>CM040185.1:40782045-41312045 GCA_022606455.1 Callitettix versicolor | reverse complement strand
TTATTATTATTATTATTATTAATTATTATTATTATTAATTATTATTATTATTAATTATTATTATTAAATTATTATTAATTTGTCTCAAGCGGTGAATTTTATATAACATCATCATTTGTAATTTCATTTCAAGACTTTTTATAATAGTTTATTATTTAAAACACTATGGGAAAACCGTGTAAAGAACCTATTCTAACAACAGAATCTCATAAATTTTAATCGGACCGTTGCCTTAACATGAAATTCAGTAAAATCATTCGAGACTTGTGCCCTATAGAAGTTTACAGCTAAACACACCTAGTTCTAAATTCATTTATTAAAACACACTAAACTTAAAAATTAATACATGGGCAAAAAAATGCACATAGAAATTTTAACAACTTACATTTTCAGTATGTTTTGAGTGGAAAAAATAATGTTCACTAGAGTGCGCTATGGATGTGTTAGAGCGTTCCATGACGGTACAGCGTAACGCTAAACTGAATTTTGTCCCCTTGCAAGATATACACCCATACTCCGTGATAAGAAGTAGTCACTTCAAAAAGCTACAAATTCGCTTCCATTGCGTTAGCGAAACAGCTGCGTGCTACGTTTATTATTATTATTATTATTATTATTACTGAGACATTCTTTAGTGAATCTCTCCCTTAATATTGTTCTGTTATAATACAGAACTGCCCATGTAAACCATAAGTCATCGGCTACTTTTTAATCAGCAAGTCCGAAAGCGTGAAACGTTTGCACACCATTAAATTCTGTTCACCGTACAGTCGGGTAATGACGCGGGACGGGGGACTAGGACCTCGGCGGCCACCTGTTCCATTGTCGCGTTGCATACACGCCAGTCATGTTTAACATGGTGTTTATACGTTTAACCTCCTTTTGTTAGACCTAATGAACTGTCCAACCCTTCGACTTATAACTTAATCAAACACTGCTTTAGGGAGGGTGCGTGACATCACAACTGTTCTTTAATTTGTTACTTTGTGTTGTGTCATTCGACAATGCCATATTGCTTCGACAAGGAGAAAGCTACATGAATAAATTACACAGTGAAAGAGTATATTATAACCACGGCAATAACGTGTCTCGCTTGCATAATAAAACTGAAATAACAACAGTTTACACTAGTAGTTCAAAGAACAGTATATTTTTTATTGATTGCCAGGTCAACGCTCCACGACTGCTCTCTTCCGCGCTAGTAAACTTTTCGCAAATTTAACTAGAAGACGTACTATTTGTAGGAAAAATGTAACTGGACCAACATTACTGGAAATTGTGTGCTCTTTCTTCACAAAGCGGTCAAAATTACGACAGGTTTGGCCATTCAAATCAGAGACTGCTATTTGGAAACGGGACTAAAGGAGAAAAAGTCTTACACATATATCGTTCAAGGAACAAGGCACTATTTTAACAAATTTTAAAACAATCCGTTAATGCATTTTTAAAAAAACTGTGTATATTCTGCATTGTTAAATCAGAAGCCGTTATCTTGAAACGGAAGTAAATGGAAACAATCTTAAAATTACATCGTTTGGACTTTATACAAGTTATCTTCGTAGCAAATTTCAAAACAACCGGTCAATAAGTTTTGCTAAAAATGCGTCCCACATTTCGGAGTGAAGATTGATGAGTCGCCTACGAAGATAAATTTTTACATTTTCCAACGTTTAACACTTTACTTGTTCAGTATTCTTACCGAAACAATTAATTTAATTAATAAAAAATTATAAAAATTTACACTAGCTTTACACCTATTGTATCTTAGTACCACTGAATTCGACGAACTCTTTGTGTAAATTTGCAAACACTTTAAAAAAAACTCTTAGTTCTGTTTGATTAATTTATATGTAAAAAATAACGATACAAAAACAAAGACTTTACTGTGATAATTATTAGGTAGAATCCACTTATTACTGTAATAATAAAAAAACTTGTTCGATTATATTGGTTTATACTGATCTTTGACTACAACTCAAAGAAAGATTGATCGTGAAGCGACGGATTATTTGTTAAAAAATGTGAGGAAATTCTTTTCTCGGCCCTCGTCTTTAATTTTTATACTGACACCTTTCTACAGTACTTAATTTCGCTTAACCATAACGAAAAGCTTCGGCTGTGTCTTAGACATTTAACATTTTTTTAAATTTAAACTTCTTTAGCCGTTAAGTTACTGCAACGGTTCGTATTTTCTTAATAATTTGTCAAAGTGACTTTCCGCACATTTTTAGAGTCCTATCCTAGTTATAATGGATTGTAAAACTGATATTTTTCTTTCCTTAAAGTAACGGCATCCTGTAGTTAATTTTTACTGTAGTTTCCACTTCTAGTTCCATTCTTAACTGACAAATTCCTCCAGATTTTCAAATTTGTAACAGCTAAACTATATAGTTACATGCCAGTAATGTTATAATATATATTTATGTTTGCTGATTTTACTACAATAAAAATTCCTTTAGATTTATTATGCCCCTTGTTTCTCATTTCATAGCCTATTTCAAACTCCAACTAATTTTTTTAACACTGTTTATTTTAATTGTAACCATAGGAGTATATCTGCCTTCTGTATTTCATCTCTCTTTACATTAATTATAGTTTCAATGGTTTATATATGGCCTACACTTATGCCAATACTTATATCTTCTAATATTTTATTTTTCAATCAAAAGAAACAAAGTAACATTTAGTAACTCTAAATAATAAACTTTTAACGAGTCACGTTTAAATATCATTACAAATACACACACACACACACACACACACACACACACATATATATATATATATATATATATATATATATATATATATATCCTGTACTTAAAAGGCAATTCACCACCTAGCACATGCCTAAGATAAATAAAATGCACTGATATTCAAAAAGCTGTCGTAGGTAGGTGTACTGTAAATAGGTCGAATTGTCGGAGAACAGTGTCTCGTGAGACCTGCTGTGCCCCGGAGGACTGCTGTATTATGCAACCCGCTCGGCTCCACTTTATTTGTTCCTCCAACGTAACTTGCCTCGACCGTTACCGGGCGCGGATTTTCTTTTCGAAACATAAAGCCCTTCTTTTGGCCGCTAATGAAATGGAAATACTGCTCCCTCGTGAGTTTCGATAAAAACCACAACTCCGCAGAAATATCGCCCAAATTATTTGGCGCAACTTTTTTTCGAAAATACATTTCGGGTGATAGCCATAAAAAACCGAAAACGTCTGATTTTAAAAAATCACTCTATTTTACTAAAATTTTGAAAAAGGAGATATTAGCAAACTTTTATAACTTATCAAATAAATCAAAGTAAATACCACCATCAAATCTAAAGAAACATCATTCTCTCGCTCTTAGATGCAGGATAACTGGAAATGGACATACCCATAAAAATGTCGAGTAAAATTACAGAAAAACGATTTTTGAATTTTCCTGAAAACACTGGTTTTTTTGGTAAAACAAAATTGATCGTCGCTTTCAAGAACGATTTTAAAAGAAATCGCTACACACAACTGTCTCAATGGCGTAATAGATGAGAAATACTTACCCTCTTTTTCAAAATTTCAGATTTGACAATTATAAACAACAATAAAATACGAAAATAAACCCTGTCCGCCGTCAAATGAAATTTATTAATTTCAACAGATTTTGAAAAGTAAAAATGCTAATTTATGCAGTTTTAACGCTGATTACAACGGTGAAATAAGATTTTAAAAAAATTTTAAGACACAAAGTTACGATTTTTTAAAAGTTTTGAATGTTCGCCATTTTGAAACAGCTATTTTGCTGATAAACGAAAGAATTTTTCGCCAAGTTTAAATCAAATCAGACTAGAATTACGAACGTTAACGTGATAAAACACACACAAACGCGCGCGCGCGCCCACACACACACACACACACACACACACACACACACACACACACACACAACACACACACACACACACACACACACACACACACACACACACACACACTGACAAAGACAGATTTCTATTTATAAATTTAAAAAACACGTTTTTGACTCAGGGAACCTGAAACTTCAAAATCTCAGTATCGATTTTTTTAACGATCACAATATTTCGAAAACGTGAAAATAAAATCTACATAAATCGTTAGTCACGCTGTTATAGAGAAATACCAAATTTCACCAAGATCGCAATACGTAACAGCCGAGGAACTGAACACGCATGACCCAGTAGCTATCAGTTAATTGGCGTTCAACGTGTGGAACAGATTGCAGTAAATAATCCATCCTCGCCTAAATAGAATTAGGTTAAAGTGTAGCTATAGTGTCTATGCGTCACTCCACCCCTTTCCATCCCCCTAATAATGAAATAATATTTCCAGGGGGGAGCCCATTCAGGAAGCACTTGCTAAACGATCACTTCACTCTGCTTAATCACTCGCAGCTATATATCTTGTCCTGTTCTGTTAACGATGGCATTTAATTAAAATGTTTTATTCGATAATCTCATTTTCAGACTTAATCTGTAAATACAAAAATCACTGCACGCAACTGTATAGTTGACTAGGTATACGCGAATTTTTAAATAGGAACAATAAGGCCAGGAATGAAGATGAGCGGCAACCGGAAGCGGAGTTCAGTCAGTTTAAAGAACGCGTTTGTATCTTTTAAATCTAAATATTTAGGCTTATTGTAATGGATTCTAGAAAACTACTGTGTTTAAAAACCTATGCGTTTAAATCTAGGCAACGGTAACATAGGTACAGTGAAATAACAAGTTTTGAGGCTTGGCCAGCGTGGTGGGGGAAGCGGAATTAGCTTCAAATCGAACCTAAACAAAGTTGAAGTACACGGAGCGGAGAACAGCGACGCCGCTTGAATTCGCTCAGCTCAGTTACGCTTTCAGTGACTGCACGTTCATTAAAAGCAATAGGTTTTTACGTTTGCAAAAGCAGCAGGTTTTGAATACGTAGTTCGCTCCGCTCAGCGCAACTCCGCCCGCATTTGGTAGCTTAACACAATATGCTTATAAGTTACAATCTTATACTTTTTTGAAAATCTTACTTCACTATTATAATCAGCCATATTAACTTTTTTAAAAAAGAAAATGAACCCTACCGTCAAATTCAATTTCATATTTTCATAAAATTTGAAAATTTATAATCCTAACTTAATAAACGTAATCAGTTAAAATCTACGTAAATGAGTGTTTTAAATTTTCATAGAAAATTACAAAGGCGAACATGGCGGTGGTCAAGGTTCATTTTTGTATTTTTAATGTAATTTTATAAAACCAATTTACACTAATTTAATATTGTATTTTTTTTTAACTCTGTAAGATAAACTAAGTTACTTGTGCAACTAGTGAGTAAAGTGGAATTTTTCTAAAGAGAAAAAAATAACTAGGAAATTTTTTCGAGTTACACACGAATTAAACATAATTTTTTCATACAGTGTTACTTATAAACGTACTAATTCAACAATACAAATTTACGGCTCGAACATAGTGTGAGGTTATGTAACATAGTTATGTTATTCAAACTTCAAGATGTTATGTTATGTTATTCAAAGATGGGGTCGAAAACCCAACATCAATGCCGTCTAATAGCGTTTACAGGGAGCGTTAACTGAGAAAAGAGAGGCGGTAGCAGAAGGGCTTCAAATTAAAACTACAGTCAGAAATCCTCCTAGGGTTGAAAGTTGGAATTGAAAAACACAACCGTTATAGCGGAAATCTCAGTAATAACTGTCGTCTGTAAAAGGTTGAGATCTGATAGGAGTACTTCGGAAGCAGAGGAAAAGAAAAATCTAGCTGTGACAAGACTAACGGGAAACCGTACTCCAAGACTGTAAGATTGTCAGCCAGAAACGATTACTGAAAGAAGTACCTATAGGGGAACAATAATGACCTTGCGTAGAGGGCAACTTAGAAGAACCATAGGACTAAGAAGAAACACTTCGTTTTGTCAGGAAGAACCGTTTACTGTATGAAGAACCTACAGAGGAACAATAAGGACCTTGCGTAGAGGGTAGATGACAACTTAGAAGTACCATAGGACTCAGAAGAAACACTTTTGTTTTGTGGTGCATCTGAACATGGTTGGAATTTTTTGTTAAAAAACTGAGTGTGTTGGCTAAGCAGGATGGACGAAGAAACTGCAGGTTACATAATTCTGTGAGGTTACTATAATGTGAGGCTCTTGTTAGCAGGAGTTGAACAGTGTTCGGATATCAGGATCCCAAGGTTTATCCAAAGACTGACTTGCTAAATGAGATAGTCAGTAGACTGTAAAACTCATTGCGGAAAACAGTTTACTGAACTAAAGCATAGTTGAGAAATACAACAATACGCCATAGCAATTTAACAATCCACGTAACCTCTAACAATTTCGGAGGAGGCAGTTAAAGTGAGCAGCTGATGGGCTTAGCAATTCCATCGTATCTATAGCTCATACTGCTCTCACTCATCGACTCAAAACACACACATTCACTACTCTACATAGCTTGGATAACTCTAAAGTGTAAAACGACCCGTGCTGATAGAGTTAAAGGCCTATTGATATGTCAAACGGAGCCCTGGGATACCTGGTGACCTCCCAGTGTACCTTAACCTTACCCACGCATGCAGGACTCTGTATGGGAGGACCTAATTTTCTCAGCTACCGATGGGTGTTTCCAGAGGTAGTGGGTCAATTACATATGTTGAATCCTCTACAAATCCTAGATTTATGAAGAGATTAGGTGTGGAGAAGATGCTTTAACTGTGCATCTCAGGAATATACGCGTAGAAAGGTGGCACAATAGATCTACAAAGGTCGCTGTGCAACAGTAACCCTTCACCTTCACCCATTCAACCTCTAACCGTATCTCTAGACCAGCGTTCTGAGGTACACTTACCCACCTACTCAAAACACACACATTCACTAATCTACATAGCTTGCTGGCTAACACTAAAGTGTAAAGCCACCCGTGCTGATAGAATAAAAGGCACCAGCCTAATTGTAAGTATACAATACACTGTACACGTCGCTTCACGACAAGTTATTTTTATATTAGAATAGCTGAATTGTAGTCAGATCAGTAGCTATACCCAGCGCAACTGAGCAAATATTTCTTTTGAAGTGATACTTCTTATCTCTTCGGGGTATGGGTGTATGTTTTGCATGGGGAAAAATTCAGTTTGCAGTCACGGAACGCTCTAACACATCCTAATTAAGTGTAGTATTGTAAGTGTAAGTGTGTGTTAGACTCGGGTACTGCGAGGGACGTCTAAATCCTCTCAATAGGTGCAGCTAGTCTGCACCCCCCTGCGGGGTGTCATTAAATGGGAAAACCTGGTTTAGCCTAAATGAATTTTTTTTTAAATCGGTTAATTAGTTTAGTCTCCGATATTAAATGCACACCCCCACATACATTCAATTTAAAAAACACTTTTTTGACTTAGTGGAGCTATAATTGATCTGTCAAAATATCAAAATCACGACTAACATTTCGTTATACTTCATGTAGTGGGAAAATAAAAAACGACGCGTTACACTTACAATAGATAGTTGCTTGATCTCGAGGCACGCCAATTTGACAGAGATATGTACAAGTGGTGTATTGATTCCTTAAGCGTGCCAGATGTGGTTGTAGAGTGAATAAGGGATGCTGCCATAGGGATGGGACGGGGAGGGTGGTGCGGTCAACAACAAGGGGTGAGTTTGACGTTCCGTTCATGTTAATCGACTGGAAATCAATGATTCTCTTACTATTGGCAGCAACGATGTTTTCAATTTATACAGCGAGGGAATATCAATTTGGTATTTCTAGAGTGGAAACGTTTTAAGAAACGGGAGAAACATTGTAAATAACTTTAGTTTATTCCTTTCTGAAAGATATTATGGAGTTATTTTAATATTAAAACGTGTAAGCATCTGACCAATAGAAATGCTGCAACAACTTTCTTGCTTTCAATTACATTTCTTTTTAAAAGATTAAACAACCTTATTTTGTCAAAATCGTATAATTTATTCCCCCCAGTTTAGTCATTTATGAAGATTCATAACTAGAAGAAATCAGTGAACCAAATTTTAAATTTAAAAAATTATGGTTCCAGAATAAATTGAATCAACAACAAATATGATCGCGTTCAAAGATTCCCTCCCCCATTTACTCACGAATTACGAATTTCATATAATGACTTCAGCAGCTTTATATTTAACCAAAATTAGAGAATTATCACCGCGCGCGCGCGCGCGTGTGTGTGTGTGTAGACGAATTGATTACTTCAAAACAACTGGTTTCACACAACTGTGTGCTTCAGTATCATTTCAATTGAGGTTATATTGAGGTTTATTGTTCTTGTTCATATAAATACAAAAAATAACATAAATCATTGTCTATTATTACAGTCATATAAACAAAACAATAAAAATAACCTCAAATGAAATGATATTATTCAAAATTTTATGGTGCAGTGAAATCGAATTGAGAGTAAAGTAACGAAAAATTGACAAATGAGGGGGCAAGTACAAGTCACTTACTTTAAATTCGATCCCGGATTCCGGTGTAAACAAGTATTCACTTAGAAGGCATGTAGTATCTACGCACAATTTATTTTTTTGTGTTACCGACTGGGTATTTTGTTGGGAAATAACTGAACGCGGGAATTTTTTTTTGCAAGAGCAGCGTTTATTTAAGACGGTCTGTAAATGCTGCATTGTGATACAGACCGTATCTTAGAGTGAGATGTTTTGACGGCAGTGTTGACAATTATACGGAGTAAACAAGGGAAAGGATGGTTGTATTTTTACAGGGGGAAGGGAAGGGGTCCCATAAGAGACTCCCTAATGTTGACGTCTGTGTATTCAATATTCATTGTATTCAGTTGAGCTGTTAGCCAAACACGGGGAGCGCTGTATTAACACCACCTGCCGCAGTGAAATCGTGTCGCGCTTCCTCGTTCATGCATTCATTATTATGTCGTATGTTACTATAAGTCTTAACAATTATCGATTATATTATCTAAGTCGAAGTTTAAGTTTCGTACAAATGCATATTTTCTTTTGCTTCCACAGTATATAAAAAGTACGATCATACTTTTTAACTGGTGTGTGGTGTGTGTGTGTGTGTGTGTGTGTGTGTGTGTGTGTGTGTGTGTAAAGTTAGAGATAAATAAATTCTGTTTGACTAGAAAAAAAGCCCACAAAAAATTGACAAAAATCAGATAATCTCATAACTGGATCTACCTATTTGACCATACCATTGAATATAAACGGACTAGAAGTACAGCTACAATTATAAAAAGTGTGCTAGATATCAGCGGCTAAAGTTCAAGTAATTCGACTATTTGCCGCTACAAAGTTCGAGAAAATAAACAGTACTGTTATCTCTTTAACTGTAGTTGAACGCTTTGCTGCAAAAATTTTACCAGCAGAGAGCGCTCACATATCAAAAAGAAGAAGAATATAAAAAGAATATCTCTTATAAGGGTTATCATTCTAGTACGTTTACATTCAATTACCATATTTAGCTCAAATATATTGGTACATTTCAAGTGAGAACAAAAAATGTATGGGTTACTTTGCGTGCTTTCTTTCTCTCTCTCTCTCTCTCTCTCTCTCTCTCTCTCTCTCTCTCTCTCTCTCTCTCTCTATATATATATATATATATATATATATATATATATATATATATATTATGTAGAGTATTCCTATATTATATTACAGAAGTATTCCTTCACAGATAAAAAGATGTAAATTGCATTGAAATCCGATTCGACACAATAGTTTCGAGAAGACAAATTGTTCCGTCGTTTCACCAATATGGTATCTGACATCCAAATCTGGAGTAAAACTGAAAAAAGCTTTAACCTGCCGGATCTTTTTATAACTTCCGTACGACGCAAATCAGGCTGGCATTAGCTGACATAGATCAACCCGCCATTAATGCAAAGTAACCCGACTGATTAGGTCCAGTTAAATTAACAGTGGCACTCGCACGATTATATTCATTTCCAACACAATTGAGGGCAGTCCTCTAAACTGCAAGTAAATTACGGGCGTAGTCCTTCCTATTTCAATTCACCTTTTTCTCTATTTCACTTGCCTCTAACAATCCTGGCCATATAGTTTTCCACACTAGCTATCTCTCTGCCTGTCACAAAATCTATGGTGGGGCCGGTTTCTCTCTGATGCTGGCACACAGCGGAGGTGCTTTGATGCTTTTTAATTCCATGTTAATGTTCCTCCAATCTGACTGAGATGCGCCTATTAATGCTCTATGTAGCTAGTTAAAGAAATATTAAGAGCAAATATTAAGCTAGTTAAGAGCAAATATTTCTTTTGAAGTGATACTTCTTATCTCTTCGGGTTATGGTGTATGTTTTGCATGGGGAAAAATTCAGTTTGCCGTCACGGAACGCTCTAACACATCCATACGCGCACTCATGTGAATGCGGGAAACAGCCAATGTGAAGGCCAACGACATGTGCAGAGCAATAGGCGCACGAGCTCCTAGGCATACTTAGAACTAGTATGGGTCTGCACTTTCAGTGGAATGGAGGGGAAAAGAGGGATACTATAGGCATCCTTGTTTTCAGATTAAAATAAAATGTATTTTTGAAGTGAAAACTTGTATAGTCGCGGTTGACAAAACATGAATATAAATATTTGCTTAAATGAACGTTTGAATCCGTAATGCATACATCACAGCATATGTTGTTCTTGTATATATCTAAACTGGAAGTGACTATTTCTAAACAGCTGATTTCGCACAATGGCTTCAAAATCATTTAAATTGAGGTTATATTTATTGCTCTTGTTCATTTTAAAAATGTATATTTCCTAAATTTGTATAGTTAAATTATTTAAAGTATATGACCTATATCAATTTTTGAATACCAGAATCACAAATATTTATATTTATTATAACACTTAAGTAGTATAACTGTCAAAAGTAGGGTTATAAATTGATTAATAATTAAAGTCCCTTATATAGCCTAAGGTAATCAAATTCATAGTCTGTGACAGTTTCAGTTAATTAAATCTGCACAAGCGCGAAATTTAATACAAAAATAATTTTCAAGAGTTGCCCTTTTTGCATGCATCTAAATCTTTTATAAAAATCATAACAGTGAAAAAGTATACAGTCAGGCATAGCCAAAAAAGTGGTCACTTCTGTCGGCCAGTCCCGCACTGCCTAAGTTTTTTTTTTTATTGATGTAATAAGTGGAATCTATAATTGTTACCGTAAAGTTTTGTTTTTTGTAGTCGTTATTTAATAATAAACTATAACCAAAAGTGTTAATGAAATTGCACACAAGCACTCGTAGATTAAATGGGTACTAAGGTACAAATTTGTTAGCGTGATTTTATTTTTTATTAATTGAAGTAATTAATTCAGTAAATAAAGCTCAAAGGGTGAAATGATAATCGTAAAATAGTAACAATCCATCTTTATCATCGACCCACGAATCGTCTCTACGACTCTCGACTCTTTAATCCGGGACCTGGAAAGCTACTCACCTCTGTACCTTCAAGTCTACAACCCGACCTAACATCTCATCATTACAAGACTCTCGATTATATATATTAACTATCTTACCCATCGCGCATTGCTGCGATCTCAGAAGAAAGGAAACTTGCTATGATAACATTTAATTACATTGTATCATTTTTATTGAAACTTATTCATTTTCATATGGAAAACATTTCAAAGTGTCTTTTCAATTCTATTTATTTACTCGAGTGCTTGTGGATACACGATATTTTTTATTTTTTTATTTTTCTGTCTGGTGTGTACACGAATAAATCAGGTTTTCCGACATGTGAGCTGGTTGTCCATGTGAGAAACACGGATTCTCCAAGTCTAGCCCACACACTTGCAGCGATTGTCCTTGTGCTTTGTTGATGGTTGTTGCAAAATCGAGTCGCACCGGAAAACTGTAAACGTTTAAATTCAAATGGCACATCTGTTGGGATCATTTGAATAGATTGCAACAGTACATCTTATCCCTCGAATTTCCCGTTCAAAATTACAGTTTCGATGACTTTGTTCGTTACCTTTTTCGCCGAAAGTCTTATACCGTTGCAAAGTCGTGGTGGGTTGATGTTAGGGAGAAGAATGACAGGCACTCCAATTTTCAATGTTAAAATGTGCGGTAGCATATCTGCCAAATCGCCAAGAATAATAATCATTATATTCTTTGGCCAAATATATTAAATATTCTTTCGTGTATTGATAATTAACATACTTATTAACTTGATATAATAATATTAACTAAATATTCTGTTGTAATAGGAAATTGGATCTCTTCCTTTCGGCTTAAAACGTTCTACTCTAATCCTCTCTCTCTCTCTCTCTCTCTCTCTCTCTCTCTCACACACACACACACACACACACACACACACACACACACACACACACACACACTTTCTTTATCAATTTCTTCTCTCCAACTAAGTCTCGGTTTTTCCTCTTTTTCTGCGACCTTGAAGTTTCCATTTTAGAATCTGTTTAGGAAGTCGATTTTCGTCCATCCTTTGGACATGGAAGTTGGATACTTTATTTCAATAACCCTTAAGTGATTTTCTTATGTATTCCAATAAAAGTTAATAGTTTATAAATCATTAATAAAAGAAGTTTAATAAACGTTAACGCCCAAAATTGGAAGGGCTATCTATCAGATTATACTGTATTATGCATAATACAGCATATTAACACATTTGAACTTAGTAAGCTGAATTAAATGTTATTACTTGTTACGTTAAGTTATGGAAATTGTTTTTAAAAATCACTTTTAAAAATATATACTTAAAATAGTTAATTAACATGTATCATATTTTAAAGCTGGTTGTGTGTTAGATTTTGCGCGATGCGGGTCAATGTCATTTGCTTATAGGCCTAATAGTATATTTAGCGCGTTGCGTGCTATTGTATATATATTGTTACTACCTTTAAACAGCCGATTTCGCGTAACAGCTGTTGAAGCTTCGATGTCATTTCAATTGAGCTTATGTTAAACATTCAATTTCTAAATAAAATGGACAATAACATTATTAGAAAAATAAGTTTTAAATGAAGAAACAAAGACTAAGAAAAAATGAACGAGAGAAACTACGACGATTAGAAAATAAATGAAAACGAAAAAATTAATTTAACGATGAAAATGTTACAATCAATAAAATAATTATGACTGAAGAGCAACACCAACTAATTAACAACGAAAACAAGGAATCGAGAAAAACATGAAATATGATTTATATTTTTGGTTCGGTAACAGAAATTTTTAACATGTATTATGTTTTAGGGCTGGATTTTGCGGGACGCGTGATACGAGGAACATGTTTATAATGATATATAACAGTATATTTTGCGCGTCGCAAGTCTCATAATAAATGAATTATAATTAAACGTTCCTGTATTTTCGCTGGGATTGAACCGGAGGCCGTACGCGTGTAAGGCACACGCGATAACCACTACACTACGAAAACAAAGAAGACGTTTGACCGGTTTAACTATACGAACTGATTTGTTAATTTAATTTTGGTAGTTGTATTAAAAGTTCAGTTGTTTTATATTGATTCCTAAAGATCAGCTGATTTGATTGAACAGCTGATAGGCTATAATGAATTTCAGGTTACGTTAAAAACTCGTGTTATGTTAATGTGTCGTGTTTTCGAACAAATTATCGTCATTAGGATAAAAAAAGGAAGAGAAAACATGAGACATGATTTTTATTTTTAGTTCAATAACAGAAATTATTTTTACTGCATTCAAGCTATTTTAAAGGGTTTATATTAAAGGTTTTTTCTTGTTATGAGGTAGGCCTACATAACAAAATTAAGCAACAATAGAGAATAATTTAACATGTCTACCAACCATTAAAGTTATAAAAACAGCATATCACAAAGTGTATGTTTTTTTTTTTTATGGGAAAATCTCTTTAAAGTTCAACTGAGTCCCGTTTAAAATTTTATCGAACGCACAACGTGTTTGTCCTATTTATTCAACTTGCACCGCGTAACGCCGATACCTAAGCACGCTTTGCTCCCAATTAGGCAATCACTTATCCAAATACAGTTTCCAAAATCAACTAACCAACCAAGCAATTTCCTTTCGTCTTTCGGCGAGGACCAGTGCCAGCCTGATTATGCCCGACCCTAGAAACCATTTTGATAATTCCACCTCCAAGCGGCAATACGGAGGAGGGGGATTGATTAGAAGCTAACCCTCTGTTTACAAAACTCCCTTGACGGGACGAGAAATGGCGAACAAGATGGAAGACCCTAATCGGGATTCTGAGAACGCGCGCACAATCACAGGTATTACTGCGCAAGCAGTTTTCTCTGATTTCGAAAAGGACTGAATATTTTTATACGTATCTGAATATATTTTACGAAAAAAATAATAAAAAAACGACTGAGGAATATCAATATAGAAAACGTCCGCTAAATTAAAACTCTTTAAGATACTGTGTATTTATGCTGTTTAACTTGTTTAAAAAAATTTTTTATATATTTTATTACGTACTTCATTATTCATTTAAGACATATTCACCCGTGGAAGATTAAATTTCACATGATAAGTTACGATTTTATGCAATTCTTAACGGAACTATATTGTGACGTCATTGCTGTTTGCATTGCATGAAACGTGCTAGATGTACTACGCCAAGTGTGGCATTGCTGCTTGTCCCTCGGTAGTGTTCATGCGCGTTCACGTGCGTCATTACAATCTCATAATCATTCATTATATTGATAGTTCTTGCAGCGATCAGTTTGTTCAAGCTTGGCAGCCGTTATTTGGTGAACGTTAAACCTGTCGACTTTCTTATAAATCACGCATTTTTAAAGATTTGTTTTCCTGGTCGATAGTACTTTCAAAAAAAACTGTGTTAGGTTCTTGTATTTTCAAAAAAAAAGAAAGACAAGCAGCAATGATGTCACACTTGGCGTAGTACATCTATCACGTTTCATGCACTACAAACATCAATGAAGTCACAATATAGTTCCGTTAAGAATTACAAAAAATCGTAACTTTATCGTATGAATCTTCCGTGGGTGCATATCCCTTAATTGAATAATGAAGTACGTAATAAAAGAAAAAATATATTTAAAAATCATTACTTCAGTAAGACAAAAAATAGTTTCTATTGTTTTTATTATTAATAACAAGCATTTAATTAATCGCTTTCGTGACGACAAACACGTTACCTACATTCGCGCCTTAGTGATTCAGATTATGCGGGTAACTTTTATTATTTTCCATTTTTAAAGAATTTCTCGTGGTTTCCGCAATTTTATAAAATCACTCTATAGCAGCATTGAAGAACGGTAGTTTTCGTCGCTATAAAGAGATTTCCGCTGTAGAGAGAGCTCAATAAAAACGTGTATAAAATGTGTTTTTTATTTTTTAAAACGTGCTATACACTATTTTTAATTTGAAATATTGAGAGCAAAGTTTATTGAAATAAAATTATATGCCGTTACAGTCTTTAAAAAACAATATTTAATAAATAATACTGTATAAATAAAATACTATAATTGTGAGAAAATGGCAATCTTTTGCCGAAATTACTGCAGAACCTCTTCATCAATTCCTTCAAATTCTGGCTTTTGAGTTTTCTTGAAGCTATTCCCTTTATTATAGACATTCTGTATTTTATTTTTATTTTTCTGTATCATACCGACAGAAGAACTAGCTAAATTAAAATTTCGGCAAACGTCTACTTGCTTCATACCTTTCTCTAATTTACGCAAAACTCTAACCTTTACACGTAACGATAAAATTTTCCGTTTACACTGTATTGTAAAAGTACATACAAATAATGCACTACCTGTAAAATGTACTAATCACAAAACACTCCATTCAAGCACTACACACTGCTTTTAACACTCTCTGCTACAACAGAGATTCTTGGGATTTTTATGTCAATCAAGAAAATTACATATATATATATTACTACATAAATGGAAAGGGACCAACACATTTTTCCGTTATAGAGAGATTTTCGTTATAGAGAAATCAGCAATAGAGATTTTACTGTATTATTTTTGAGCGTATAATAAAGCGTTTCCGGAGAAAAAGTTACGAAAAATTCAAGCAAGTTAAACTACATATTTACCTAAAATACTCATCTATATTAATATTTAAATCGGGAAATCTGTGTGTTTCGATTTCCGAAATGTTTAGCTACGCACAAATGTAGAATAACCATAAACTTGAATTAATCGTTTCATTAGGCTGGTTTTCAAATACACTCAAGTAACTTTTGTTGTATTAGTCTGTTATAGCCGAAATGGCGCCCGAATAAGGAAACACTCGGGTACTGTGCCTTTTTTCTACCCAAACTTCTCTACAACTTTATCTCTTACCGTTTTAATGTAAGACGTTCAAAACGTCAAACCTTTGCAAAGCAAGGTATTCAACCAGCCGTCATTATGTATTCAAGTCACAGTTGACAAGTAATTGAAAATAATTACAATTACGTATATATGAGCTTACGTTTATAACTACTTTCTATTTACGCATTTCAAAAATCTGTTCCATGCTCAGTAGATTTCGTCATCACATTAGAATTGTGTAACTCAAACACATAAGTGCATACAGAAAGTCACACAAAAGTTTAAAATATTTTGATGTCAGCACACAATCGTTCACGTTAACTGACTGAAGAGTTCCTATATTATTACGGTGTTTGTGAGGTGATCATTGTCAAGTCCGCAATTTTGGTACGGTTAGATTCAAACATGGCAAAAAATCGATATTTAAAATCGATGATTCCACCATCGTAAAATCAGCGTTAAAACCGCATAAATTGGCATTTTTAATTTATCAAATCTTCGAAAATTCAAATCGATTTTTGAGTCAAGTACAAATCAAATCGGAGCAAAATATCTAACGTGAGCGTGTTAAAACACAAACACACACACACACACACACACACAACTCGTAAACAACGAAACATTCCAATATCCTAATGAACAAACCAAAACAACGAGTGGAAACGAAATAACTATGATTCCTCCTCTCTCTCCCCCCACTCTCTGGCAATGAAAGCTTTCTGTAAAACAATATTGTAAGCGACAGATTTATTTATATCCAGTGTAAACACGTAAAACTGTGTAAATATAGAGACGCCATTTGGTTAATTACGGCGGCATCCCTACACCAACCCCCGCACTACCCCTAACAACAACATTGCACTCTGTTAAAAAAACATTATCCATTACGTTATTATTATACGAGTTACGTGTGCTTTTAAACTTTTCGAATTTGCATTTTGTAAACTCCACTTGAAAAATTATTTATAGTTTTTTTTTAATATTATATAACGTTTAGAAAAATATGCACCAGAAACACACTTTACGGATTCGCTTAAATAACAATTTCTTAGAATCGTTTTAACATATTTTTCTCAAATTATACATGAATGTTTTTACAAACAACTATGTTTTCGCTAGAACTTATTTTATAGCAAATTTGTATAGATAAATGAGGCAATTGAGCGGCCATTATGCTTGGCCTTGAAACGAGCTCACACCCTGGACTGTAATTACTTTTTCAGGAATAATTAAAAATTGTGTATTTATAAATAATATGATGGAGCTTGGTAGTCTAGGTGCGTGTCCATAAGCTTTACCCTTTCCGTTTACGCCCATCCCTCCTTGTTGGTCCAACTGACGTAAGTATGGATATAAAAAAAAGAACGACAATTTATAGTTATTTGAAATTCAACAAGTATTGTTAGCAAGGTTATCAGAATTAATGAATAATAAGTAACATAACGGAACATATACATGAAAATAGCCTAAGCAAGTCAGTGGACCAATGAAGGAAAGGGGGCGGAACGTAATTGAGGACAAACGTAGTATTAATAAGACAGACCCTGCAAAAGATGAACACGACAGAAATTATTTTAAAAAATGTAGATTCTGAGAAATGCTTCAACAATAAAAAGGAAAGACTACTTGTAGCGATATAAAAGAATGTATTATACCGAAGCGATTCTGTTTTAGCTCGATCGTTTGGTATTTGGTTTTTTCTTGTTTGTTACGCAGTTTTGGTCAAACACATTAAACTGATTGTTTTGAAATTTGCTACGAAGGTATGTTGTATAAAGTCCGAATGTGTTTCCCATCCACTTCCGTTTCAAGATTGCGGTCTCTGATTTATAGATTACGAGTGATGTCGTTGCTGGCTTTTCCTATAATACTGGTTGAACGGCAAAACCTATTATAATTATGACCATGGAGAAAGAGCAGAAAATTTGCAGCAATAATAGTCCAGTAATACTTTTCCTAGATATTCCGGTTATCGGATAAAATGGCGGAAAAAAAATAAAAACTAGCATGCAGAAGCTTCTTTGTGCTTATCTAAAAATACAGGAATTTCAATTTTCAAAAACTATCTAAGGCATCCTTTTTTGAAAGCGTCAAGGATTGTTTTCAGAAAAGTATATTTTCAATTTAAACAAAATTGTCGAATGTCAGTTGTCGTGCTATTCTATTCAGTTACTGTAGAAGATATGTGTATATATTTAATACATAGAGCTAACGTGCCCTGTAAAAAACCGCGACTTCTCAAGATCGTAGCTGCGACATTGGAGTTACTGGCGTTAACTTTCTCCTATTTTGTTAACGCAAATCACTCTTTCTCATTAGTCTAACTGTATAAAATATGAAGGTAAAGAAACAAGAAAAAACAAAATAAAATTAGGCCCATACCAACTATGGAGAGACGCTATCCATACAATATTTTTGACAATTTGCGAAAGTTTTTTTTTCAAATTGCGCTTTTGTACGTTGCAGGTTTGGTTCCAGAACCGGCGGGCAAAGTTCAGAAAACAAGAGAGACTTGCGCAACAGAAAGCCACATCACAGACAACGAACGGTAACGACACGCCCACATCAGGAGTGAAGAGCGAAGTTAGCAAGGTGACGGTGAAGGACATGAAGCCGGGCACACCGACCACGCCTACATCGGCGCAGGACATCAAGCCGGTCAACGGAACAGGTGAGTGAGGCACACGATATTATTTACATTAATTAATTTTACATATAAAAATAAACGTGCAAGACATTGGACAAACTGTTCAATAAACGAGCAGTAGTTCAAAGAACAGTAGACCACGCTGTATATTCCTTATTGCTTGGCCACTCTACACAACTGCGCTTGTAACATTTTATGCCAATTTAACCGGCAACCGTTGTATTTAGGAAAAATGTTACTGCCTCATCATTATTGAAAATATTATGTTCTTTCTCCAAGAAACGGTCAAAAATAACATAGGTCTTTGCGTTCAGCCAGTATTATAGGAAAAAGCCAGCAACTACACTCGTAATAAATTAATCAGAAGCCGCCATTTTTAAACGTATGTACACGGGAAAATCTTACACATACGTCGTAACAAATTTGAAAACAATCGGTCCGTGTGTTGACCAAAACTGCGTGCATTTGTCATCGTTAGCCTAAATCAGAAGCCACCAGTTTGATAAGGAAACGAATATGAAAAATATCATATATACGTCGTTCGGATTTTATATAAGGTACCTTCGTAACAAATTTGAAAACAATCGGTCCGTGTGTTGACCAAAACTGCGTGCATTTGTCATCGTTAGCCTAAATCAGAAGCCACCAGTTTGACAAGGAAACGAATATGAAAAATATCATATATACGTCGTTCGGATTTTATATAAGGTACCTTCGTAACAAATTTGAAAACAATCGATCAGTGTGCTTGACCAAAACTGCGTACATTCCTTACCGTTAACCTAAATCAGAAGCCACCAGTTTGACAAGGAAACGAATAGGAAAAATATCATAAATACGTCGTTCGGATTTTATATAAGGTACCTTCGTAACAAATTTGAAAACAATCGGTCCGTGTGTTGACCAAAACTGCGTGCATTTGTCATCGTTAGCCTAAATCAGAAGCCACCAGTTTGATAAGGAAACGAATAGGAAAAATATCATAAATACGTCGTTCGGATTTTATATAAGGTACCTTCGTAACAAATTTGAAAACAATCGGTCCGTGTGTTGACCAAAACTGCGTGCATTTGTCATCGTTAGCCTAAATCAGAAGCCACCAGTTTGATAAGGAAACGAATAGGAAAAATATCATAAATACGTCGTTCGGATTTTATATAAGGTACCTTCGTAACAAATTTGAAAACAATCGGTCCGTGTGTTGACCAAAACTGCGTGCATTTGTCATCGTTAGCCTAAATCAGAAGCCACCAGTTTGATAAGGAAACGAATAGGAAAAATATCATAAATACGTCGTTCGGATTTTATATAAGGTACCTTCGTAACAAATTTGAAAACAATCGGTCCGTGTGTTGACCAAAACTGCGTGCATTTGTCATCGTTAGCCTAAATCAGAAGCCACCAGTTTGATAAGGAAACGAATAGGAAAAATATCATAAATACGTCGTTCGGATTTTATATAAGGTACCTTCGTAACAAATTTGAAAACAATCGGTCCGTGTGTTGACCAAAACTGCGTGCATTTGTCATCGTTAGCCTAAATCAGAAGCCACCAGTTTGATAAGGAAACGAATAGGAAAAATATCATAAATACGTCGTTCGGATTTTATATAAGGTACCTTCGTAACAAATTTGAAAACAATCGGTCAGCTAGTTTGGCCACAACTGCGTGCATTCTTCATTATTAAACCAGAAGCGCCATCTTTAAACGGGATTGCTAGGGGAAAATTGCATAATACAGTATATTGTTCGGGTTTTATATAAGTTATCGTCCTACCAAATTTGAAAACAATAGGAATGCGTTTGTTGGGATGCACAATTGCGTGCATACGTCATCCTTAAATCAGAGGTTGCCCTTTTCTAAATTTCAGTGAATGGGAAACATTCTTACACGTTCGAGTTTTATACAGAGGGCCTTCGTACCGAATTTCAAAACATTCGGACAATGCGTTTAGCCAAAACTGCGTAACAAGCAATCAAAGACAAAAACCAAAAGCCGAAAGGTCCAGTTGAAACAGAGATCTCGCTTCGTTCGGTCAGTTATTATGCATGCAGTTATTGCGAAAAAGGGTTATGTAGACACATTTGACACAAATACCCTTTTCTTGTTGTGACCAGGAATTTTAAAGGTCCATTGTATTTTGTAACACTTTAATATTAATCCCGATTTAACACTGTATCTATCAACAACTCTATTTTGAACGAAATGTCATGTACCCTCCTCTTTTGCAATGACTGATATAACGAAAATTATTTCCACACGCACTATCAAACCTACTTCAGAAGATATAAACCAAAAAATCTTTCTAGCTTCTCAAAATCATTCCATCAGATTTCGCTCAAAACTTTGTCACGTATCAAATCAGTGCAAGAAATTTGAATAAAAATAAATTCACGGTCCATGAGTATATCGGAAGTACAAAACAAACCCGACTGAGGTCGGGGCTTATTTTTCATTTCACGGTTCACTTCTGAACTGTAAGTGCCCTTCATTTACATTTTGTTATACTGACTTCACAATTCTTCATGCCGTACCCAAAAATTTAACAAAATTGATAAACTGTTTTTCAGATATTACACAGTTTTTTCAATAGGTCCTGAACTCGATATTTTGGGAACATAGTAACCACTCGTTTTGTTTGGATACTAATAGACTGCATATGGGCACAATTTTATAAAATAGTTAGAGCTGATTTGGAGAATATCTGATTTTGAAAGTTTTTTTTACCGAAAAATGATTTCAAAAAAGTTTACACACAAATAAAGAGAGAAAAAGAGAGAGAGAGAAGAGAGAGAGAGAGAGAGAGAGAGAGAGAGAGAGAGAGAGAGCCTAACAGACACCCAAGTAAGAAATTTTCTTTCGCTTAGGGGACCTGAAAATGTATAAACCTATCGATTTCTTAAAATCGATTGTAATTCACTGTCATCAAACTTTCTTTCAGTTCGTATAATAAATAAATAAATATTTTGTTACTGCTTTCGCCATAACGAAATACGTTGTATATAGAAATATGTTATAAAGAAATACGATATTGGAAAATAAGAATTATGTTATTGGAAAGTACATTATATAAAAATAACTTATATATAAGTACGTTATGAAAGGGCATGACAATCTCAGAAGAACTTAGAAAAGGAGATCACAAAGACTGAAGAGGTATTGAGAGGAACAACGCGCCAAGAAGATGAGACTTCACTAATGACTGAATGTGCTCCAGTGTGGGCCTAACCCCTCAAAAAAGTACGTTATACTTCTGTACGTTACTCAAAAGTACTTTATATAGAAGTATCTTATTAGAAATTACTTCATATATAAGAGCGTATAAAAATACATTATATAGAAGTAC
The DNA here is from genome assembly GCA_022606455.1 of Callitettix versicolor. Classification (NCBI taxonomy): domain Eukaryota; kingdom Metazoa; phylum Arthropoda; class Insecta; order Hemiptera; family Cercopidae; genus Callitettix; species Callitettix versicolor. Next base: position 41,289,762 of record CM040185.1, on the reverse strand, counting down.
GTTATATAGAATACATTATAGGCCTATATAAAAATACGTTATGAAGAAGTATGTCATATAGAATAACGTTAGGGCCTATACACTTTATCAAAATCGTTACAGCCGATTTTTTAAGAAAAAATAATTTATAGTTATTCATCAAAAAGCGTTTCAAAAAACGTTTAAGACAAATTAACAAATGGTTCGAAGTTATAGAAAAAAAACCTACGTGCTAATTTTATAAATATCGGTCAATTAGTAAAGTCTCCGGCGTCGTGTACGCGCGCACAAACACACACACACACACACTCACAAATCTCAAAATATTTTTTCATCATCACCAAACATCTTTAACACTTTGCACAGTGTAAAAATAAAAAAACTAACTCACAACGGGACGTTATAAAACAGAAACACTTGTAAAACCGGACAAGACGGTAGCATATTTTTTGCAAGAAGTGGCAGAACATAATATTATTTAATTAATAAAAGTAGAGTAGAGTAGAGCAGAGTAGAGTGTGATGGCAGGGCCCATGTGTGGTGTGCGCCCGGCACACGGCCAGCCTCTGACACTAATGGAAACGAACGACCATTGCAGAGCAATTTTCTAGATTAAACGTCAGACCAGGGGGGTGCAACAGATAGACCGGCAAAAATGATCGAAAGCTACAATGAAATATTATACGCCATTGATAGCCAATCTGTTAAACGTCATACAGTACGGCCAACTTTGTAAACGAAATTTTCCCTGTTTTTTTTTAATACTTCCGTATCCGTGTTAGCTGTAAATAAACTGCACGAAAACATTACACAAACTTTTTTTCATTTAATTTTTCCACAAAAAAACTTAAATTCTACATAAATTTATCGAAATTGGTCCAGATTATTATGAACATTTTTAAAAAATAGGTAAATTCATCATGTTTTAAATAATTGTGGAATGCATCTGTCTCACTGACGTGATAGAAGGAAATTTTCAATAGCATATTAAACTTTCAAATTACATTGAAAATACAAAAATAAACCATGACCTTCGTCAAATTAAATTTCTTAATTTTAACGGATTGCGAAAATTCAAAACACTAATTTAAGCAGTTTTTAAAGGCGATCAGATTTTCAAAAATATTAAAGACAAAAAAAGTTATGAACTTCTAAAGATTTTTAATGATTACAATTTTGAAACTGTTGAACGAATTTTGCTGGTCATTAAAACCAATTTTTCTTGCCAAGTTTAAAATCAAAATCGACTAAAATTGCGAACGTGATCGTGCTAAAACAAGGGTATGGATGGAAATTAATTCGAAAAATATTAAATCCGACTGCATAGAAATAAATCATGCCTCTTCATCGGTTTTTGTTTTGCATTTTTTTGAAAATCCGATTAACCGGCATTAAAATGTACAACAAATTACTAAATACTAATTTATGCAAATTTCAACGCTGATTAAGTTGGTGAAATCTGATTGTGGAAAAAGTGTAGGATGAAACACTTATAGTTTTATAATCACTATATACATTTTGAATGCCTGCCATTTTGAATAGATTGAAAGATACGATCTTATAGGTAACGAATTTGTTCAATCTAAAACCAAACTTATTTGTGTGCCAAGCTTTAATCAGATCGGGCCAAGATTGTAAAATGTCTAAAATGGCTTATTGTCTCTGTTCCAACTCGATCGTTCGGCATTTAGGTGTGTGTTTGTTTGTTACGACGTTTTGGCCAAACGCACTGACCAATACAATAGTTTTGAAATTTGGTACGAACGTATAAAGCCCGAACGTCGTGTATGTAACATTATTTCCCACTCACTTCTGTTTTATGATGGCGGCTTCTGATTTAACGATGACGAGTGCAGTTGCTGGCTATTTCCTGTAATACTGGCTAAACGGCAAACATAATTTTAACCGTTTTACGGAGATAGAGCATAAAATTTCCAATAATACTGATATGTTAATAATTTTCCTAAACATTAAGGTTACCGGTTACGAGCGCTATCGTGATGCGGCGGCCAGGCAATTAATTAAAAATGTAGTGCGAGGTCTGCTGTCCTTTGAAAACTTTTACAGTAATGCCTCTATTAACTGTCATTTAATTCAGTTATCTGACATTTTTTAACATTCTTTCACAGAAAATAATTTGTAATAAATAATAAAAATAACCTTCTAGAAAAAACAAAACATGCAAATTGACACAACTTATTTATAACATTGCTGACACTAATTGGTATCCTAAGCAAACACTGATAATCGAGAAGTAAACGACCCTATCATCTAGTTGAATGAGAAACACTTCTAATAGTATCAATAAATTCAGAAAGCGAGCACAAATGTTTCTATTGAAACGTAAACTCTCTCAGGTTATTTACGATAATACCATTCAGCGTACAACTCGATCACGTAACAGTCACGTGAGTATTCTAAGTGGCGAGAGCGGTGATCTCGTATATTGAGTACTTGTCATAAGAATAGATAATTTATTGTATTAGAGACCGATGCGCGTAAAATTTGTACAATACATCATTAGAGTCAAATAGAAAATTTAAAATTTTTAGATTAGAGACTAGAAGAAGGGATAGCACAACCCCAGGCATTGCGATCAACTGACCTATTGTGCAACTAAAACTCTTAAAAATACCTAGAGATTGGTGCCTTTAATAAGTTCCAGCAACCCACTGACTAGTTCAATCTGCTGAAAATCCCTAGGGTCGTGGAAATCAAAAACCCTTAGCCTCCTACTAGCATGAGCCTCACAATGAATTATGTGATCTGCAGTTTCCTCTTCCTTCTGTACAACCTACACACGATTTCTCCATGGTGAATACCTGTTCACGTGAACGCTCAGACAACAGTGCCCTGTAATGAGCCCCGTGATCCTCCTGAGTTGCACTCTGCCCAGGACATCTGCGGCCCCTTTGAGTCCTTCAAAAGGAACTTTGCATAAGAGACGTTTACTACGAAAAAAAAAATAAAACATTCTGTGCTATAAACAGAGTATAGTATGTTCTTTTTATCACTCGCAGAAAAGTAGGGGTCTAGTTCTGTTATCCGTCTATTCCATCTTCCTTACGGTCTCGAGAATGACGGTTAATCGAGAATCTACTGTACCATTTAAAACACAAATATTATCACCCCTTTCACAATGGATTCCAACACTTAATGTGGTGCTTTTGTTACAGTTAAACTGTCCGACGTCGACCAACCGCCTATCTCGCTCTCTAGCAACAGCCACAAGTGGTCCCTAAGCGTGACGTCACCGCAGCAGTCGCACCATCAACAGCACCAGCAGCCTCCGTGCAGCAACACGTCGTCCCTCCTGCAGCAGGCGCACAAAGCTCTAAGCGTATCGCACCAACAGCACCAGATGAACCACCACCATTCCCTCAGTTCGCCCTTCACGTCGCTGTTAGGTACCAACCCGGCCAGCTACCTCCTAGGACCGGCGGATCCTCTGAAAGGCTCGCCGCTCACGGCCAATCATCTTTTCTAGGCGGACCTGTACGAGCAGTGGTTGAAACACAACGTCGACGTGCTGTTTTCGGGTGTCGGTGATGAACGCTAATCGCAAAAGAATCGACCTTAATGATCGAACGATATTCGATACTACCTGCCATTTCCCCTAGCGTCCTACCACTGAACCGTATGTTCTTCTTCAAAACTACGATGGCAGAAACAGAACTGATCATTCGACAACTAATAAAAATTGTGTACAAGAAACATGAACATTCAATAAACAAAATTATAAATTAAGGCTTGAGAAATATTAAAAATATTATATTTTTACTGAAAGGGACACAATTAAAATTAAAAATCAAAATTTTCAATCAGCAAAACCAGACTTTCAATTTTACAGAAGCAAATTAAGCTTATAACTTACCATTGTCCAAAATCAGCAGGATTCCTCGTTTTAAATATTCAAAATGTTCACTTTATTCAACACAGGATTAACATGACAATATATCTGTGGAAACAAAAGCAAAAATTGTATTAATAAAGACTCAAAACTTATAAAGAGTTAAGTATATAGCGTAAACTTTATTTAGTATAAACAAAAATTTCAAAAATACAGAGACTTCCCCCACATTAAAGAAATTCTATGGAAAATCTTTTCAATAAGTGACAGACAAAATAACACCGAAAAAATCTGCCTATTTTTTTAAAAATCCGTTTACAAAAATTCTGCGTAATTTACAGTACTCCGGTATTGCTTTTGTGTAAAGGAAATTTGTGCAAAATTTGATGAACACATTTTCAAAAATTAGATCCATTTTTTACATTTTTTCGATAGTTCTCGAAACCTTTATATATATACTTTTTTTGATTACTTGAGCAAATTTGACCGTTAGAGCGGATTTTCAGAAATTTCAAAATTTTTTTACCAAAAATGAGTTTTAAAAAAGTTTTTTGCAAAATTAAAAATAGTTCGAGATATGAACGAATTTCGAGACCTACGTGCCAAATTCCTTTGGAATGAAACAATCAGTTTAGTCTTTAGCAAAACACACACACACAAGTGGATCTCTTCCAAGTAAAACAACTAAAATAATGATTTTTACATGGACGTAAGTTTATCTATGTTATTAGGCACATCGCTGGAGATTAAACAATTAAATTCGGCACGTGCTACATAGAGTTTGCGCACAACAAAAAATATTTTTAAAAAATACGACAATCTATTTGCGAGTAAGATTGTTTGTACCATTAAAACAAAATTATAATGTTCAAGTGTTCCAACTGAACCGCGATAAATTTAAACAGTGGTCTACAATGTATATAATATATATAGCACATAGCGATAAAAATACAGGGATAATAATGATCGAACTTTCATTAAAGTATATTTATCTTTGTAATAAATACGTTTTGTAAATCTATAAAAGTAACCACCTAAAAATTGTAACATAGTAAGTTTAGTTTTTGTATATATTAATTACATTACTGTACATATCTCTTCGACATTTGATTTCAAATATTTAAAAAAACGGAAAAATTCGGGATTTTATGTGAACTGTTAGAACGTCTGCAGGCCTCCAACAGCCTCTAGGATCATTTGAGAAGAAGACAAAGTGTACTATCTAGTCGTTACTTTGGGGGTGGCCTCTATATCATTAGTGTAAGTGTTTCTATGTGTGCCTCACCTCTTGAATTAAAGAATTCCGTTCAATTTATGCATTGTTATACTTTATTGCTTCCTTCCTGTTCGAACTTATTGAGTTTTACCTGTTTCTTTTGTACTCGGAAGTCAGACACTGTTTTGGGTAGAATTGTGTTTTACAAACATAGCGAGACGCAGCTTCCTCGCTGACGTGGCGTAAACTGAATTTCCAAAAATATTTCTATTTAGTACAACCTTTTTTGAAACTCTGACATCAGCATAATCAGCATTAGAAACAGAACATATTAGCATTTTAAACTTTCAAATTGCACTGAAAGTAAGAAAATGAACCCTGAACGCCGTAAAAGTAAATTTCAAATTTTAACTAATTTTTTAAATTCAAAATGCTAATTTATGCAGTCTATAACGCTGACTATGAGAATGGAATTCGATTTTTAAAACATTAAGGGAAAAAGATATGATTTTTTAAAGATTTTGAGTGACCACCATTTTGAAACGGTTGGGACAAATTTTGTTAGTTAACAAACTTGTCCAAGGTATTACCAAAATCGATGTTTTGCCAAAACTGGATACAATTTGGATATATATATATATATATATATATATATATATATCCATAAACATAAGGAAATCCTTATGTTTATATCTCCGAAATGTTTGGAACTTTACACATATACATACTTAACGCATATTGGCTCAGTGACCATGTGTTAATGGCATCTGTCAGTCTGCTCCGATTTCAATGCCGTAAGTTTGAGACACAGTTACTACTGTAAGCATCACTTTACGTTAACACCGATCACTGGTCCTCGCTAGTGTAACTGGTAAAAAGTATGGACGTTAAGCAAATGTATTTATTTAAGACTTATACTTTATGCCAATTAGTCTAACGTGAAGTGAAATCGGCAAAACTGAAAAGAAAAAGCATGCGCAGTAACTATGCCTCGAACCAACGACCTTGAAGTACGCGAGTTTGGAGACGCATAAGATCCTCCGGTGCTTTAACTAAATCAGACACGTCGATGTATAAAATATAAAATTTTAACTACTCTCAAAAGTAATCTAGAGGTCATGATCGGTACTTAAATCAAAGTATCGGGTCCCGGAGACATGATGGTCGCTTCAATCGCTTATTTTGAAATGAATATTTGATAGAAATTTAGTTACTAATTTATGCAGATTTTAATATTGTTTTAGATGGTAAATTAAGCTTTTTTAAAAAAAGTGTTAGGCCGAATAGTCACCAAACGCTAAGCTAAGTTGTACTGAGTAGAGCGGATTAAGAATTCAAAACCGGACCTATTGTTTTCAATGTAAGTGCGACCACTGAAAGAGTAACGGTGCTGAGCGGAGTGAAGCGGCGTCGCTGGGCTCCGTACTGCGTAGCTTCGACTCTGTCTAAGTTCGGTTTTAAAGCTGACTCCGCTTCCCCTACAACGCTGACCACGCCTCCAAACTTATTATTCCTCGTTACCTAGGTTACGGTTTTCTATAATACGTTTAGATTTAAAAAATACAAACGTGTTTTTAAAACTGACTGAACTCCGCTTCCGATTCGTACATCTTCATTGCGCTCCGCTCGGCTCAACTCAGTGCAGCTCCGCTCTGTACTTGGTGCCGCCCGGACATAGCGTATTAAATTGTCCATTCGTGTCAAATCATTAAATTTGATTGTTTTCCCGTAAATTTACATTCACCTCCCATAACGTCAGCGAAATAGCCGAGTGCTATTATTAATTCAATTTAAAATTGTTGAACTGTTGATATCAGGTAATGTCAAACTAAATTACCTGTAGTAATTAACAATACAGAGTTTAGTTTGGCAGCCCAAACTAATCGCATTTGGATTTCGAAGGCCGGATAGATGGTCCTGCAGGATTACGATTGAAAGAAAGAGCTGACGGCTCTAGGATAACGTGATATTATCGAATATTACAAATTCCATTAGCATACAAATCCTCTATTGACAGTACGTAACAAAGTCCAGATAATAATTAGACTACAATGGATAGGTGGAATCTTCTCCATTTTGAACGGTTTTTATTTTCTAGATATTTATATATTTAGAGTTTTTTAATTGTTTCAATTTTCGGGGTTCTCAATCAAAAAAAAAAAAAAATATTGGAATATCAGTATTGATTGATTCTTTATAGGTTATGAGATCTGGCGGCCCCTGATACCGCGATCAAAGGGCCTAATGTGCAACTAAGGGGCATATTACACTATCAAAAATATTTGTCAAATATATGATGAAACTTTGACAATTTGATTTTTGAAATATTTGTCAAATTTGTGACAAACAGAAAATACTACATTTATCATATTTCTTTAATAAGATGGATCATTTAATTAGATATATTTTGAAGATAGGTTATGTTCTGTACGTAATACAAAGTTAGCAGCGTGTTCATTTCACAATTACCTAATTACAGAACGCAAAAGTCAATTTACAGGAAGAGAAGATTAAGTTGCACAATAAAATTATTGCAGTTACATAGATGAAACCATATTTAAACAAACGACCATTCGAACCATGTACAGGAAACAATTTAGTCAGTCTAAAGAATTTACTCTTCTTCTATTTTTTCTAAACTGTAGAACAGACATGTGTAGCCCCTCATGCGTCAGCACACAAGACAATTTAGTAGTCAGTCTAAAAAGTTTACTCTTCTTCTAAATTCTAGAATAGACATGTGTAGCCCCTCATTCGTCAGCATACGAGACAATTTAGTTGTCAGTCTGAACAATTTACTCTTCTTCTAAATTCTTTAATAGAAATATGTAGCCCCTCATGTGTCAGCATACGAGACAATTTAGTAGTCAGTCTAAACAATTTACTCTTTTTCTAAATTCTAGAATAGAAATGTTTAGCCCCTCATGCGTCAGCATACGAGACAATTTAGTAATCAATCTAAAGAATTTATTATTTTTCTAATTCTTCCAAATTCTAGAATAGACATGTGTAGTCAATTTTATAATATATAAAACATAGTAAATGTCACTTGGCAAGACCGATGGTTTAAAATATTAGATAACTTTAAATTACACGTACTTTATAACTTGGGGCTATACTTTCCTACTAACAACTTTATACGTATTTTGAGGCAACAGTTCTGCCTTAATGCGTATTAATTTCTTTACAACTAGATAATAATAATAATATTATTACTTTACAGTTTCAAAAGTCAATGTCATGTCATCAATTTTAAGTATACAATAAAAGGATCTCTTTTTTAACGTCCATACTTTATGCCACTTAGAGTAATGAGGGCACGACGGAACAGCGCTAACGGTAAGGGCTAGAACTGAGAACCTCAAGGTGTGCAGTTCAGAGACGCAGCAGACTGACCGGTGCTTTAGCCACATCGACCACTGAGTCCCCAAAAAGGATTATAGACTAGTCAAACAGGACAATACAATATTTTGATGTAATTACCTACGAATATTGAAAATCTCTGTCAAATATTACACGTCAAGCATTCATAAAAGTTCGATAAAAGGATTAGTTCATCAAAGAAACATCAAATTTATTTCACCAAGATCTTTGATCAAAGAAATTTGACGTGTTTTTGATAGTGTATTACGCCCCTAAGCCTCTTGGATTTTAGTTCAGTAAACTAGTATCTTCACTGAGATCCACTGACTAGCGCATTCTGTTGACGGACCTGAGCGTCTTGGAAAAAACACCCTTTGCCTTCTTCTGGCATTGCTGTTTCCTTATCGATCCCGCAAAGTCTATTTACAGTTTTTCCGTGGTATAATGTTCCACGCTGACAGCCCATTAAGTCTTGGAGTACGGTTCCCGTTAACTTATCTGAGCCCGGTGTTTCTTATACCAAAAGTTTGATCCCTGAGAAGCCTTCTGGGATCAAACGCCCCTATGCCTCTTAGATTCTAGTTCAGTAAACTGATATCTTCAGTGAGGTTTAATAATTCACTGACTAGTTCATTCTGTTGGCGGAACTGAGCGTCTTGGAAAAAACACCTTTTGCCTTCTGCTGATATTGCCGTTTCCTTATCCGTCCCGCACAGCCTATATACTGTTTCTCCGTGGTATAATGTTCCAGGCTGACAGCTCATTAAGTCTTGGAGTTCGATCTCAGCCCTGTGTGTCTTATACCCAAGGTTCGATCCCTGACAGGTCTTCTGCTTTTTGATTAAATTGAAAGCCCTTTCGCGACCGCCTCTTCTCTTCTCAATTTACGTTTTTGCAAACTGCAAAAACGGCCTTACTGATTGATTTGAAATGTTCATTCAACTCCTTTTACTTCTGGCATGCAGGTTGAATAGGTTAGCCTAAAGCCTTTACAGTCTGATGCAGTTAACTGCATCTGTGTTTCATAGAGCCTCAGTTTCCTTTTAAAACTGGTAAAGCCACCAGATCCACTTTTTACAATCCCTGAGGTTTTATCATGTACCATGTTTTAGGGCTGGTTTTGATGTCGGATTTAGCGGGACGCATGTTGCTTGGAACATGTTTATATTGATATATAACAGTATATTTTGCGCGCCGCAAGTCTCATATTAAATTAATTATAATTAAAAATTGTGTTTCCGCCGGGATCAAACTGGGAAACTTGCGCGTATGAGGCGCACGCTATAACCACTACACTACGGAAACAACGAAGAAGTTTGACCGATTTCAGTATAGGAAATGAATAATTAATTTAATTTCGGTAGTTGTATTAAAATATCAGTTGTTTTATATTTAATTCGTAACGATCAGCTGATTTCATTCGACAGCTGGTAGGCTATAATAAGTTCCAGGTTATGTTGCTCAAAACTAGCTATGTTAATTTGTCGTGTTTTCGAAAAAATTATCGTAATTAAAATAAAAAAAAAAACATAATACGTGATTTTTATTTTTAGTACAAAACAGATTTTTTTTTATTCTGAAAGTTTTGATGATTTGTTTCCTACCATAAAAAATCCTACTATAAGTTTTAATCTCCCACTTAGCCACGCATCCTTCTACTGTTCCACATTGGCTTCGGATGAAGACATTTAACCCAAGAGCAGATAAGTGGAGAAAGGTTAGAATCAGCTGGTTCTCGGGACTGCTAGACCCGTACTTACAAGTTAAAGTTATAAATAATTTTCTTTACTAAAAAAAACCTTGCTCTGATGGTTGCCTATACAATGAAAAATATCCGCTACTGGAAAGGTAAACAGTTATTTTCCACCGACTGCTGTGTTTAGAAACTAATTTGGATTAAATCATATAGGTAGTGCTGTTGTTTTGACAATTGGATTTACAGGCTAACTTTTATAAGTGAACGTTAAAATACTGTTATCTAGCAATAGCATATAATATATATATATATATATATATATATATATATATATATATATATATATATATATATATATATACAGTGGAAATTGCTTATAGTAGACACCGCATAAAGAAGAAAATCGTCTACAGTAGACAAAACCTTCGGGTCCCTTCGTGTGTTATGGAGATAATGCATACAAGGATCGTATAAAGTAGACACCGTGTAAAGTAGACAAATCGCGTACAGTAGGCGCTAAGAGAGGTTTGTTGGGAGCAAAAAATCGGATAGAGTAGACTCTCAATGTTTGTTTTGATTACTCATCAGTTCCTTTTCAATACCTCCACTTGACACCGGCCTGACTCACTTTTAGATTAGTTTTAGCCAAGATGTCGAGAAGAACACAACTTACCATAGAAGAAAAATTCGCTGTGATTTGCCGTTTTGAGTTGGGTGAGAAGGCCAAAGATTTGGCAAGTGAATTTAGTGTATGTCGTGCTGCAATTTATAAAATTGTGAAAGGAAAAGACAAAATTATTCAGCAGTTCGAGAAATGTGAGAAGAAGAAAAGAGTAAGGTGTTTTCATCACCCTGAGTTGGACAGTGCATTATTATCGTGGTTCACCCAGCAGCGAGCGAATAATTATCGTGGTAAGTGGCCCATTACTTCAGCAAAAAGCTAACCATCTGGCGATTCTTTTAAAAATGGAAAATTTCAACTGTAGTTTGTCTTGGATACAACGATTTCGCTCTCGTCACAACATTACGTTTGGCAAAATTTCGGGTGAGTCAGCTAATGTCGACCGTGCTATTACTGGGAACTGGCTTTCAAATGTTTGGCCGAAAATCAGGGATGGTTATACTGACAATGAGATTTATAATGCTGATGAAATGGGATTGTTTTTTAGAATGCCTCCTGATCGTACGTTTAAGTTTAAAGGAGAGAAGTGCAGTGGGGGGAAGCTGTAGAGGCTCACTGTTTTGGTAACAGCGAACATGACAGGAACTGATAAAAAAAGATTGCTGGTAATTGGAAAATCAAGAAGCCCTCGTTGTTTTAAAAATGTTCGAATCCTTCCTGTGGATTACGATTTTAACAAAAAGGCATGGATGACATCATTTATTTTTGAGAAGTTCCTCAGATCATGGGATTCTGACCTTGGGAAGGAAAAACGGCGAATATTGCTGACCGTAGATAACTGTCCAGCTCATCCCCACATCGAGAAATTGAAAAATATTAAGATGGTTTTCTTACCCCCTAACTCAACCTCCGTCCTCCAACCAATGGATCAGGGGATTATTTGTTGTTTAAAAGTGTCCTTCAGAAAAGAGTTGGTGTATAAAATCATTCAGAAATTGGACAGTGACGATCACACGCAAATTAATATTCTGGAAGGTATCATTATGATATCAAAAGCATGGAATAATGTTTCTATGGACACGATTGCACATTGCTTTGCTCACGCCGGCTTTTCATCCGAAGTCCAAAGTGCAGCACCTGCTAAAGAAGATGAAGCTTATTTGGATCTTCAGACAGCAATCAGAAAATTCAACACCCCTTGTCCACTTGAAGAGTTCTTGAATATTGACAATGACATTGTATTATGTGAATCCTTGACTGATGAAGACATCGTGGATAACGTACAACCTCATCAACCTATCGACAACGAGAATGACCATGATGAAGAAAACGACCAGGAAGAAAGAAGTTTTGGTGAGCCTCCCAGTACAGTTGAAGCATATGCTGCTTGTCAGATTCTTCGTGCATATCAACTAACCAATGGGAAGCCCATTAACGGAAATTTTGACGACATACGTACGGATATTGAGCATCAGTTTTCCCAAGAAGTGATTGCGAAAAAGAAACAAACTTTAATAACCCTTTACTTCAATAAAAATTAATTCATGTTCTCATTTTTTCATTATTACATACAATCTTCATGTTCGAGTATATACCGAGAAGGTAATTCATTTACACATTTTTAAATGTACAGACCTATTTCACAAATATAAGCTTTTGAATTTCAGTATGTGTGTATTTTAAATTATATGAGCCCCTGTTCGTGCGCATCGTTTACAATAGACTGTCAACTATGTATATATGAATTCTATCACCTATAGTAGACTGTCAACTGTACATAATACATCGCATTAAGTAGAAATCGTTTATAGTAGACGAGATTGCCCAGTCCCTTGAGTGTCTACTATAAACGATTTCCACTGTATATATATATATATATATATATATAGGCCTATTATACATACTAGCATTACCCGTCGCGGCTTCGCCCACGAAACTTAAACTGTTTCAGTAATGTAATAATTAAGAAACATAAAAAAATATATTAATAAAAGCGTGATCATCTAAACTCGTGATTATTTTACAGTGAATATGAAAAAATATTATAACCTGAATATGTTGTTTTATTGTCTTCAAACGTGTTCCGTTCGAATTTAAGAAAATCTGATCACGAATATTTTTGCCCAATACAACATTTATACCTATTCTATTTTTTTTGTCCTTTTAGGTGTATGAATTCGGGGGACAATACTGAATTGCATGTGTCATAATTTGCGTTTTAAAATATTTTGTTTAATTTTAAGAAAATTTGATAAAAAATATTTTTCTCCAATGCAAACATTCTTTTTTCTCCCATGATAACTCTTTTTCCATTTTTATTCTTTTAGGAGATGAATTCAGAAAAATGTTGAAATATGTGTTTCATAGCATATTTCTAGAATATAAGATAAAAAAAATATTTTTTCAATACAAAATTGTACCCCTTTTTTATATTTTATACCTTCTTTCAATCTCTTTAGAGGATGCGTTTTGGTAAAGAGGTGAAAAATATATTTCAATACTTATATTTAAGAGTGACTATGTTACGTTTTAAGAAGGTCAGATGAAAAACATATTTTTTCCAATAAAAATTGTTGTACCTCATGTTTACCTCTTTAGGGGTTGCATACTGGAAAACCGTTTTTCAGTGCACCCCTTTTTCAGTGCATCTCGACAATTTTGTAAAAAGGTTCCCTGAAAATTTCAAGTCTCTAGCTATAATAGTATTGGCTGTACGTTGATTATTAAATTTGGACTGGGTTAGTAGCTTAATGGCGTCAAAATCATATTTTTGCAAAATCCTTTATTAGTGCACCTTAACATTGTTGTATGAATGTACCTTGAAAATTTCAAGTCTCTAGCTATAATAGTATTGGATGTACGTTGTTTATTAAATTTGGACTGGGTTAGTAGCTTAATGGCGTCAAAATCATATTTTTGCAAAATCCTTTATTAGTGCACCTTAACATTGTTGTATGAATGTACCTTGAAAATTTCAAGTCTCTAAGGTTTTATAGTTTCGGCTGTACGTTGATCAGTCAGTCAGTCAGTCAGGACATTGTCTTATATATATATATATATATATATATATATATATATATATATATATATATATATATATATATATATTATCTCCCCGTGCAACTCTGGGTAGTACGGTTAGTTTAATAAAAGCAATTTATGTGCCCGGGGATAAATCGAAATAAAGGGATAAAGACCCTGATCGACGTTGATTGTTTTAAATGTACTGTTTGTTTTTCTAATTACTCTTGAGCCGTATTTTTTTAAATTTTAAATTATCCAATCGTAAAGATAAATTATAGTTTTGAATTTTCAAAGTAAGTTGAAATTAAGAAATTAAACTTAACGTCGGTCAGGGCCCATTTTCTATGTAATATAAAAAGTTTAAAATGCTAATGTACGCAGATCGTAATGCCGATTATGAGGTTGAAATCAAAATTTTACGAAGAGAATAGGATGATTTTTTTCTTAATTCTCTTCCATCACGTCAGCGATACAGCTGCGCCTCGTGATTATTTAAATTTTATCAGGTGAATAATCTGTATCGGATTGATTTATTGCTTTGTGTGTTTTAGTATTCGTAATCTGAAATTCGATTGATCCTGTGAAATTGAGTATTTTATTTCGGCAAAAGCTTAGACAAGTTCGTTACTCAGCGAAAATCGACAGTTTCAAAATGGCGACCATTAAAATCTTTAAAAATACATAACTTTTTAACCTGATTATATTTTTTAAATCTAAATTTCACCATCGTAATCAGCGTTAAAAGCCGCATAAATTAGTATTTCACATTTTCAAAATCAGTTGAAATTAAGAAATTAAATTTGATGGCGCTCACGGTACATTATCGTATTTGCAACGCTATTTGAAAGCTTAAAATGCTAATATTCGCAGATATGAATGCTGATTATGTTGGTGTTTGATGATGTTTGGTGGAATAGGGATTTTTAAAAAAGAGTAGGACAAAGTAAAATACTTCCGGAAATTCGCTTCAATTACGTCAGCGAGACAGCTGAGTTCCGCGATTATTTCAGTTTTCACTTATGATTGCCACATTTCGTTATACGTATAATCAAGTCACGATATAATGATTTGTTAATTATTTCGTTGTATAATTAAGTCGTTATATATTTTAACGCTAATAATTAATAATGAATAATTTATTATTTTTATATTAATAGCAAAAACCGTCAATAAGTAAATATTACCTTAGTGAGTTGAAATAGAAGAAACAGATGTGATGCAAAATCAGCTGTTTACATTACATTGTTCTTTCATACTCGGCATCACGACAGTGTAACAATTTTTCCGAGATATATACTTAACTTTATATATATATATATATATATATATATATATATATATATATATATATATATATATATACACACACACACACACACACACACACACACACACACACACACACACACACACACACACACACACACACACACACACACACACACACACACACACACACACACACACACACACACACTATGAAATGTTCGTTTATTCAGAATCTTAAATTTCCGAAAATTCACCGATTGCTTTAAAATTTTGACACAACGTTACATTTGAATACGCGCATGTTTTTACCTACTACTTATTATATAGACACCAGTGATTGGTAAAAATATGCTTTTTTTAAATACAGCGCATTGCAACACACGCTATAGGCTACAAAATATTTTACGGTTCCGTTTCAATGTTCTCGATTTACGATTCATTTACGATTTCCAAAATTCCAAATTTACGATTCTATTTCAATTTTTCTGATTTATGATCCGTTTACGATTTCCAGATTTCTGAATGTTTCAATGTTTTCGAATGCGTTGGTAAACTGAACCAAACTGAGCAACAACAACGCGCTACCGGGTACAGATAGTATACAGGGAGTTTAGAAAAGTGGTTTCATGAATTTAGAGCGTGATTCCCCACATCAAAACTAAATGAAAAGTTATAATAACCAAAGATCCAAAAACGCCTCGTTTTTCGTCTGGCCGCCATTTTGTTTTTTACAAGAAATAATTTATACATTGAGAACAGTTCATGAAATTTGACATAAATACACTCTTTAAAAAAGTGTATTTACATAAGTGTATTTAGATAAAAATACACATTTTATCTTGAAAATTTTCAAAATGGTGGCCATTAAAATTTTTTAATTGTGAATAACGTTTTAATCTTATATTTTATAAAAATTACTTCGATTAGATAATAAGCTATATTGCCCATTTCACTATGGACAAAATGAAACTTCATTTTCCAAAACTGATAAAAAATAATTTGTGTAAGTACTGGCTTTCGGCGCCAGACAAAATTTAGGTACATTTTTAAACAGTAGTAGATAGAGATATGTACACGTGTGCCAAATTTCATGAAGCTACCATGAACCGTTCTCAAAATATAAATTCTCTTTTATAAAAAATAAAATGGCGGCCAGACAGAAAACGAGCCGTTTTTGGACGTAGGTTTATTGGAAATTTCATCTAATTTTATGTGGAGAATCGCGCCCTGAATTCTTGAAACCCTTTTTCTCTCTACGAGAGAGAGATTGAGATTGAGAGAGAGAGAGAGAGAGAGAGAGAGAGAGAGAGAGAGAGAGAGAGAGAGAGAGAGAGAGAGAGAGAGAGAGAGAGAGAGAGAGAGAGAGAGAGAGACTATAACTTTACCGATAACAAAAATTGTGTCTTACCATTAAAGCAGCTAATTTTCCAATGGAATTTCACTAACAATACGGTTTTATATTTTGATATACGCGCAAACAGAAACCTTAAGTGCGGCTAACATGCTACACCCACCCACCCCATCCCCGAAATTCGGCGGAATGAATATATATACACCATAAAAGCGCCGGTAAAATCACTGAAATTTACTTAGATTCACATTATAAGCCGAGCCGAACCGCAAGCCGGCGCAACTTTGTATCGCAACCGTGTTTGAAACAAATTAAACCTGTAAATCATAGCAGCTACGCGGACCGCAACGGCGAAAACAAAGAGGTTAAAAATTATATTCCGCAGAGATTGCAAATAATTAGAGTAACTGAACTGATTTAACTGCAGTTTTTGCCGCCGGCAGCGCTAATTACATCCAGTTTTACTGTTATGCCGGTAACGGCCAATATTTTAGCAGCGGAGGTCCGGCCGAGGGGACCGGCCCTTGATCCGATTAATGTTGAATATGCAAGGAATAAATACAGGCTTGTTGTGGCTCGATTTATTGACATTTTTCGTTATTTTATCGCGCGAATGTTTAGGATTTATCATGCCGCTCTTGATTTTACTACGATTTGCTTTATCGTTTATTTACACGGCTCTAGTTTATTTTTCACGAGTACTTTGTTGTTTCAATTCTATTGCGCGTGTTACGTTAATATAAACAATCTCGACACGCAAATGTCTCGCTGACGTGATGTAAGCGTATTTCCAAAAATATTTATTTTATCTTACACTTTTTTAAAATCTGATTTCATCATTATAATTAGCAAATGGAATGTTAAAATTTTCAATGCGAATTTAAACGTTGATTACGATAGGTAAATATATTTTCAAAAAAACGTTCAACATAACATTTAATGTTCTTAATAGTTTTAAATGGCCATCAAACTGAAATTAATTCATTATTTATATTATATTAAAACAATGTCAATAAATACACCTATGGATGAAACAGATGTGGTTCAAAATCAGCTGTTTAGTTGAACCATCTTCCTCGGCATCACGATAGATTAACAATTTTTCCCAATGTCGTATATGTTTATCGACTATTTTATTTATCGGTCTGATTAAAATACTGAATCGGATTCTAAAAAAGAGCAAAAGATAACAAGATGATATTAAAAAAATACCATAGCCGAACGTCATGACTGTTATTGTCATTTAAGAAAATGATGTCCGTCATTTTGAAATAATTTACTGATTTTGCTGGATAACAAACTCGCTCAGGCCTAAATTGTTTTTTTGTCAATTTTGAATAAAATCTTGCAAAAAATGCCGATGGTAGAGTACAAAAACACATACATACATTTATAAATATAAATATTATATTTAACGATACCTTAAAATTTTAGTGGTCTAATGGTCAGGACAGGCACTTATTTCTACATCCGAGTCTTGATATGACGACCGACTTCAATAGCACATATTCGCTCAGAACTTAAACGTTTAGACCTTGAAGGTTGAACTGGTAGTTTCGAAGTGGAGCGAACAAAGTAAAGTAATTTTCTTTCAATACACGACAGTAGTTATTTGTATAACTACTGAGCAAAGCGACACTTTCCTAAACCACAGAAAAATGTTTACACACGTAAGCATTGCATACAAACGTACTAGAACGATAACCCTTACGGGAGGTATGTGAGCGCTCGGTGCTGGTGGTATCTTGCGGCAGAGTGTTCAACTACAGCTAAACAGATAATAATAGTACTGTATACTTTCACAAAACCTCTCAACCCCCTGTCCTTGCAGCTTGCGTTCGTAGCGGCAGATAGACGAATTATTTGGACTTTAACCGCTGATATAAAGCACGCTTTTTTAATGATGGCTGTACTTTTAGTCTGTATAAAAATTCAATGACACGAGGCTTGCTGAGTTAAAAATAGACACTGCATATGAATTTCGTATAAAACTTTTCCTATAGTAGTAATAATTCAACAATACAAATTTACAGTTCAAACAGAGACTGAAACTTTTTAAAATACCTAGAAACAAAAATACAGAAAATTGAGTTACACGGTAAGTTAAACAAGATATTGCCAACTGAATACCGAAAGCAAAAAAATACCCTCAGTTCTAACAATCACGCACGTGTGTACTTTAATTATTACGTACAACATTTACTTATAACTTTTTATGATTGTTTTAAATGAACACTAGTGGGCACATGCGATCTTTTGCACTCAATGGTAAAAAGAAACGAATATACAACAATATACGGTAAGAAGTTGAACAGTGTTATAGCACCTCTTTATAAACTCTGAAATATATTTGACCTATGAAATATGTGGCAATCATAACTTTTCTTCTTGGTACATGAACAAAGAGAAAAAGAAGTTAGGACGTTTTTTATGAAATCGCTATTCCTAGTTACAATTAAAAGAAACGGAAATAAAATAATTCAAATAATACCACTCACTGTTATTTAATTATTATAATACACTAATTTTTAATTCAATACTTGTATTTTAATATTATTGAACATATGTGCCTAAGTAAAACCGTTGAATAACCATGTAGGCCTACTATTTCTTGTCAATATAAACTTCTGTATAAATAGACGTTATGGTTATATATAACGTATGACCTGTTAATAAAGCAATTTAATTCATTATATTCAGGTTATTTAATGCAATAAGCCTTACTCTGTTCTACTCTCGTATTTCAAACTATAACCAACAAAATTAATGACTGAATTCTAACATTGTACCTTATTGAAATATTTACAAATTAAACCTACTATAACCGGATTTTACATTACATATCTAAATTAGGCTACAATATTTACAGTTTAATAAAAGCAGAATCTTTTATTTAATAACATTTACAAATTAAAACTGGCCTACATTGACTTACCGATTCTACTTTCAAAACTGATTGGGTCAACAATTGTTTAAACCTTGGATTCAGTAATAATTTAAATATTACTTTCGACAATGTTTTTTAGAAATCACCTATTTTGGTACACACACAATTATTTGTCACATTTGTCTGCATTGTGCTGCATTCTCATGGGAACTTTTTATACTACTCTTGGAATTTTGTTTACAAACCTTTTATCACTTTTACGTCGGTTTTATTTTATTGTAAAACCTTTAAATGGAATAGTATGACGAGTGGAAGGTTCTCGGTATTCTGACAAACTGTAGGTACCCCATGTATGTAGTTTCAATAAAGCAGGTCCTTTTTTTTGTACAAAACCGATCGGAATGTTTAGCGTAATTATATGTGAAAGAATGTAGTTTCCTCTGTATGCTATGTAACATGAAAATACTACATAATATGGTATAATTACCAATTATTTATCAATTATTCACCAATTTACATTTTCCAAACAAGTTACTTTACTACCTTGCTAACTATCGTAGGAAAAAAATTGTTTACATTAAAACCTACGTAAAACAATTACATACATACACACCCAAGCGCGCGCGCGCACGCAATAAATTAGTGACGCATTAAACAAAGACAAAGGTGCACACTGTTCGCAAGACAGTTAAACAGAAAGAGAAGAAAGAAACGTTTTATCTTCGTTTACGTGGCTGTAAAAGATGATGCCTGGAGAGTGATAAAGTGGTTGTATAAAGAGAAGAAGAACAAGAAATAAGGAATAGAGTCTTTTGGGAAATCAAGGAGGCGGGCCGCGTCAACAGTGCGTTAGACAAACGACAGACATTAGTGGAGTATTACAGGTGGCCGTGTATGTGTAAACTGGCATTGCTAAGGAGCGTAAGCAGTTTCGCTTCTTAAACGCAAAGTACAACAATTAATTATTACATAAGGTCTTTACAGTTCCACTTTTGTTTGCCTTTAAGCCAAGACAAACATGAAATAATCGCGACACGCAACTGTCTAGCTGACGTTACTTAAGCGAATTTCGAAAAGTAATTTATTTCATCTTAACATTTTTTTTTAATTCTATTTCCACCATCACAATCAGCATTCAAAAATGCACATATTAGCATTTTAAACTATTAAATTACATTATAGATATGTGTAATCTATAATGTACACATATATATAGATATAATGAACCCTGACCGCCATCAAATTTCTTGATTTCTCCCGATCTAAAAACAATTGAAAACGCTAATTTATACAGTTTTTAACACCAATTCCTGGCGACCTCTTACGCCGAGCGGAATGAAAGTAAATGACAACGGGAAGTGGAATTCAGTGAGTTCAAAGAACGCGTTTTTATCTTTTAAATTTAAATATTTAAGCCTATTTTAACTGATTCTAGGAAACTGCTAAGTTTATAAACTGTAACCTAGAGCAACGGTACCCTAGGTAACGAGAAATAATAAATTTAGAGGCGTGGTCAGCGTGTTACGGAAGCAGTCAACTTCAAAACCGAAACTGGACAGAGCCAAAGCCCGCTCAGCCGTTACGATTTTTGTGGCCGCACTTATATTAAAAATAATACGTTTGGTTTTGAATGCGTAGTCCGCTCAGATCAGCGAAACGCCATTTGGTGGCCGCTCCGTATTTGGTGGCCAGTAAGAAAGTGGCAGTAACTGCTTCTCGAACCCGCAGGGTGTGCAGGTCAGGGAGTTCGCAGACTGACCATGCCTAGTGATCGTGTGTGTGTGTGTGTGTGTGTGTGTGTGTGTGTGTGTGTGTGTGTGTGTGTGTGTGTGTGTGTGTGTGTGTGTGTGTGTGTGTGTGTGTGTGTGTGTTTTAGCACTCTCGTTTTTTTCAGATTTTATTCAAACTTTGCATAAAAATCGATTTTTGTAAAAGTTTTGACAAAGTATCCAGCAAAATCCATTGAAGAGTTTTAAAATAGCGGTTATTTTAAGCTCTTAAAAATTCGTACGTTTTTGTCGACAATTTTTTGTAAATCTGATTTCACTATCGTAAGCAGCGTTAAAGACTGCATAAAGTAGCACTTTTAGTCTCTAAAATTCGTTGAAATATTTGAATTTGAAGGCGATCAGGTTTCACTTTCGTGTGGGAACGTAACTTGAAAGTTGTAAACTCTAGTATATGCAGATTTATATGCTGGTGAACTCAAAATTTCGGGAATTCGCTTTCGTCACATCAGCGCAACAGTTGCATGCCACAATTATTACACAAGTTATTTGGAAACTGTGTTCATGGTTGCGCGTGCGTGCGCGCTCGCTCGCTTGCAGCAATAAAGTTTACTAACCCACTCCCTGTTAATTCCACTAATAGTTATTGCCAACTACTTCCGTAAAAATAACAAACAAAGCTATTTCTTTTGTTGTAAAAGAAGTTGTAAACGTAGAGATCACAGGAAGTAATGAGCGGGGAGGAGAGAAGACGTGGGGGAGAGGGGGCACTTCTGGGATCTTGGAACCAATTCCGCTAATAGTCCTTCGCCTTG
This sequence comes from Callitettix versicolor, assembly GCA_022606455.1. Classification (NCBI taxonomy): domain Eukaryota; kingdom Metazoa; phylum Arthropoda; class Insecta; order Hemiptera; family Cercopidae; genus Callitettix; species Callitettix versicolor. The sequence goes on along the minus strand of CM040185.1, from coordinate 41,267,963 downwards.
CTTTAGTGAGGGTGTAAAAATACAACATAAATATTAGTGCTATCAACAGCAAAACGGGAACGGGAAAGAAACTTTGGAATTTTATTCGGAACGTGAGCTTTCCGTTGTGTGCAGGTTGGCACCACTGATCCAGGTGTGGAAAACGTTGCGCGAACTTTGTGAAGTAACAATATTTACTACTCAAAAATACTGTAAAAACTCCCCGGTTTAACGGAAAAAAACAAATACAGTGTTTTTGTTGTTGAAATTTAGGAAGTTGGTGGTAATATTTTGTATCCGAATTTTGTGAAATAATTTCTGTTGCGAATTTGTATTAGAAAGTGAGCTATTGGAACGACTATCATGATAAGATTCCGGCTCGGGTCCTTGAAATGAGCGCCGATCCTCTATCTCTCTCTCTCTCCCCTTCTCTCTCCGCTCCCTCTCTCCCTCCCTCCCGCCATCACTCACTCCCTCTCCCTCCCTCCCGCCATCACTCACTCCCTCTCCCTCCATCTCCATCCCCCTCTCTCTTCCTCCCTCCCCTCATCCTCTTAATCCCCTCCCCCCTCCCTCTCCCTCTCCTTCTTTTCCTCCCTTTCCCCTCTTTCCCTCCCTCCCTCCCCTCCTCTTCTCTCTTTCTCTCTGCGCACGTGCGAATACGTGCGCGTGTGTATGTGCACACGCATATATATATATATATATATATATATATATATATATATATATATATATATATATATATATGTGTGTGTGTGTTTAAAATTTGTCCCATTTGGTTCAGATTTGTCTGTATATCGCACACGTACAAACACTCAGACATTTCTTCTAATACTTTTATTAATATTACATGATAACAGCTGACCGTGTGAAACATTCACTGTCTAACTCGGATCATTCGGCATTTGGTTTGTGTGTTTGTTACTCAATTTTGGCTAAACGCATTGACCGATTATTTTGAAATTTGGTACGATACCTTGTATATATCCCGCACGAAGTATCAGTAAAATTTTTCCCATTCACTTTTCGTTTCAAGATGGTGGCCTCTGATTTAAAGTACCGGTTATACGCACTTTTGGCCAAACTCGTTGACAAATTATTTTGAAATTTGGCACGAAGATACCTTGTATTAAGTTCAATCAATGTATGTGTAAGGTTTTCCATTTATTTCAGTTTCAAAATGGCGAACTCTAATTTACAATGAAGAGTGTAAGCGCTCCTGCGATACAATAAGGCGGCTTTACGCGACGCTAGTAACTCGTACTAGTCACTAAAACCGAGTACTTCATTTTAGTAGCCTACTATCCTTGTGTAAATTGGTGTTTTGTATTCCAGTAGAGTTTCCACGCCAGTCGAGTGAATAAAAAGCAATCCTATTTACTGGAACTGTTGGTTCCTCCCCACAACACTCGACTGTGTGACGTACTAGCGCCGTTGGAGACCGATTACACGATTCGAGTAACACGTAAGAGTGGTAAGCTTAGTGCTACTGAAGTCGTTGATAGTGCGTACAAAGTTCTTTTTAATAGTTGATAGTTGTGTGTAGTTTTTTTAAATTGGCTAAGTGGGGTGAAGATACCATTTTAAAATTTATGGAACTGTATAGAGACGAAGAATGCTTATAGAACACGAGCCTGAATAATTATAAGAACAAATCAGCTTTATTAAAAATTGTAAAAGAAATGAATATATCTGATTTTAGTGTTACTGAGGCAAAAAAATAAAATTAAGAATTTAAGATCTTACATACAGTTAAGAGCTCGTAAAAAATAAGAAATCCGAAAAAATGATTTCGGAGACTATTTCCAATTGCAAGGTATGAGAGATTTATTCCAACTTTATTCGGCTTCTCTCATTGTTGTATCGATTCGTTGTATACGTGGCAGTATTTTCACCAACAGTAAATTAAACGAATCTGGAGACATTTGCATATAATTTTTTTTTGTGTTTAACGTCCGACTATTGTGCACACTTGGGCTAATGCAGACGATGGGATGATTTATAGCATATGAAAATACCAAGCCCTGGCCGGGAATCGAACCCGGGTCCTCGGGGTGAAAGCCTAGTACGCTATCAACTAGGCCACCGAGGCGGCTCATTTGCATATAATTTTCATATTAGGGAATGTGCTCTAAGGGCAGCTCCTTATGAACCATACTTGAGGCCCTACGCGCGGATCTTCTAACCTGCCATTTTCTTACCCATATTCGTTTTGACACGTTTTCTTCTGATACAATTATTACCATTAATTCTTCACACAACACTTTAATACACTTCTTTAAACACTTTTTGGTCAAACATTTTTTTGCATATAGTGCCTATCTGTGCAAGGAAATAAGACAAAAAACTCGACTACTGGAAACTGCCGCTAAACCGAGTGGCGTGCACACGTTTTTAGCCAATTTCAGCGTGTAGACGCCACTATGCTTGTATAGTATTCGCTTCAGTGACCGTACAAGTTGCAAGAGTCGTGTAAAGCCGCCTTCAAGCAGTTTTTGGAAGGAAGGCGCTGTGTAGGCAATAGTGGTACACATAAACGATTCATTGCCTATAGCCACATCGTACGGCGCAAAGATTTAAGAATGGACAATCTCCAATGGTCCGACGATAAAGCATGCACAGGGTGATTATAAAGTATGAACGCATAAGGGAAACATAAAAAGGGGTTTTAATTTTTGAAGTGACTACTTCTTATCGCGGGGTATGGGTGTATGATTTGCACTGGGAAAACTTCAGTTTGCCGTCACGGAACTCTCTAAACATCCACACGCCCACTCTAATGACGTGGTTTGTTTAATGATTAATAAAATGTATTTTTGAAGTGAAAACTTGTACGTTCGCGGGTGACAAAACATGGGTATAAACATTTGCTTTCGCGTCACGCTTGAATCCGTAATGCATATCTCACAGCATATATTGTTCTTGTATATTTCTAGGCTGGAAGTGACTATTTCTAAACAGCTGGTTTCGCACAATAGCTTCAATATCATTTTAATTGAGATTATGTTTATTGTTCTTGATAATTTTAAAAATGTGTATTTTCTAAATTTGTGTAGTTAAATTAGTTCATGTATATGACCTATACCAATTTTTGAATGCCAGAATCACAAATATTATATTTATTATTATACTTAGATAGTATAACTGTCAAAAGTAGGGTTAAACTGATTAATTATTAAAGTCCATTATGTAGTCTAAGATACTCAAATTCATAGTCTGTGACATTTTCAGTTAATTTTTAAGTTGTGTACCTACACACACGCGAAATTTAATACGAAAATAATTTTCAAGAGTTGTCTTTTCCTGCATGCATTTAAATTTTTATAAAAATAATTAAATCATAATAGTGAAAAAGTACAGTCAGGCATGCCAAAAGAATTTGTCACTTCTGTCGGTCAGCCCGCACTGTCTAAGTTTTTTTTATTTATGTTTAACGAAATATAAATATGCTATTAAATTTTAGCATCTGTTATATAAAACAAATTCGACCAAAGTCTTGAACTCCTCAGTGGTTCAGAGTACAAATAAATTTTAAGATTGTGCTTCAAATATTTATTCTCCCCGCGATCGATTACCTATTTAACTAAATTCTCACTAAAATATTCCTTCACTAGGCCACAACCTTGAACACTATCTTCTGACAAAGTATCTGAAGTTAACGAAAATATTTAAATGTTACTCAAAATGATTGTAACCCACGTTCAAAAAGGATGCGTTTATGCAATAATAGCTTTGCACTATGTATGTCCTCGCAACTTCTCGTGCAGAAATTCTTAAATGGCGGTAAAGGTACCGCCAGTCGCAACCAGTCGTCCCAAGATGACCCTTTGGTCTGCCAACCTTTTTTGTGCTATGCCCCACCTTATAAAATTATCACGCCCCATAACATTTACACAATTTTTGATATTCAAAAATTGAAATGTTTACTGAAGAAACTTGAAAGATAGGTGTTAGGAAGAAATCACTAGGAAATTATTAAGAAAATACATTAAGTAAATTTTCAAAACATGTAATGGAGAACTTAAATACAAGTACAAAAAGAGTTTTCCTTACTTTAAAATCACTCGTACGTGTATTATTTTATTAAATTTCTGTTATTGAACTAAAAATAAAAATCACGTATAATGTTTTCTCTTCTTTTTTTATTTTAATTAGTTCAATTTTAATTAGTTTAATTATGTGATAATTTGTTCAAAAACACGGCAAATTAACACAGCTAGTTTTTAACAACAAAACCTGAAAGTTGTTATAGCCTATCAGTTGTTAAATAAAATCAGCTGATCTTTACGAATTAATATAAAACAACTACCAAAAATAAATGAACGATTCATTTCTAATACTTAAATCGGCCAAACTTCTTCGTTTTTTCCGTACAGTAGTGGTTATCGCATGTGCCTCACAAGCGGAAGGTCCCCTAATCGATCCCGGCGGAAACACAGAATTTTTTAATTGTAATAATTTAATATGAGACTTGCGACGCGCAAAATATACTATTATGTATCAATATAAACATGTTCCTCGCATCACGCGTCCCTCAAAATCCAACATCGAAACCAGCCCTAAAACGCGATTCATGTTAAAATAATTTTAAGGTAAAGTTTTCCACAATACCTTAATTATTAGTAATTGTTTTTGATGCATTCTGCAAAGAGATTTTCTGTCAGGTTCCAATTTAATTAGCTTTAGTCTCATGTCACCACGTTTAGTTATATCCAGCCGGTTTTTTTTTTTTTTTTTTTTAGAAGCAAATCAATTAAGGCACTAAATCCGCATTCAGATAAATATGAAGGCGGAAAAGGTAACAATAGTTCTCTTGCACAGTTGGTTGCGTTTGGATATTTGATTTCGGTGTCCTCACAAAATCATGGCACATTTTATATTAAATAGAGTTTTAATTGACTTTAAACAACGCATTGTGACAACTGTTTCAAGAAGGAAGTCGTTTTCCGACGTTTCGTCAAAATCGTATCAGGCATCGCCACCTCGAATAAAAAACTTTTCTTCTATAAACAGTTAAAACTGTACAAAGCGTAACAGATAAATTACAAAAAGAATCCGGGAAACGTTTCGTTTTGCAATTTTAAATTCCGCTTCGACGTTTCGGATCTCCGCTAATTGACAGCGCCCGGGCAGACGTCGGAGTTTCCTTACCGATTGCCGGAGAAAATAACAAATGAATTCTCCGGACGGCGGCTGTTATTTATGTCCGGGCGCTGTGCAGCTGGTCCCGGGAGGAAAGTCCAAATCAGGCGGATAAATATTAGATCGGCCGCGGGGAAAACAAAGGACAAGCCCGCTGGACAGCGACTCGAGCTGCATTTATAAATAACTAGGTAAATATATTGCTGCAGTTCTTTTACACGCTCTGCTTGGGTGCAATTTGAAAAACGACCGTTTGGAGCGAACAGAAATAATCGCGGCACACAGCTGTCTCGCTGACATGAAAGAAGCGAAGTATCTTTGAAGTGAATTTCGCTTTACGCAAGGTACGGAAAATTTTGTCATACTGGACAGCGATTCGAGCTACATTTATAAATAACTAGATTATTGCCGCAGTTCTTTTACACGCTCTGAACGGGTGAAATTTGAAAAAAAAGGCCGTATGACGCAAACAGAAATAACAGCGGCACGCAACTGTCTCGCTGACGTCACAGAAGCGAATTCCTAAAAGTATTTTTGAAGTGAATACTCTTTTACGACCGGTATGGATAAGTTTACGGTGCAGTGAAATCAAATTGAGAGTAACGGAAAGAAACCGTGTATAATTCACGAAACAGCTGATGGTTGAAACAGCTGGTTATCACAGAGCTGTCAGTCAGCCAGTAATCAAAATACGTATTACGAAATCAAGCGATTTCACCATAGTACCATATTAAACAGCCCGATATTAAACTAAATGTGGTTTAATTTACTACTTAGTTCGAATACTGAAAGGCGAGAAAGGAATAAACATTAAATAAAATATTATTGATAGAATTAGAAGTTTAAAATGAATAAATTAGAGAAATATTGTTATTTATAAATTTCGGTAATAATATGAGAAACTATAATTATATTCATGTTGTATAACAGATGTCATGTAGCACGTGTTTGTGTAATTAGGTTATAAAAGGCAATTTCACGTTGTGAAGAGGGTTTCTATCGATTTTAGAAAAACAATTAATAAGTGTCCCAAAAAGAGGCTGGATGAAAGTTTCGGTGATGTAGGCAATTGTTCACGAGACGGACTTAATGCCAGACTTCAAAAACATAGCAGTGTTTCTGAAATATGTACAGATTGTCAGGAAAGACAAGAACTGAAAGTCGAATTTAATAAAAATTGAGAATAAAATAGCGATTCAACGGAATCTCAATATAATATTCACTTCTAACCCGCGTAGTTTTTTCTATATTTACTCTTTATGAAATTCTGTTTTCAACATTATAATTAGCATTAAAATCTGTATATATTAGAAGCATTTTAAATGTTCAAATTATGAAAATAATTAACCCTGACCGCAATCAAAAACTCTTGAAAATTAAAATGCTAATTTTATGATTGTGAAATCAGTTAAAAAAAAGGTTGAAACGAAAAATTACTTTTGGAAATTTGTTTTAGACAGCTGCTTTCCGCAAGTATTTACTCTCGAATTTAGGTTAGATTAAATTCAAACTAGAAAAAGATATTATACAACCCCAGGCATTGCTATAAACGCAGGTTTATTGTGCAACTAAACCTCGTACTAGTTTAGCAGATTGATACCCTTAAAAAGTTCCAATAATCCAGTGACTAGCTTATTCTGTTGAAGATCTCTAGGATCCTAGAAACCAAAAACCCCTAGCCTCCTACAAGCAAGAGCTTCAAAATCATTAATTACTTGTCCTGTATTTTCTTCCTCTTTCCTACACAAGCTACAGACGGTTTCTCCGTGGTGTATACCACATACCTATTCCAGCCCACAGTTCGCTGTAATGATCCCAATGATTTTCCTGGGTTATGCTCTGCCAAAGACGTCTACCATCGCTTTAAGCCCTTCATATGAAACCTTGCTTAAGTGGAGCTTACTACGGGAATACCCCCGAAGGTTATCCCATCTTTCCTGGTGTTGCTTGTTAATTCACCTTTTAATAGCAGACCCGGTCAACAACAGAGAAATCCCTAAAGCTCAGGTCCGATAAACTCAGATGTAGATCCTATTCCAGTTAGTCAGTCTGCCTCATCATTACCCTCAACACCCTTATGCCCCGGAACCCAGTGAAGAGTAAACCGGTTACCCAGGAACACAGCGTTCAGGTTCTTCCGATCAAGTTGGACTGAATTGTAGGATCAACAAGTGCTTTCATTACTGCCTATCGGTATAAATATGAATATGAACATTCTTGAAGGTCCGTTTCAAGATCTCCCGAACACAGCCATTAATGGCCATTATTTTAGCCTGGAGTTGCATAATGCCTAGAGTAATAACTTTCTTCAACCCCGGTCTTAGGCAGTACTCCCTAACACCAGTGCCTGTCTTTGTCTTGGTGCCATCTGTATACCATACTGTCTCCAGATTTTTCCAAAACACAATCTCCACCTCAAACGTTAAATTGGCATCGAAGGATCTAGTAAACCATGTGTCGTTTGATTTTCTAATCAGTCCCCTGCACTAGAACCGGGTCACTGATCTTTTCTGTGATTTTAGCATGCTCCTACTCTCGAATTTACTTCTATTTCAAACTTGCCACACCGATTTGTGTTAAAAATCACCATCGATCGAAGTATGAGAAAACCTGATTTTGTGAAAAGTCCGATTTTTATCGTGTATCATTTTTTTCACGTTGACCATATTTTCTATACAGAGAGTAGTTTGAAATTAAATCAACCTCAAAATAACCGTTCGAATAAAAAAAGCCGGCAATTGTTTGTTCAATTACCGTAAAACGTTAATTGGTACACAGCTGTAATGAACTAGTTAAATGGTTTAATTGTTAAAGAAAGAACCGAAATTGTACAGTGCTCCCAGCGGTACGGCATTACTGAATATAACAAATTCAATTATAACACCCGGCCTAGACAATAATCATAGCTAATCATGTGGCCCGATATTATCAGCCTATAACCCTTGTAATACGATTATACTCTACAGTTACGTAAAATTAATTTTACTGGAAAATTTAAATCCATATTCTTTGCGGTATGTAACACACACACACACACACACACACACACACACACACACACACACACACACACACACACACACACACACACACACACACATATATATATATATATATATATATATATATATATATATATATATATATATATATTATTTTAAGGCGAAAAGCACATTGAGGCTATTGCCTCCTTAAATGTAAGTGTGAGTGTAAAGTGTTAAAGTCGTAAGTGTAAGTGTGTGTTAAGACCCTCGTCGGGTACCGCGAGGGACGTCTAAATCTTCTCAATAGGTGCAGCTATTCTGCACTCTCCTGCGGGTATATATATATATGAGTGTGTGTGTGTGTGTGTGTGTGTGTACTCAAATTTAATGAAACACGTTTATTATTTTAATGACACATTCGTTGATACAATGTGAATCGTTTAATATCTTTTTATTATTGGCTGGACGAAGAAAGGTCTCCATTTCAACTCGATCGTTCAGCATTTGGATTGTGGGTTTGTTACGCAGTTTAGGCCAAAAGCATTGACCGATTGTTTTTAAACTTGGTACGAAGGTACCTTGTACAAAGCCCAAACTTGTGTTAGATTTTCTCCATTCACTTCCATTTTAAGATGACGGCTTCTGAATTAACGATGATGAGTGTAGTTGCCAGCTATTTCCTGTAATACTGGCTGAACGGCTATTCACAATTTTAATTTATTTATGATAAAGAGCGTAAAATTTCCAATAAAATTGGTAAAGTAATATTTTCGCTAAATGTTACCGTTATCGGTTAAATTTCTGGAAAAAGTTATGTGCACGTCAGAGCGCTGTCGTGAAGCAGTTGCCAGACATTTAATTAAGAATATATTGCGAGGTCTTTGAACTCCTAGTTAATATTATTACTTGAAGTCTCCGGGATAAATAGAAGTCCGGGTGTTTACCAGGTCGGCCGAGGGCTGGCGGGCACTTTTCTGGTTCGGAATGGTGAAAGAAATTAGATTCTTGTTTACAGTTGTGTAGTGTCTCGAACAGTTGTTCCGGGTGTTGTTAGGCTACGCGTTACTCGATGTTCTGCCGAACGATTTTCGACCTGTATTTATACTCAAAATTATGGCGGCAACCATCATTTCTCAGAATTCAATTGTTAAAATTAGACAAAGGACCGATCAGAATGAAGCTATTGTATACGGGAGTTGCGAGGTGATGCGCCGGCAGTAATGCCTAGACAGAAATGTATTTAGCGTAGTATATACCCGAGATACGCGTGCACTGCGAACTAATCGGAAGTGAGTATTGGTTGATGGAAATGAATTAGGTTTCACAGGCTTAAGCTGTTTACAAGCCGGGAGAGAAGTACGGGGATTTTTAGAGAGGTTGTTTAGGTGTAACTAGGTTGTGTAACTCAGTTCCTGTTGTTGATTTCTTTTTATAACTAAATATAGAATACCAAAGAACCAATTTTAAGATTTGACGCGTCATTGGAAACCCACTAACTGTGCAGATTTTCAAATAAGTACAACACTTTTAATTGATTTACTAGTGAGCCCGTGCACGTTTATGAATGTCAAATAAATTACGCTTAATAGAAACTGACGGTTAAAAGAGTGACGGTTAATCAAGACTCTACTGTATGTACATATTGTTACTTCCAACTAAGTATTGACTCACATTTTTTATACGTTCTGTGCAAGAATATTGCATATAAAATTAACGACCTTTTCAAAACGTGTTAAACAGGTCCAGAATCAGATTCATAGACCAGTACCATGACAGTAGTTAATTTCTCGAATGGAAATTCACAAAAAATGTCTGTTATTGAACCAAAAATAAAAATCATGTATCATGTTTTATCTTCCTTTTTATTTTAATTATGATAATTTGCTCGAAAACATGGCATAACCTAAAACCTGTTATAGCCTATCAGCTGTTCAATGAAATCAGCTGATCGTTACGAATTAATAAAAAAAAACTGATCTTTTACTACTACATATTTATCAAAATTAAATTAACAATTCATTTCATACATTTACATCAATCAAACTTCTTCATAGTTTCCTTAGTGTTGTAGTTATCACTTGCGCCTCAAATATGAGACTTGCGACACGCAAAATATACTATTATATAACATTATTAATTTGTGCGCTCCTGTCCAAAATCCAACATCACAACCAGCCCTAAAACATGATTCATGTTAAAAAAACGAACAAAACTGTTAACAAAATATTCACAGAATAAAAGTGTATTCACGCGTCCGACAGAAACATCAAGGTCAACAGTTCCGCGTCCCGTAATTAAATTTCATTTTCCCCAAGTATTACTGCGTTTTCCGAACGTTGCATTCCGTTTAAAAGCGATTTTAAGCCGGCGTTTCGGAACGCCGAAAGGCTTAAACGCTTTCGCAAATCACTCCGCCGTCATTGGCGCGACGCTGTATGGCCTTAATCCGCCCTGACAAGATGGAATTTTTTCCCCGAAAGGGCGAGTCGGACGTGGAAGGTGGGGACGGTGCAAAATGGCGGTAATTAGAGCTCGCATGATTGAATGTTAGCGTCAAAAAAGCGGACAAACAGAAATAATTAACTTTGTGTATTTAATTTGACAACGGTCGCGTTGGAACTTGCAAAAATCTAGTTTATCTTGCCCGGCCTCGCTCCATAATTGATGCAACGTCCGCTTTTTTATTCACCGTTCTGTGAAAATATTTGTCAGTCCCGGCTTACATTGTTTGTCGCGTAAAAATACGTACTAAAAAACGGACGAGTCTGTTGCATACAGTTTTTTTTTAATTCTGTACTGTTATCAAATTTACACTGTAAAAATTTCAGTTCAGTTTAAAAATCATACAATTTAATTTCATTTTAAATCGCGTTTTATTCTCTCGCAATTAAATATACCTATGACAGACAGCTCAAATAGATAATTTCCATGGTCGTTTATAGAAGTCGGGATCAGTTCACATTTCATAGCCTGATCTGTTTTACCATGATAGCAGCTCATAATAAAATACTCAATAAAAGCTCATGAAAATAGGTAGGGCTACTAAAAAACGGACGAGTTTATTCCATTGTTTTTTTTTAAATTCTGTACTGTAATCAAATTTACACTGTAAAATTTTCAGTTTAAAAATTATAGAATTTAAATCGCGTTTTTCTTTCTCTACATAATATACCTATGACAGCTCAAATAGATAATTTTCCATGGTCGTTTCTACAAGTCAGGATCAGTGCACATTTCATAGCTCTCTTGTATACCATTATAGATCATTTTCCAATGGAAATAAACTACATTCTACTTTTTAAACTTTTCCGAACGTTTCTGCAGATCAAGATCACTGCACATTTTATAGCTCTTTATCTGTGTTTTACCACTAGGACAGCTCATTTTCCAAAGGAAATTAGCTATTTTTTAACTTTTTCTACACGTTTCTACACTTTAGGATCAATGTACATTTTATAACCCCTTGTTTGTGTTTTACCATGATGATAGCTCATTTTCCGATGAGAGTTCGGAATAAAATGTTAAACAACCTTCTCTACTGGTCAGGATTAGTGCACACTTCATAGCCACGTATCTGTGTTTTACCATGATGACAGCTTTAATAGCTCATTTTCCAATGGAGAGTAGCATTATAGACTTTTTCTAAATCTTTGTACAGTTTACGATCAACGCACATTTCATAGCCCTTTGTTTTAAAGCCCTTTGTTCATTCATTCATTCATTCACACATTCATAGCCCTTTGTTTTCATGATGATAGCTCTATATTAGCCCATTTTTCAATGGAAATTTACAAATAAAACCGTTAAGAACCTTACCTTCTGGTCAGGATCAGTGCACATTTCATAGCCCTATGTCTGTGATGTACCGTGATGGCAGTTCATTTTCCAATGAAAGTTTGGTTTTTTAACTTTTTCTAAACGTTTCTAAAGTTTAGAATCAATGCATATTTCATAGTCCCATGTCTGTGTTTTTTTCTACGATGACAGGAGCTGTCTTTAGAGCAACAACACATTTTCCTGTGGAAATTCGCTAATAAAACCTTTAATAATCTTCTCTACTTGTCAGGATCAGTGCACATTTAGTAGTACAGTATCTGCGTTTTATCATTATGACAGCTCATTATCCAATAGAAATTTCCTAATAGATTTTTTTGCGGCAAAACCGTTAAGGTTATCATCGCCGTCATGCAAAATTTTTTTATTATTGTATTTGTTGTTACAAATAAAATTACAAATAACAAACAAAACAAATTAATCATCTTGACCAATCCCAATAAGATCGACTAAAGATTTATCTCTCTTTTAAATCACATTTGTAGGGTTGACACTAGTATCTAGTCCCTTCACTTTTAAACACCGGATCTCTATAGCATCAAATCATGAGGTTTGATTCTCTTGAGGCGGCGTATCTCGTTATTAAATGTGCCAGTCATGTCCTTCATGTCCTGATTAGCATGAACTAGGAGACGTTGTTTATGCCTCAAAGCCACCTTCCTCACTTCTTCTTTTACTGAATTCACTTTTAAATCCCGGTGTAAATCGCTATTACGAATATACCATGGAGCTTGAACTAATCCTCGAAGGACTTTATTTTGAAACTTCTGAATAACAATCATGTTAGTTTCTTTCGTACAGCCCCAGATTTGGATGCCATAGGTCCATACAGGCTTCAGCACCTGCTTGTAAATTAATAGCTTGTTATGAATGGACAACTCAGAGTTTCGTCCAAGCAACCAGTAAAGTTGCCTGTATTTTAAATTGAGTTCTTCTTTCTTTTCTTTACATGCTCCTTCCACTTCAGCTTTGTATCAAGTGTCATGCCAAGATACTTGGCTGTATTCCCAGGAGACAATGTTTTGGCGTTTATTGTCAAGGGTATTGGTACTAACTTTTTATTTGTAAAATGAATATAGGTAGATTTTCCTTCATTTATTTTAATGCGCCAACATTTAGTCCATTCAATTACTTTGTCTACAGCTCTCTGCAGTTTGGTAGTAGCAACGACCGCATCTTTTCCAACAGCTAAAATAGCGGTATCGTCGGCAAAGGTAGCAATGGTGGTATTATTTTCCTGAGGTATATCACGGGTAAACAGTAAATAAAGGGTTGGGCCAAGAACGCTCCCCTGTGGAACTCCTGCCGCTATTTTATGAAGTTCTGAAAACTTGTTATCATGTCTAACACGAAAGTGTCTATCTGAAATATATGAGTTTATTATTTGAAAGTAATGTCGAGGAAGGTCTCGCCTAAGTTTACATAATAATCCCTCATGCCAAACTTTGTCAAAGGCCTGCGCAACATCAAGAAAGACAGCCGCGCAGACCTTCTTTCCTCAAGTGTTTTCTCAATTATGTCTGTGATGCGATGAACTTGATCAATTGTTGAATGTTTTGCTCTAAAACCAAATTGGTGCGGTGGAATTAGTTTTCTATCTTCTACAACTTTCATTAATCTGTTCATAATTAATTTTTCCATTATTTTTGACAAAGAAGGTAACAAAGAAATAGGTCGATATGACGCAACTTCATATGGCGATTTTCCTGGTTTAGGTACAACAATTACTTCAGCAATTTTCCAATGTTTAGGAAAATATGTCAGTTTAAAGCAAGAATTTATAAGTATTAATAATTTGCGTAAGGCTACCATGGGTAGTTCTCTAATTATTTGAGTTGTTATTAAGTCATACCCTGGTGCTTTTTAGTGCGGAGATTACAATGAATTATATTTATTAATTCCTTCATAGTAACAGGGGTAACTTTTGCTTCATCATTATTATGAATTTCCTCTATATTTTCTCTTTTTGTTTGTTGTGACAAAGGTTGGAAGACATTTTTCAAGTGTTCTGCAATAAGATCTGCCTTTTGTTTTGAAGTGCGTGCCCATTGACCATCAGACATCTTCAGTGGTGGATTCTGAATTTTAGGTCTTTTTATTCTTTTAGCTGCCTTCCAGAGAGAGTATTCTGTATCTTCTCCTGCCGTCAACTCAGTTAGAAACTTATTTATAGATTCGTTCTTAATTGATCGAATTAATTTCTTCAGTTCATTACTAAGTTTGTTGGCCCTTGTTTTATCTTCAGGAAATCTGGTTTGTTGCCACTTTCTACGGGCTTTCCTTTTTTAATGATCAACTCTCTCACTTCCATGGGGTAACTTATTACTCGATTTTTGTTTCCACTGCTTTGAGGAGTACTCTCTTCTGCTGCCTGCTGTATATCAGCAGTCAACTGTTCAACTTCAAAATCAATTTGCTCCCTAGTATCAGTTTGGATCTGCAAGTCCACAAACTGTTCCAGTTTACTTCTAAACATGTCCCAATTCGTCCTTTTATTGGTCAATGCAGGCAAAACCTGCTTCTGATTTATTGTTTCACCTAACATAAGAATCACTGGTGAATGATCAGACGAGAGGTCTTCACTGCTTTCCACGTTAATGTATTCACTGTTGACACCCTTAGCCACGAAGAAGTCAATCAGATCAGGAACTTTGTTTGGATCAGTTGGCCAATACGTTGGTGTGCCTGTGGATATGAAAGTACACTTAAGCTCTCTTCCTGCTTGGTAAAGCTCCTTCCTTTGAGGTAACCAGTCTGGAACCCCAATATGTATGCTTAGCATTATAATCGCCACCAATAACAAAACAGTCCCCGAAATTTCTAAAAAGATTCAGATAGTCCTCTTTCATTGGACAGTGCCTAGGAGGACAATAAATGGCAGACATTTTAATATCTTTATTGTTATTGTAGATGGTTATTGTTGTTACTTGCATCATCAGTTCTGTTATTTTCAGTTCTTCATGGTGCAATATGTTCTCTTTAATTAAAATTGCTGATCCTCCTCTTGCTTTTTCCGCCGGATGTGGTGCATGATAGAAGTTGTAACCCCGCATTTTAATATAAGATTGTTGCGTGAAATGTGTCTCAGAAATCAGGCAAATGTCAATTCTTTCATTTTGTAGAAAATTTCTAGTTCTGATAAATGGTGACGTAGACCATTAGCATTCCAAGTAGCAACACGTAATGAGTGACTAATGTAATTTACTCAATATATCTCCTTTAATTTCCCTAGTTAGCATTCTTATTGTCTCTTCCTGGTCATCAAGTCTCCGAATGACATGTTTTAATAGGTCTTTAATGGAATCATTTTCCTTAACTCGTTCATTTTGAACAATATTCGCATAGCTTTTTGTATTTTTTGATTGATCCCTATCGTCAACATTTGTAGATACGATATCCCTTCGGATCAATTTCTTATTATTTACACTTGGGATTTTTCGTCGAGCTAATATTTGCCTGTTTCTACCATCCTGGTATTCTCTTGCTACAGGGCATCCTCGAAAGCTTGCTGGGTGATTACCTTGGCAGTTAAAACATTTCGCTGGTTGACTTTTACTTACAGGGCAAGCAGCTGTCGCATGTTTCCCAGCACATTTAACACATGCAAATTCTCTGTTACAATACCCTTGAGTATGACCAAAACGTTGACAACGTTTACACTGCGGAACTACGTTAATATTCCTTCGTAATGGTTCAATTTTAACAATAATGCCCATGATTGATTTTAAGTTAAATATTTTATCTGTACTTTCACCTTTACTGAAGGTTAGCATAAAGAGGGGCATTCCTACTTTTTCTGTAGTTCTTTCACCTTTTGAATTTACTCTAGATTCTTTCCTAATCATATTTTTTGCCTCAATGATGTTAAATCCTTTTAGCCTAAGACTTTCTTTTATTTCTTTCTCTTTGCAAGTACTATCCAGTCCCCTTGCAACAACTCTCAAAGGTCTATTTGCTTTATCCTCATAAGTATGCCATTGAATCTGCATTTCAGAGAGCTTAGCAGAAATGCTTCTATATGTATCTCCATCTGGTGTATTTATCTTCCAGGCTTCTTTTGCTAAATAAGTGAATTTAAGTTCTTTCTCACTTGTTTCTGAAGTTAATTGTTTAAGGTCATGAAATGTTGCAACTCCTGAGGTCATGCAAAATGAAAGTGTAAAAAAAATTAACAAAATTTACTTAAATAAGAAAAAAAACAACAACAAACCATAATAGTAAAAATAAATTTAACAAAAATTTAAATAACAGGTATAACTATATTACAATAACAAATACTTAAGAACTAAATTACAATGAATAATGAATAAAATTTAATAACAATTCGTAAAAGTATATATAAACATAACAGAAGTAAAGTTATTTAGAGAAAATAAAAAAATAACACAAGCAATAACAAATACATAAATTAAATTTTATTTAAAAAATTCAGACGATGAAGGAAGTCTAGGACCCGGTCAACGGCCGAGGCACTATCTCCCAACATCGTCTGCAAACAGTTGCTCAGACCACACATAACACGCAAATTTTGGAAACCATCACAATCGAACAATATATGTTTTATTGTGATGGTTTCCCTACAGAACTCGCATTCAGGTGGGTCCCTGCCTCCCATCAGAAATCCATGCGTTAGCAAGGAATGACCAATGCGGAGACGAGTGATCATCACCTCTTCCCTACGACTTGCACGTATTGACGACCTCCAAGGACGAACAGTATTTTTAATTACCCTCAATTTTTTGTTATCCGTAAGTGTCCACTCATTCTCCCAATCCACGAGAAGTAATTGTTTTGACAGACTTTGAAAATCCGATAGAATAACACGTTGAGTGGCTGGCAGCAGCAGAGTTGCTTCCTTTGCCGCTCTAGTGTTCCCAACTATACCACAATGACCAGGTAACCAGCAAAATGATACACCAACACCTCGTAGTTCAAGTCGATGGATTTCTATTCATAAAATATCCTGAATTAGAGGGTTTATCGAATACGCAAGTCGAACACTCGGAACGTTTTAATGCTTAGAGGAGCAGTGGCACGCGGACGTGCTTCATATTGTGGGAGCAAATTATTATTAAAAATAATATTATAAGCAGGGTGCCATGGCATACATAATATACTGCTTAAGTAATTTATTTGCAGATTATGTCTCCGTCGAGT
This sequence comes from Callitettix versicolor, assembly GCA_022606455.1. NCBI lineage: Eukaryota > Metazoa > Arthropoda > Insecta > Hemiptera > Cercopidae > Callitettix > Callitettix versicolor. The sequence goes on along the minus strand of CM040185.1, from coordinate 41,250,867 downwards.
GAGAGATGGTTCACCAGCCTCAGCGAGAATGCTAACGACGGGACTAGAACGAAATGCACCAGATATAAGGCGGATTGCAGTATGATGGACGGGGTTTAGCTTATTTAAAATGTGTGGTCGTGCAGATGAATACACAATGCTGCCATAATCAATTCGTGAGCGAATTACAGCACGATAAAACATCAGCATACAGGTTCTATCAGCGCTCCATCGAGACCCACTTAGAACCCTCAACATATCCAGAATTTTGTTACATCGTAACTTCAAATCACACACGTGAGGGTTCCAAGATAGCTTTTCGTCAAATATTAGATCCAGATATCGAACAGATGGAGTGGTCCGAAGCTGTATACCATCAAGATATAATAAAGGAGCTTGGATCTGTCGACGGCGACTGAACGCAATACACTGAGTTTTAGTGGGAGAAAATTTAAAGCCAGTAGTTCTCGTCCAGGTCTGCAACCTATTTATTACCAGCTAAAGGGTTCTTTCAGCTGTTGCCATGTTTCTGGTGCTTACGTAAATAGCAAAATCGTCCAAAAAGAGAGAACATCTGACAGGGGACCGTACATTAGACGTTATGCTATTGATTTCAATAGCAAACAAAGTAACACTAAGTACACTCCTCTGTGGAACACCATTCTCTAAGTGGAAGCGATCTGATAGTGTTCTTCCAACACGCACCCTGAAATACCTATCATTAAGGAAATCTTTTATAAAAGCTAGTATGTTCCCTTGTATACCCCATGATTTTAATGTGTTTAGTATTCCTTGTCTCCAAGCCATGCCGTATGATTTTCTAATAGAATTTTTAACAACTTTATCTACGGTCAGGATCAGTGCACATTTCACAGTCCTTGGTCTGCAGCCATTTTATAAAGAACGTTAATCCCATAAAGATTACGAGAAAATATATCTTAAGAATTCGCTGGTATATTGTGTGTGTGTGTGTGTGTGTGTGTGTGTGTGTGTGTGTGTGTGTGTGTGTGTGTATGTGTGTGTGAATCCTGAGCATATTTATTGAAAAAATTTCATTTTGAGACATTCTTAACCATTTTATGAAACAATATATTTGCTAGTAAAAACAACATATTCTTCGTCCTTAACTGCAAAGAGTATAAAAAAGTATTATCTTTTTCTAGAATTTTTGTATAATTTTTTAAAAATAATAAAAATACTTTTTTTTCTTTAGTAAATTTGTTATACTGACCCAATATGAACAGAGAGAAAAAATGTGCTTATTTTTAATTTTCTTATCAAATCGATTTTTTTGTATAAATTGTATACGAGAGAGTGTTTGTTTAATGCACGACTTGATCACTACGAAAGAATAATGAACTTGTAAACATTGATTTAATGGGTGCAGAGTTTTACAACAAACAAGTAGATATGTTGACCAAACATTAATTTAAAAAAAAAACTTTACAAGTCTTTTTTTCATAGAAAACGTTTGGGAAAAATTGGTAAAGGACATAACAAAATTATCCAAGCTATTACCAAAATAAATTTCTTTACAAAGTTTTAAACAAACTGAACCAAAATTGTGAACACAAGTGCCACCCCACACGTATTGTCATATATGCAATAATATATATATATATATATATATATATATATATATATATATATATATATATATATATATAAGTTATACAGATAATAATTGTAGACTTTTCTAGATTTAGTGTTGACAATGTAGTTTTTAGCATGGTAAGCATTTACATTGTACGTAGAGAAGGAAGAAGATCTTCCAGAGTAAGGCTTCTGAAGAATTAAGCGAACATTAATTCGGCAGAGCAAGATACCCGGAGAGTTAAGGCATATGGCGTCCGTCGGTGTCAAAGAAGAGAGAAGAAGGAAAAAAGAAAAAAGAAGCGAGAAGAAGGAAGAAAGAAAAAAGAAGAAAGAAGAGAAAAGAAGGGAAAAAGAAGAAGGAATAGAATAGCTAAAGATCGAAGACTACTTACACCATGAACACCATGAATGTTCTACATCCTATTGTAAGTAAGAAATCTATAAATTAAGACAGTTGTCTAATCATTTAAATAAAACAAGTTTATAATATTCAACAAAGAATATACGTCGTTTTAAAGTATAAAATATTTTCAAGTGAAAAATTACACTAACTTTTGTACATAATTTTCAAACTAAATAATTTCATGATTTAATCGCTATAATAAATATATTTTGATTATAAGTTATTTAGCTTGTATTATTGAAACTGTTTAGTGGCAAGATTTATAGGCCTATTCCATATTTTAGTTTAAGTTATAAGTAGGAACAATGACAATGAATTCTCCAACCTTGAAAGAGAATACCAAGATATGATACCTGAATATAGTGGCGAACCCGCTATGTTCAACAGGTTCATTTCTATTTGTGATAAAATTGTTAATAAATTCTTTGTAAATGAAAATCCGGAAGATTTTCAGAATGAATATTCATACTTTCTAAACTAAAGGAACAGGCCTTAGAAATTGTTGTAAATTCAAACATTTATGCTTGGGATGATGTTAAAAATACCCTACTAACTAGTTATTCGGACAAAAGAAATTGTTTTACTTTAAATTTGGAAATTGCAGAATTAAAGCAGGAAAATAACGAATCACCTTCTCATTTCTATGAAAGAGTTCAAAAACTATTAAACCTACAGATAGCTTTCTTTTTAAACAAAGAAAAAACGCATGCAAAAGATATTTTGTGTGCGTATGTTCAGAAATTAGCATTAAGAGTGTTATGAAGGGGTTTTCCGAAACCATTGGGATCTCTGATGCGCACAAAAAACCCTAGCACGCTTAATGAAGCTTTAAATATGTTGACTAACGACTTTCAGTTTAAAGATAATAAATTATTCCAAAATAATCGGCAAAACATACCACCAAAAACCCAAAACTTACCAATTCGTAAACCTGTGATTAATAACCAATCTTTCCAAAATCAATATAAACAATTTCCACAAAATAATCCTAATCAATTTAACAGACAAAATTTTGTAAATCATAACCAACAGCAGAAATATTTTGTAAATCACACACAACAAAAAACTAATCAAACTTATCAACCCACACCGATGAGTATATCTACACATCAAACGAGAAACCCGATCAGACAAAATAAACTGTATCAGATAACAGGAAAGCCGGTTGATGAAGAAACTAAAACCAGTTCGATTGACCAAATCGTAGAGCAAATGCTGAATTTTTCATTAGCTGAACAGACTGGAATTGACTATAACTTCACGGAAGATTATAGCGAAACACAAGACGGTTATGACACTTTCGATAATTTTACTGAAGAAGACAATGCATACGGATTCACACAATAAAACGAAAACGTTCAAAATCATTTTTTTAGGACTTACGGCGTTAAATAGAAATTTTCCATAATGCATATAGAAAATAACACAAACAATTTACCATACGTAACAGACTCAAAAACTAATCTTAAAATATTAATTGACACGAAATACCAGATCATTTCTCAAGAAATCTATTGGTTTTAATGTTTTCAAGAATACTATTAAATAAGAACCTTTTGAAGTAAGCACAGCACATGGAATTTCGAAAGAAAACGTTAGCTGCAAATTACCAATTTCAGGAAGGAAGATTTCAAAATTCTATTTATTTGATTTTCACAAAGATTTTGACTTGTTACTTGAACTAGACAATATTAGGGAATTAAAAATTACCTTAGATTTCGTAAATAATAAATTAGTATTTGTGACAAGAAAATACCTATGCTATTCTTTAACACAGACGAGCCTAATAAAAATAATATTCATAATAATAAAGAAGTAAAAGGAAAAGGTACCACTTGCTATGTAATTAGAGCACGATCTAAACAAACAGTAAAAATAAAAATTCACAATATGTACAATGGAGAAGGAGTATTGTATCCCCACAGACAGAAAGATGGGATAGAAATACCGCAGTGCATAGTAAAAGTAGAAAATGGCGAGAGTTATTGCCCTGTAATTAATAATACAATATCTGATAGACGTTTAATTGTTGAACCAATGGACGTAGAACCGCTAAGCAATTTCAAAATTTGTAAATTAAATAATAATCAAATGAATTCACTAAATTTCAACATGTTTTTAATATACAAAGATAATAAATTAGATTTACAAAAAATTAGAAGAGATCATATGAACACTGAGGAAGAACAAGATATTTTAAAATTAATTTCCGAATATTCTGACATATTCCACCATGAAAATAATAATTTAACGTTCACTAACCAAATTAAGCATGTAATCAGGACAAAGGACGAAATACCCGTATACACAAGAAACTACCGATACCCGGAAATTTATCGAAAGGAGGTAAATAAACAAATCCAGGAAATGCTTGACCAAGAAATAATTCAACCCTCACATTCACCGTGGAATTCACCCGTATGGATTGTTCTAAAAAAAGCAGACGCATCCAACAGACAAAAGTTTAGGCTAGTAATTGATTTCCGAGGACTAAATTCAAAAACTATTGACGACAAATTCCCACTTCCTAATATAACAGACATATTGGGGAGATAACAATATTTCACAATGCTGGACCTTGCATTAGGCTTTCATCAGGTTGAAATGCATCCCGACAGCATTGACAAGACAGCTTTTCGACCGAAACTGGACACTATGCATTTCTGAGAATGCCGTTCGGACTGAAAAACAGCCCACCGACATTTCAATGTATAATGAACAACGTGTTACTTTGGAATTCAGAACTAAACTTGCCTAGTCTATCTCGATGACGTTATCATATATTCAACTAGCTTACAAGAACACGTGCAAAGACTAAGAGAGGTATTTGATAGATTAAGGGTAGCTAATTTCAAAATGCAATTGGACAAAACGGAATTTTTAAAAAAGGAAGTTGCTTATTTAGGACACGTAGGAACACCAGAGGAGCCCAAGCCAGAAAAAATAAGTTATAAAAAATTACCCAATTCCGGAAACAGCTAAACAAATAAAGGGATTTCTCGGATTACTTGGATACTACCGAAAATTTATTAAAAATTTCGCAAAAATAACTAAACCTTTTACCAGTTGTTTAAAAAAAAATGTCAAAATTGACCCTAATAACCCCGACTATTTGAATTGCTTTGAAACATGCAAAAACATATTGACTAACGAACCAATTTTCCCGATTTCGAAAACTGAGTCGAAAAAGAATTTATATTAACCAATGACGCTAGCAATTTTACAATAGGAGCAATTGAAGCAAAGATAAAAATGGAAACGATCTTCCCATAGCGTATGCTAGTCGAACGCTTAATGACAGTGAGACAAACTATTCCGCAATTGAAAAGGAATTATTCGCAATCGTATGGGCGACAAAACACTTTATGCCTTATTTATTTGGAAGAAAGTTCAAAATTTATACAGATCAAAAACCTTTACAATGGTTGTTCTCTGTTAAAGAATCGAATTCTAAACTTTGAAGATGGAGATTAAAATTAGAAGAATACAACTACGAAATAAAATATAAAAAAAGTAAATTAAACCAGAACGCGGATACATTATCCAGAATTTAACTGAATGTCACCAAAAAAGTGTCAACGGACCCTCAAAATACTGTGAACGAAGAATTACAGAAGACTACAGCTGACTCAACCCAACTGTATTTTCCAGAACTAGACGATAGTCAGTCGATGATAGTAAACTTTGATTTAGAGGAAGAAGATAAGATAAGAAGATAAGGTCAATCAGCAAGATATCAATGAAGAAAGCAACCAAACCGTTTATTACAATTTCGAAGGGAATACGCGAGTGAAAATTCCAATTTCTGATGAACCTGTGAATTTTGGAAAAAAACAGATATTCTTGTATCAGCCAAAAAACGTTAAAATATTAAAATTATTTGGAAACTTTAAAATGAGATTAATCGTTGAAATATCAAGAAATAATCTAGAAAACGACATTATTAATTTTGTAAAAGAATTCCTAGTACCCAAGCTTAGATGTAATATTTATTTCGAAAATGACTTCTTCGAGGAATTTGCAACATGTAAACATTTCAAACACTCTCAACTTTTATTAATTAAATGTAACTCTAAATTACTAGATATAACCGATGAGGAATAAATTCGAGAGATTATAAATAACTACCACTTAAGCAAAACCAATCACCGTGGCATACAAGAAACGTATGAACAAATTAAAAGGAAATATTATTGGCCCAATATAGAGGGACACATTCAAAACTTTATTAATTCTTGTGAAATATGTTTAAAGACAAAGTACCTTTAAAGCTCGAGATGAATCTCACGCCTACACTAGTAAGACCACTGCAAACAATCCACATAGATAGCATTTCATTAGAAAAACACAGATTTCTTAGTATCATAGACGGATTCTCTCGCTATGCACAAGTGTATCGTGTGGGAGGCGCACATGCTACCGAGGTCGCTGATAAACTCTTAGACTACTTTGCACATTATGGAGTACCTGAGTCCATTGTTTCAGACAATGGAACTGAATTTAATAATAAAATAATTAAAGAAATTTTAGAATTACACAAAATTAAAATACATTTTATAAGTACTCAACATCCACCTTCTAATGGATTATGTGAAAGATTCCATTCCACCCTAATTAAACACATAAGGCTTTTAAATAACCAGGTAGAATTTAAAAACGATAATATTACAAAGAAAGTAAAATATGCAAACATAGCTTACAATAGTAGCATCCATTCAGTAATAAAATTAACACCATTTGAAGTATTGTATGGGCATATTGACTCATATCACTTTTTGAATATTGACATTCAAAATCAGGTCACTAACGATTATAAGTCACAAAGAGAAAACAAAGAAATTGTAGGAACATATAAGAGAAACTAACCAGAAGACTAAAAAAAAAACATTCAAACTAAAAGGAACCAGAATAGAGAGCCTTTACCCGAAATCCCAACAGACATTTATATTAAAAATTTGCAGAAAAAAAGTAAAACCAAAAATAAATTTAACAAAGAAGAGGTGTCTTCAATAAATCAAGAGAGGAAAACAACTGACATAAAACTAAGACACCATAATACTAAGCAGAAAATTCATTTATCTAAAATTTAAATACCGAGGAAATTCAAAAACATAAAAAGTAACCCAGCCCTAAATCCTGTTCCAGATTCCTCATGTTCCTTGACAGAGCCACTGCCGACCCAGCAGAATTCAAGGACGTCTCCAAAAACCTAGGGATGATTCCAGTAGATTTAGGACCAGCGAAACTGAAGGCCTTATTTCATACTTTTGTACACTATTTCAGTTTAAGTGATTTCGTTGTACAGTTAAATAATATTGATGTATATTACAATAATGTGTTGAATCATTTTTATAGAAATTGTAGCAATTGCCATGCTAGGACTGAATTTATAACTGATAATGGTAATAAAATTAGGGATATTGTCAATTATTTTATATATGTAAATCATAGCAGAGAAACTGTTAAAAGAAAAACTAAAAGTAGTATTGATAGAAAGCAATAATGATAGACAGGAAAGAGGCCTTGCAGACGGCTTTGGAGCTGTTGTTAAATTTATAAATGGTAACCTAGACGCCTATGATGATAAAAGGTATGGCAAAATATTAACAGAATTAAAATTTAACCAAACTGATTTAAAAAACCAAAGTGTATCACAATATTCAATCAGTAATAATATTATTGCAGGATTCAATAAAACGTTTAATGTAATTGAAAGGAACTTTGCTGAATTAGAAACTAAATTAGACTTTATAAGCGATGAAGTAAACAATTATATAGAACTAGAAAAGCTTAAAGATATTAAACCAATTAAATATTTTATACAAAATGTTGTTACAAACAATAACTGATATTGAAAATTCATTAACATTTTGCAAGCTAGGTGCACTTCATCCTAGTGTTATCTCAACCACCATTGAGCCCAAGCCAGAAAATATGTGGGAGTTAATTTTAGACCAAAGACCAGAGTTTTCAGTAAATACGAGAAGAAGAACTCGTATAAAGAAGAACTCAACAGGATCAACCTAGATATTGTTTCCAAAATTGATAGGAAATCACCCATCATACATCACATCAGTGTTTGGACCATCGCCTTACACGTAGTCGTGATTGGAGGACTATTATACTTAGCGTCTAAGAAGCTAATTGGGAAAACTTTGAGGGAAGCTGCTGTTCAACCACCCCCGGAAGTTTTGTTTAGGGGTGGAGGAGTTATATAGACAATAATTGTAGACTTTGCTAAATTTAGTGTTGAGAATGTAGTTTTTAGCATGGTAAGCATTTTCATTATACGTTGAGAAGGAAGAGCATAAGCTCAGTGTTAGTCGAGGTTTCATTCAGTCCACATCTCAATGAATATGAGAAGAACTTAAATAATTATTATAAATTTTTTAGTATATATTAAATCCTTATTGTAATTAATAAGTTGTTTTTTTAAAAAGCGACATCCTCGAAATCATACCATAAGTTATATATATATTCCATCTACATGGATGGAAAAAATGAATCACATTATTGAAAACTAGTTTAAATCCATTTGACACAATTGTATCTAGCAGAAATATTGTTCTCACATTTCAAAAAAATCTTATCTAGCATCTTCAAGATTATTCTTACTTCAAGTCCAAAGTCTAACTGGAAATGAAATGTCAGGCTTCATTCAGCCTTGACATTCAGGTTCGATTTCAGACTTGAAGTGAGAATAACCTGGAAGATGCCAGATAAGATTTAGGAAAATGTCAGAACAATGTTTCTTGTAGAAACAATAGTGTTGAATGGAAGTATTCCGATTTTTAATATAATACACACATACACATACACACATGCACATGCACACACATGCACACACACACACACACACACACACACACACACACACACACACACACACACACACACACACACACACACACACACACACACACACACACACACACACACACACACACAATCAAGATCCCAGGTTGATTTTTAAATAAAAATTCACTAAAATTTGGTTCAATAACTGTTAACAAAAACCCTGGAAAATTTACTCAATTTCACAGCAATCTATTCCATTTTTTTTTTTTTTTATTATATCTGACTCCAAATTTGAAATAAAAATTTGCAATTTAGAGAAAGTAAAAAAAACATTTTAGTTCCTTGTCTATACTTCTCAAACCACCATTTAATGGGAAAACCACACATATGTTTAAGTTTGCACACACCAGGCTTGGTATTCTGTTACAGTCTTGTACCTACCTCATTATATATTACCATGCCCACACCACAAACCCCATACAAACCATTGCTAGCCAAGTACTAATGAGGTGGCTACCACCTTCGTAACCCATTAAGCACACATACAAGCCTCGCCTGATTCCATATTAAGCTAGTAGTTAGTAATAGACAAGTAAATATAGGTTTAATATTGAAAATAATTTTGAAATAATTGCGGCATACAACTGTAATGGAAGCAAATTTCAAACAATACTTTTTCACACTTTTTTCAAAACCTTAAATTAAAAAATTTTAAATACTAATTTATGCACATTTTAACGTTGATACAATCAGATTTTCAAACAATTATAGGATAAAAAAACTAAGATTGTTTTCACGATTTAAAAAAATGGCCTTTTTTTTGAAACTACGGAAAGGATATTTCAGGGTATTGAACTTGTCCAAGCCAAAATTGATTTTTGTGCCAAGTTCGAATAAAAATTGTGAACATGAGTGTGCACATTTATAAAATTTTTAACAACCAGTCAGAGTGATCTAGTCAGAGTGCTCACTTGAAAGTTCCAGTCTAGTTACTACCATAACAAACTCCAATAGAATTTCCAATGGAAGTTCACACATAAACGGTTAAAAAACAATACACGAATATTTTCATTCAGTCATTTGCACAAACATCTGGTTCAAAACTTACAGGAAAAAAATAGGGAAAATGTCTAGCAACACAATCATAAATTTTTGGCTATATAGTTCAAAGTAACATTCAATTCATTGTAACGTGTCAGGAAAAACAAATTATGGTGATCATTTTGTACTTTCAATTTAATTTGAAAATTTAAAATACTATTAATTTATGTGAATTTTAATGCCAACTACAATAACAAAATAAGATTTCCAAAAAAAGTAAAACAAAAAAAATTATTGTATATTTGCTTCCATACTGTCAGTGAGAAAGCTGAATTCCAAGATCATTTCAATAAAAACCAGGGTATAAGCATGCCCCCACATGAAATTTTGGGCATGGGACCCAAAAATCTGATGTAGACCCCTTATGATTGAATAAATATGTTTTTTTTATGAAGTGGAAAATGTTTGTCACTCTACAACTAGAAGGTAATTTTTTGTTATTTCATTAATCGCTGTGGCATTGTGCTTATGTGCTTTGTTATTTTAATTTTTTTTTTTAATGTGTACTGGATAATGTCCTAAAAATAAAACTAAACTTAACTGCAACCACCATACATTTTTACATTCCAATGATGCTATGGGTAAACGAGTAAATTGTGAAAATAATTTATTAATCAAATTTTATTTACATTAATAACATACCTATAAAGTTTAATTTTTTTCTTGTATCCACTGGAGTATAACATAGTCATATTGTCTCACAACAAAACGTTACTGAATTCTATTAAAAATACGCTCCACTAAACTACAATTTTTGGTTTTTTTCTGACTAAATTGGTCAATAACTTCAGAAAAGTCATCTGTTTTTGCTAAGTCATTTTTAATGGCTAGAGCAGCCAAATCGTTGAGACAAATATTTTTCAGTTTTTTTTCAAACATAAAAAAAAATCATGTGGAACTTCAAAGTTCGAGAAAAAAATTAAACGTTTTTGATATTTGCTGAAAACTGATATATATATAATGTGTTGTACATTAATTATATAATTATAAATATTACTGACAAATTGTTATATATTTTTACATCATGAACATGTTAGTGCATGACTATATCTGTACTATTAAGCCCAACCAGCTGATAAAACCTTGGATAAATCAAGCTGGTATAAATTAATATGTTTTATATATAATAATTAATCTATCCAATATATATATATATATATATATATATATATATATATATATATATATATATATCAGGTATCTATAATAATATATATCTTTTAATTACTTATTAATTTTGTTGATCCTTGCGCAGGGGCCATGGTAATCTTCTCTGTATTGTTCCAATATTATATATATATACTGTGAAGCAAGTGTTATGATCCCTGCAGGGGGGTGCAGACTAGCTGTATCTATTGAGAGGATTTAGACGTCCCTCATGGTACCAGAGTCTAACACACACTTACACTTGTAACATTACACTAATGACTTTAACACTTTAGGCGATTATAGTCTTAATGTGCTTTTCACCTTAAAATAAAAAAAAAAAAAATTGTTGACTGGCCAGTACTGTATTATGACTTGAATCGTCACTATCACTAACTGAATTAATCATATAAAGTTTTATTTCATGTCTATTTATTCTGAATTATGTTATACTAATTTAGTTTTCTGAACCATAATTAGTTTAAAGATATGTTTACATATATCTTGTTTTATTTAAAATAAAAATAAATACCTAGCATAGATATTATTTACTGTAGTTATAGTAAAATATAAGCTTTTGTATATTAATTCATAATGATCAGCTTATTTCATTGAACAGCTGATAGGCTATAATCAGTTTCAGGTTATGTTGTTAAAAACTAGCAATATTAACAACAATTATTATTATAAATATTTATATTAATTTCGGGTTATGAATAGTCATAGCACATAGTTATCTTACTGACATGACAGAAGCAAATTTCAAAAATGTGATAAAACAATATTTTATTTACATTAAACTTTTGAAAATCATTGTTAAAAATTTGCAAAATTAGAATTCTAATTTACACTGAAAATACAAAATGATCGTTGATTGCAGTTGAGTTGGACTCAGTACTTTAAATAGAAATTTAAAATTTTAAGCAATATTTTTTTTAGATTTTAACGCTGATTACAAAAGTGAAATCACATTTTTTAAAAAGTGTATAGTAGAGAAATTATGATTTCTTAAGTTCTGAAATGGCCATCATTTTCAAACTGTTCAACAGATCTTGCTTGGTGTTGAACTTGAATAAGTTACACCTAAATCAATTTTTGTGCTAAGTTTGAACTAAACCAGGCTATTATTGTGAATGGTAAGAGTGCTACAAACACATACACATACATATATATATATATATATATATATATATATATATATATATATATATATATATATATATTTCTATGAAGAAGCTGTACATCATTGGTCTCATATACAAGATATCTTGGAGGATAGTTGGGATAGGAGACATGTGCAAACTCAAGGGCAGACCAATGAACCACCATGAAAGCAGGCCTATATACGAAACTGTATCAATAGGGCTGAAGTGTTCGACGCACACTTACCCCAAGCCAAAGTAGAACAGCCACTTACCCCAAGCCAATGTATGCATTGATGGCTGCATGGCCAAGGGAGAGCTTAGCCTTAGTATGCGAACTCTGGATACCGGGTGACCTCCAGTTTTATTTAGCCTTACCTAAGCAGAGTTCTGTATGGATGAACATATTTTCCTAGCTATTTCTAGGACATATAGGAACCTGGTGAACATATAGAAGTAACCTGGGGTAGAGAAACTGGGAGTATGCTTAATCCCATGAAATTGACCAATGGTGAATCATAGCAGACTGTCGGGATGCTGGGCAAATTTGAGATAGAAGAAGGAACAAACTCTGGGGAATTTACAAAAGTAGATATGGGGAGTGAGAATTTGGGCGAGGAGGAAACTGGGGCTGCCTCAATCTTGTGGATCTACCAAGCAGTTGTACTCATTACCTAAAGCCATCAGTGAAACAGGAGACTGGGGTTGTATTGGAAACTGTGGAATCCGTCTGCAGTGAATAACAGCAGGGGATCCTACGTGAACTCACCCAACTTGTGATAGAAGTAAAAGATGAAAACAAACATCTGAAAATCATGAAGACCACCTTGAAGAGTGGGCAGCAGGAGGCTTCGAGTGAAACTTGGTAGCAGGAAACAAGAATCAATTTATGGATTGATCTTTTCCTCACACTAAAGAAACCGAGATCTGATGGGAATATTCAGAGGCTGAAGGGAAACTGAATTTCATGACTGGAGGGCTCCACTGGAGGTGTTACAGTTGACGAAGGTGATGGTCTGGGTCTTGAAACACCTGGTCGCATAAACCAGATGAAGATCCCGGGCTAAGAGTGACTCAGCAGACAATGGGACTCACTATAGGGCATTGTGGCCTGAGTGTTCACATGAACTGGAAAGGAATGTATCACAGATGTAGGTATGCAGGAAGTAAAGGAAACTGCAGACCACACAATCTATGACTATGAGGTTCTTGCCAGCAGGAGGCAAAGGGTTGGCAAAGCTTGGCTTCCAAAACCCTGAGGAACTCTCGCAGTTGTTGGACTGCTATAACTCACTGAGGGTCCAAAAGGCTTAGTTGCACAAGTTTTTAGATCACTGTGCCTGCATTATAATCCCTTTACCTCTAGTATTTAATATAATCTATATACACATACTACTCAGTCGCTCATTTCAAAATTCCAGGTCTTTCCAATGTGTCACTTTCCAATATAAATTCACTAAAAATGAGGATGAGAAACGGTATATACATTATTTTCACCACTAGTGCAAAAATAATTTATGAAATATTAGTACTGTACGATGTTATGTTCGGTTAAAAACACACACACTGATGAGGAAGTAAAAATGTGCTTGAGTTACAGTTTGGTTGAAGCAATGCTCAACCAAATTTCTGGATAAAAATCAAAAAGAACTATAACATACCAAAGCAATGTTTGCTTAAAAATGCTAGGTAAGTTACAATAACTTTAGAATTGTTTCAATGAAGTAAATTAAATCTTCACACATTTCATAAAATAGTAAAATCTCCATTAACTACTGAGTGGGGTAGCTAGTTAAGTATGCATCTTCTGCAACTATAAACTATTCGGTCCCCACAAATCCTTTCCTCCGCCACAAAACTGCTGAGATAGAGAAATGAAATTGAATTTCTAGTAGGTCGTCCTTGAGTTGTCAAATTACTGACTGCATGGAATAGTGTTAAGTAAACAAGCACACAGAAACTATCAGTACACCTTGTCATTATCTTCGAGTTATTTGATCATTATACTCATTTTCTCCCTGAATGCACATAATTAATTTAAAGCTGGCAGAGCAATGGAGATATCACCATCCTTCTGCTATCTATGACATTACCTGGTACAACTTTCAGACTCAAGAATTTATATCATCACACGACAATTCTGAGCATATTAATGTACTCAAGGGAATGCCACTAGGTAGTGCTAAGTTTGTACCCTCCATCACTCCATCTGCTGGATTACCGGCCAGCTTGGCAAAAAATCCTGAATATACACACACATTTTTCAAACCAGGATTTTTTGTGCCCTCTGGCTTTTTTTCACTCCCTCACAATGCCAGAGTTGTACACTACTGTAAACTACTGCATAAAAATACCAAAATGATTCATTATACATGCCTGGGAATGAAACTTTTCAAGTCAAAACTGTTTTTCTGCTTAAAGACACCTGCTACAACTTATTTCAATGTTCTTCAGTCTTCTTCAGTTTTCAAAAAATAGGATTCCATTCTAAAACTAAAAATATGAACAAAAGGTATTCAATAAAAACATACGTTTCAACATATATTAATGAATAATAATTATCACATTTTATTCAGAATAAATCAAATATACAAAACACTTACACTAAATTATTTCGAATATGTTTAATTATATACAAACTATTTGTTTTATCGGTTATTTTTGTACGTCCAGAAATTTACCATGCACGTTCTGACTTATTTTAATTTACTACGATATACATAAATAGCGTGCATGATAAATTTTTGGTCAAATGTTACAATTTAATGTTTTATAAATATGATTTTCGGACTAGAATTTTATTGATATTCCAATTAATTGTATTCAAAACTGAATCTTAGACAATCATATTTGTTATGAAGATCTCCTTCACTAATGCTTATTGCAATTCATACAATAATTATGGAAGATTTATTTGAAAAAACAAATTATTGTAATCTTAACGCACTGATGCAATCAAAAGAAAATTACCTAACCACATCTTTTACAGAACAATTTAAAAATACATAACACAAATTTTAATCAAATAAAACTACCAAAAACTGGTGTCATTAAAGTTGTTATACTTATAGTTCAAGAAGTGTTATAGTGTTAGAGGAACTGAAAACAAACGTATGTATAAAAAACTTATTATCAATTTTTTCACCATCACCACACATTCTTTACATTGTAGTGAGAAAGAAATTTGCTATAATATTAGATAGAGCAAGTTGTCATGGGCACTTAAGAGCTAAGCATACATTCGTTCAAAGTAAATATATCATTCAACAATACTCAGTGAATGTACCCTTTTGTGTGCAACAATTTTTCCAAATGTTTCGAGTTCCCACTTTGCTAAGATCATTAGTATAATGTTTTGCAATTTATTTAACAGTATGAATAAAACATACTGGAAAAAATGTTAAATGTATGTATAATGTAGAATGAAGACTGAAATACTTTGATTCTAAGTATGAAAGTGGTTTATATATTTATATCATGTTTATGACCTGAACAATGAATTGTAATTTAAAAACAATTTTTAACTGTTGAAGGACATTTTATGTATCTTACGTAACTCAAACACTGTTTATACATAATCATTTGAAAAACTATGTGCAGCCTAATTCAAAAAATATGATATACCATCACAATCACTGTTGACTTGTAGATAAGAAAAATAGTTTATCCTAGACTGGAAAGAAACTCTTATCAGGTAAACAACATTTGTACCATGTATCCTAGGGATAGATAAAACAGTACATATACAACTATTTAATAAATTTATATGTTATAAAAAAAATAATCTTTAAATATGACGTACATTTAAATTTTGTTGTAACTATGGTAGTAATATAAATAAAATAGATTCCTTGTAACAGATAATATGACAAGGCTGACAAACTAGCAAAGAACACAATTCATTGAACCAAAACTCGTCAGCAGAAACAGCAAAACCTCATCAAAAATATGACTGAAAAGATGAATTGAGAGAGAAACTCTTAATCGCTGAAGAGTACTTCTAAGAGCCACTATACCAACCCAATCAGAAACTATGCTTCACTAAGTAGATGCAGCCAGAGGAAAGCATCACGACTGGACATGTAATGTTGAATATAGAAGGAAATTTGAAATGCAGTGTTAAGTGAACCAGCACAATGAAACAACAGAATATCTAGACTCATGATCCAACAAGAGATCCTACAGAAGAGCAGCGAATTCTAAGACTCACAAAAAACAGAACTAAACTGGACTTACTAGGGTTTAGAAAGATACAAAAAGTACCAAGGCTGCGGTGTCTAAGGAGTATCACCCACTTCATACACAGTGAATCCTCATTAATCGTGGAATATAGGTTCTAAGACCGAACACTATAACTGAAAATCCGCAAAGTAGCGACACCACATTTGCAATATTTATTTAACGTGTATTCAGACTGTTTAGCCCCTTTCTTTACGTACTGTTAAAAAACCACCCTTTACAGTAACGTACAGATATCTACTGTATGTAAATACTAGTACACAGGTACAAATGTTAAGCAATAAAACAGTAGGTGTACATAACTTGGAAACTGATTCGTCATTAATCACCACTGGAAACAATCACAGCACTTCATCACCAAGCTGCTTTGTGTTTTCCCAACAACAGGGTACATAAGTGGATACTGTACGTACTGTATGGTTCTTTTTTTCTGTCATGTTAATTACAAATTCAAATACAAGGTAACTGTTTTATACTATTTTGCACTTGTTTTGTTGTTCGTAAACTAGGAAATATTTTTTTCTAATGTTTTAATGAACGAAATATTTTGGGTCTTCATATGTCGTACTATTTTCGAAATTTCCTGAAAATCCGTGATATATTTTCTCATATAATGAAAAAACCCATGAAGTCATTAATCCGCAAATGTCGAACTGCACTTTACAAAAACAAAATTGAAATCAAAAGTGTAAAAACCTAAATAATTATAAAAGAGGTCACACATATTCTCACAACTTAATAAATGTCTTAAATAGATCAATCTTAGATCAATCATGTCAACTTTTAATAGTATGCAGGTGGACCTGCAATTTTCATTTCAAATAGATATTAAATGTAGTAGTGAATAAATTAAAATTTTTGAATGCATAAAACAATGATATAGCACAATTCTATTTTGGGGTGATGCTTTGATAAACTGTATGACTACACATACTTAATCAAGACTATTTGATGTGTATGCAGTGACACAACATTATTAAGCAATGTAAGTTTTTTTTAGTTGCAATGTGGCCATGTCTACTGCCACATTTTCCTTACAAAAACGTTCACTGAAGACAAGATCACAATATTAAAAAGTTCAGCCATTCACAAATCTACTTTTTCATCCCAATGAGTTGGTATTCTTCAGTTAGTTTTCATTTTGTTTCTTAGTATTGTGAGTGTGCATTACTTACTTTATTATTTTGTCTACAAAACAGGTTATTTTGACCTTTAATCAAAAAAAAAAATGATACTGAAAAACACTAAGAATGGATTGGGAAAATCACAAGTCACTTGTAGACAAGCTCATTTTGCATACGCTTAGATCACAACTCAGGACAAAAGTCACACTTCAAAAAACAGAAAATGTCTTTACTACACTACAAACTTTGTTTATTACAAAAAAACTGTGTACTATCCAAAGTGCAATAAGTCTTGTACATAATTTCATATTTCATTACTCTTTAGCCTGTATGTGTATATAGCATGTATGTATGTATATGTATATATATGTATATGTACAATGTATATATATATATATATATATATATATATATATATATATATATATATATATATATATATATATATATACATTGTAATTTTTATCTTGTGCCATACTTTTGTATTAGTCAGTTTAAATTTTAAAATAGATGGTGATAAAAGTGGTGGTAATTTCATACCACTCACTTTTAAAGGCAATTGGGAGTAGATTGTAGTAGTTTAATGTCATTATAAAAAAAGGAAAAAACATTACTGTTGCTAACAATTCTAACTTTTATCAATCCATTGTATATTTTGGGAGTTTTAAAAACTGTCTGTCCGTTTCTGCATTTACATATGACCTTTATATGGGTGGGAAAGAAAGCGAATGTCAGATATTAAAAGTTGTATAGTTTAGAATTCAGAAAAAATAACAGTTTATTTAATTATTTATTTCTTATATCTAGAGTTTAAATTGATTTAGTCTGGATATAACAAGATTTTGTAGTTTTTTTTTACTAATATGTGTGTGTGTGTTCGGTTATCTAATATAGTAGAAAAACCGCTGATATATAAAAAGTTATTCGGAAATTAAGTTTTGTTTAAATGAAATAAAAATATAATTGGTTTAAAAAGCTTTTATTAAACACAGAAAAAGTGTAGTTCCTAAGATGTTTGTCTACTTGTTTACCACTGAAGCAATTAACCACAGCTATAAAAAAATTTTTTTTACATCCTCTGTAACACTCTGTGACTGGATCCACGAATTACAACTTTCAATATTTTCAAAACACAGCAATGTTATAACTACATGTAGCACTGTATTGGACACTTCAATACAGTATGTAGCACTGTATAGCCACACTTATTACAGTACATTTTTTCATCTCTCCTCAAACAGAATATGAAATTAACAGTACAAGTATTGTTCTTGAAGCAACAGATGCAAGTTTACATGCAATGTTAGATAACAGAGACTTATCAAGACTGTGTTTATACAACTAGGATAGGGCAGCGAGAAATGGAGACGCATCATTTGTTAGCAGCAATAATATTTTCTAAAGAACTAGTCATTGCTTTGTCTGCAAAAAATTACAGGGGCCTTCTTTGACATTGAATTATTTGACATAACTTATAAGTTATATGCATGAGTCATCGTACATTAAAAGGGGGAGTGACATGTCAAACCCACTTTACATCCAATATCATGGTATAACTGGACATCACTGTACATAGAAAAATAGCTTAGGCCATAACCAACAAAACCATATTAAATCTAGATTTTTTTTTTTAAATAACGGAATTTACTTTCTGAATTACCCAGTGCAAGTATTTCTAAAGAGAAAAAGATGTAACTTAATTTAAACAGTAGTTAAGGCTAATTATTAACAATATAAGTAGATAGTAATTAATCTGGCTTTCATACACAAGTTATGTTATTTGATTTTTAAAAAGCAAATCTCTCGAGTCTGTTGGATTTTGGTATACAACATGGTTGCAACATTAAATGGCTGCCAATAGAGTATTTCATAAATTATCTCAATTCTATCCAGTTAGAAACCAACCAAAATACAATTCACAATTACAAGAATACTATATTATTTTTACATGTGTCTACTTTGTATTCTGTTATTGGTTTACACCACCCAAATCTGGTTATTTATTTTCAAATAATTTTCTTTATTTTTCATCGTGTTTAATTTCGAAGTATAATTGTTGAGCTTATTAATATTCTGAATTTTGATGAATTTTTATATTTTCAGATCCTCCGAGACAACAAAAATGGTTCTTGGATTTCTGCCCATTTATGTGTGTGTGTGTGTGTGTGTGTGTGTGTGTACACACATGTGTACACACACACACACCACTAGAGGCTAAACTAACTAAGCGATCTTGATGAATCTGACATGTAGCTGTGGTTTTCCAACCAAACTTGAAGACAATTTTTAAATAAGCCTATTTTTCAAAATTGGTTTTCAGATTTCGCCCAAACTTTGATGACATATAGCCTACATGATCTATAACTCGAGTCAATATAGAAAATGTGAAATAAAAAAATTTACAGTTCAAGAAATTTACTGCTAATAGTGCAATTGTATCCTCTGTTGGTTCGATTTATTTACAGACTGCAAATTTATTTCATTTCAAATTTGTTACACTGAGTTATTCTTATTATATGAGCACAAACTTATAAGCTGACTTTGGGAAATCAGGCTAACTCTCAACTTTTTGTTTTTAGATAGCAAATCTACATTTTATTTACTGATTTATTTTTATATAAATAAATGTGAGAAAGTTTGTGTAATATCTGTTTCACAAAGAACTTTAAAATTACTTTTAACTGTTGACTAAAATTTACAAACAACAAATATTTTAGAAAAAATCTCTTCAGTAAAAATTATCAAATGTTAAATTGTAAAAAATGGCTAAAATTATTTGCAATGGTCAACATTATCTAGCATCAATCTATTTGAACTATTGTGCTCATTGTACATTCAATAAACTGTTACTTTAAAAAAAATGATTAAACTTAAAGAATTATATTCCAAAAGCATACTTATGTTGTGTATGCCAAAACTGATCCTTTTCAACAGAACCTTAAGTTAACATTTTCAACCAAAATTCAGTTCCGTCTAATTTAAAATAGTGATTGAAGCATTGATTTTTAAATTTAAAATATTGAACTTACTTTGGCTCAAATTACTTTTGTAACCAATATTTTTCAAATATATAAATCTCTAATTATATATTTTTCCACCTTCTTATAAAAATTATAATAATAACAGAAGGCGATGATTCGATAAAATCTGGTTGTTGCACATTAAATTTCAAAGATTTTATTTTTAATAATATTAATTCTAAAGACAAAATATACTAATAATAATAATTATGATAACTATAAATGTTTTAGTTCGCTATTTTTTTATAAATTCAATTATATTTTCAAACGATAATGTTCTTATTCTAAACTATGTCCATTTCAGTGCAATGATCTTTAAAACCAAAAGCGATATTCAAGACATGATTTGTTACTAAAACTGTGAATAGTTAACCATTTATAAACAATAATTATGATAGTTTAATTTGCTCCTTATGAAATGATAAAAGCTTTTCCTAACCTATAAATTTAATAGGGTTGGCAAGAAATACTTTATAAATTGGATTCACATATCAATATAACTCGGACAGAATATCAATATAACTTCTAGAGGTAAAAATCCAAGGTGATAATAAGCAGGTGGTGACATCCACTTGTAAGCCATACCTTATCAAAAATAGAAACATTAAATTTGTTTTCCCCATTGTTCACCGTTTGCACGATATAACTGGCACTTGGATTAGGCGTAAGAGAGCCGTTCATGGGATTCGGAATGGTACCACCAGTTCTTCCCTGTGTTCGACCTTCAGATTTGAAAGCGCCAAGGTTGCTTTATCACATGCTGTAGAAATCTGTAAAACCAAACAAGATTAATAAAAATAAAGATTTATAACATTAAGGCTACCACACACCAACGCAGCCTTAACTCAGGTGATCAGGTGTAACTCATTAGTTAGAGTCTATATCACTCCAAATATAAAAATATTAAAAAGAAGAATATTATGGGATAAAATAGGAGAATTAAAAAAACTATTTTTAATTGTTTTATATTGAAATTGATATGTTAGCTTATGTTATTTATAAATGTAGTTTAACGTATAATACAAAACTTGTACAAAACAAATACTTGTGACATTGCACCTGTAGGCAATTTTCTCTTTAATTAATTTTCTGTGTTACTGACATGTTTTTTGGTTACGATAAGATGTTGGTTATTAGTTTTTATTGTTGAATTTGTGATCACACATTAGACTAATTTAGTAAATAGACAATTGTTTAACAAAGGTCAATTAGAATAGGGTTAGTGAAAATTTTTCTTGTTCACAATAATCCATTCATTTTTAAGCCTTTACAGTAAATTTAATATATTTGTGTTCAAACTGTTTTACCATCTCGGTAAGTGGGAATCTGATCATCTAGGCGATCGTCACTGCGGCTGTATCATTGGGTGAGAGCCTTATCTTAGCAATACAAAACATGATACAAAACATGATATTTAATGTTTAAAACTACTGGTTTGGTGATAAAATCAAGCATCAACATTTAAAATATTGCTGGCAACTTTGGAAAGCTAAAGTTTGAAATTTTAAACAACATGTTCTCACTGATTCGTCATCGCCGAGCTGAAACTGGTGAAATTTGTTCAGTAGTTTCATTTTATAATGTAGACACATGAAAGGGTTTTTCAAAATTCAACTCCTAAAGAGGTAAAAAAGAAGTTTGGTAGTCGCCAGTTACTGTGATTATTATTGGGGATTACACGTTTTGAACATATTAAGTGGCAGACTGAATAAATGATGCATGCTGGGACCCCTATCTGCTAAACATAAATATGTCCATATACTTTATTTATAAAATATGTTAGAAGTGTTTTAATATTGTTTATACAAAAGATAAACTTTTTTACATACTGTATTACTGTTACAGTTAGAAACAATATAACAGTGTGCAAACATTTTACACAAAAATATAGTACTTTTTTTGTGTTTAACGTCCGACTATTGTGCACACTTGGGCTAATGCAGATGATGGGATGATTTATAGCATATGAAAATGCCAAGCCCTAGCCGGGAATCGAACCCGGGTCCTCGAGGTGAAAGCCCAGTACGCTATCAAATAGGCCACATAAAACTAAGCCTACCAAGAATGTTCGTATAAATTTACAATATTACATTTAGCATTTATAGACATCATAATTATCCACAATAATGGCCAAAATGTTTTTTTTTAAATGTAAAACTGTGGTTATTTGAAAACCCTATATTAATGGATAATTTGAAAGGAGCTTGCTTAAACTATATTGGTAAAGCATCATCCACAGATTGTCTTTTTTATATATCTATGAATTGGCTACCCAGCAGGGGGTGCAGACTACCTATACCTATTGAGAGGATTTAGACATCCCTCGCAGTACCCGAGTCTAACACACACTTACACTTACAACTTTATACTCACACTTACATTTAGGGAGGGCAATAATAGCCTCAATGTGCTTTTCGCCTTAAAAAAAAAAAAAAAAAATGAATTGGCTAATCATGAAATTGATGTCATTGACTGGCGATGTGAAAGGAAGAATAATGTTGTAAAGCAAAAAATGTGATATGTCAGTTATTACACTGTACTTATCACATAACAGACAACCAGTGACATTTACCAGTATGCAAAATTACAAGTCAGAAATAAAACAGCTGTACTGTTGTACATTCCTCATCTTCGCTGAATCGATATACATAGTGTAAGCAGGCATGGTTTGACGATTAGACAGCATAAATCCAGAAGTATCACAGAATGTTTTGTTTTCATTATTTGCATGAATACACCACTGCAGTTTTGGCTAAAACTGACTATGCAAACCTTTGTATTATATTATATCACTGAAAGATTATGGAACTATACAATTGCCCTTTTAAATACAAAGCAGTGCCAAGCAATACCTATTACATCTAAGCACTTACTAAGCAAAACACAAAAAACACAGGTACCCAAATTAAACAAAAGGAAATTACTGAAAAAAATGTCCTTATGTGCAAAAACACAAACAAGATCACAAAGATCAAAATAAAAAAAAAATTGTTGTTGTGGATGTAAAGTGGGTCTTTGTTATCCTGATTTGAAAGTATCATTAGAAAAAAGTTTTTAAATTTGTTTAAGTTTTATTTATATTTTTTTAAAAATATAGTGTCATTTCTATAAATAATAATTTGAGAACATTCTGAAATTATTACTACTATTAGTCATATAATGGTTAATTCCTAACCCCCCCCCCAAAGTGACAAAAAGAAGCATAATGCAAAATTGTCTGCTATTATAGCAAAAATTACTTATGCCTATACAATGGTACCATGAATAGTCTTAATTTGTTCCAGAAATAGGACTGTTATCTGAGCAGACTGCTGTGTGAGTCAACATTTACAATAGAGACTAATGGAAAACATTTAAATTTATTACATAGAAAAAAAATTATTGAGTACTCACTATTAATATATCAAAAATGAAGATGAAGAAAATTCACAGAACAAAGGTCAAACTTTATTTTACCTAAATTCATACAAATGTAATTATGTCACATATATACATACATGACAAATCAATACTGTACATTTTTTTTAGTTCATACTATACCTTTTTTTAGTTCAATAGTCAAATTTTGTCTTTTACTTCCACTATCAGAAGCACTTCTTTTAGGTCCCATTGTATTAACATTCACAAAAAAAAATTGTAAACAGGATTTAAACAACAATTTCAAACACACACCGACATTTAATGTTTTGTTAAATTTAAAATTCAAAAGTATATAAAAAGGTAATATTATAACTGTTTAAATTTTTTATGGGTTTGACAAACACACAGTAAAAGAGTTGATGACACACTACATAAAATTAGGAATGATAAAGAAAAGGGAATAAGAGTGGGCATTCTGAGAACAAACAGATAACTAAGAAATATATATAAGTTATTGCTCTACAAAAACCAAACAGGACCAATCAAAGGCTTGTTTGTGTTAACTCAGTACAATGTTTATTTCTGTTAACACAGTACAATGTTATCTGTATATTTACACATATGCTTAGAAATAATTTAACAACATCTCTATCTTTATCTGAAACCTAAACTGTTAAAAAATTCCAGTCATTTTTCACTCCATGAATTAGACCCTTGTCATTTATGACTGCTGTCCAGGTCAATAGTAAGCTGGGGTGTCTGTTTTAAAATCATGTGCTGGGTTCAGATTATCAAACATTCCTATTACCAAGGTTCTACTACATTATAACATTTTTTTTTTTTTTTTTTTGTACAGTTGAAATATCTGTTTACTACTGATGTAATGTACCCTGCTAATGACAGTCCAATTGTGTCAAATGCCATCTATAATGTTGCTGGGTATATCATAGATGGGTTGTTTACATGTCAACCTTACTATAAACAAAGCTAATCTAAACATTTCAGTATATAGGACCTAGTGTCCTATTTTCATCCACAAAGTAAAACAAATTGTAATAACACCAAAATTTCAATTATACGTAAATATAACTAACCACCTCAAGGTAACATATCATCACCAAACCCTGAACTCACCTTACATGAAGAAAACACAGCCATAGTCCATTTTCATTCACAGTCCATATTAAATAAAACTTCATTTTCGTAACATTATTTTAATCATCATTTAGGCTTAAATACTTTTATATAAAACATAAACAAAAGAATTACCTCAATAAATGATCAATCTATAAGAACATTAAAGAAGAACCTAGTAGTTTGTAAGTTAATAAGAAAAAAGAACGAGAAACTGATCATGAGGAAGACATGATTTTTTTTTATTCTAGTCCAAACATTTTAAGAGAACTTTAACAATATGAAGAAGGCAATAATTAAGTAATTACTTTCGAGAAAAAAATAACTTGAGACTAAACTATAACCTCCATTTTATTCATCACTGATTTAAATCACTCTACAGAGAATATTAATACTAAACACCTGGTAATATTATTATAAGTTTTAAAAACTGGGTGAGTGGTATTTTTTTAATACCAAATTAAAAGTTCCAACAGTTTTGAATCATCAGACTTAAGAACATAATTCGGAACCATACAGATATTTTTTTTATAAGCAGTAAAAATTTACCTGTTTTAAGGCCAACCTAAAGTACAATAGCCTAAATTTAAATTCTTCATAATATTTGGTTAAATCGTCCATAAATCACCTCAGTTCTTTCATCCACACATCACTTATCCAGTTTTAAATAAACTAAAATGTTGTTAGCACAGTATTCAGAATTCATTTGTAAAATTCCATAACATAAAGCTAGCCAAGGCACAAACTAAACATTGAACTCGAGATTTGTTGTATTGTTTAATAAAATTAATCAATAATTTTATCAATCATACATATCTTATGAATTTTATTTACAAAATCCAATTACTTTTTGTGTGTAAAATTATATTAAACGAAAGCTATTTTAAAGAGTGTAAAATTGCATTAAATTTTTTATAGGAAATTTGACTGGAAAGAAATCAGAAAGTGGTCACTGAACTATATATATATATATATATATATATATATATATATATATATATATATAAAGGTGGTAGCAAAGGAGCTTCTAATTAAACTTGTACTTTAAGTCTAGAGGGCTATCAGCCAGGAACAATGAAGGGACCATAAACAAATGGGCAGTATGATTGAGGGTACATCTGAACAGAGTAGCAATTGATACTACATATAAACCATGCTCTGCGGGACAAATAAGGGAACTGCAGGTGACATAATCTATTATTGTAAAGCTGTTGCCAGCAGGAGGCAAAGGATATTTGTCTTCCAGGACCTTGAAGACCTCCAGCTGTATGAGTTTACTGAACTAGTACATAAGATGCTTAGGTGCACCTTTGATCAAAAATGCGTAACCTCTAAATATCTATGTATGTCCAAAACAAAATATATCAACAGTTTTCAAGTCTGCTATGAACTGAGACTACTCACTTGTAACAAATCTTCAGCATTTATCGGTGTTGTAGCTAAAACTTTATCAGGCAAGGGTATGTCTACCAATAAGCAAGGTGTACGCCTAGACAGACCCCACTTTGACTGCCCGCTTATTATTCCAGGAACACCCTGTAATTTCACCGTGTAATGTTTCATTCGCTCCATATACTCGTGTTGTTCTAGGTTATGTGATCCCAAAGCGGCAACATCGATAACATTTCTATAAAAAACAATAGAGAAGTCAACAAATATATGAAAAAGGATTTAAATATTTACATATCACACAATAATATAATTTCTGTTATTTTTAAAGTTGTTATTGCCTACATATATCTAATAATAAAATTTGGAAACTAAATTTTTACGATTAAAGTCTAACAACCTATTTCTCAAAACATCGTTAAAACTTACCAAACCATAGTTAAAATACTTAACCCAGATTAAATAATGTGTGTTTCACCAACAATAATTTACAAAAATTTAACCATGTTCAATAATAACCAGACACTACGATTTTTTATTTCAATGGCATTGCAAAAAATAATATAAGAACTATGACTGACTAAGATAATATTTTCTTTGCAACTATTTCCTATGTTTATAATCAGTTCATTTCAAAATTGAGCTAAATTAGATTACATTTACATTTCTCTTTACAGAGAAAGCTAATAACAGGAAAATAAGAAAGAGTGTAGCTGACAGTTAAAGAATGTAGTTGCAATTTTAAACCATAAGAGAGGACACTAATTAATTTTAAACACCATTGAGAAGTATAAGAATATAATAGAAAATAATAATAAGTTCTTTCCTTAAGCCTGCTATAGCAGTAGATATGTTTTTTAACATATCTGTATACTAAGGTTTTGCTACCACCCACCACAATCTGAAAACTTCCACAAGCAAAAAATCTTAAAGAAATTAAAATTTGTTCTCTTAAGAGTCAAGGGATTTCCCTGCTGTTTGGGTATTTATCATTTTTACTCAGTACTAAATTAAAAAAAAAAAAAAAAAAAATACTTGGTTATAAATTGCATAGCATTTATTTAGTCTCTCTTATTTACTATATTGGGTCTTAATTAAGTCTACTTTATCGAGTCGTAACACAGAAGTTCTACTCTTAACAATTTCTATACACAAAAGTTCATATACACAGGCCTACTGTATAGCCTATATATTGTTTGTATCCAAATTTAACATTATCCTGGCTGTAGGTCCATGGCTACAAATCAATAACAATAACTACAACAAATAAATTATTAAAACACATTATTTTCATCAGAAAAAAATAATTTAAAAAAACTAATATTATTTACACATTTTAATTAAAACAAATTGTTTATACATTAAAATGTACAAAAGTATTTGTTTTACTACAGAATTTAAGTACAGTTAAAAATTTAACCACGGCAATTATGTGCTTTTTAATATAACCATGGTTAACTCATATCTAGACAGCGTTGAAGAAACAGAAAAAATACAGCTGCTCCGGTTATAACAGTTGACCGTAGTTACAATTCACTAACCATGTTTGGTTAGACAGGTAGTAGGAACAGCTCTTTCTTTTATTGTACTTTTAAAATTCTTCCATCTGTTTTTCTTTCCTTTATTATTATTTTATATTATGTTCTTATACTTCCCAGTAATATTTAAAATTAATTTATTTTAAATTAATTTAAAATAATTTTATTTTATTACTCTCCCTCCCCTCCCTCCCTCCATTAATTTTATCTCAAGATCCATTACTTTTATTTTGAGAAATGAGGAAATAAATATTTGTTGTTATTGTACCCGACCCCTGTGATGGTAATACATCCTACATTTATTTGTGTGTGTGTGTGTGTGTGTGCACACACACACACACACACACACACACACACACACAAATAAATGTATGTATAAATGTATATATATATATATATATATATATATATATATATATATATATATATATATATATATATATATATATATATATATATATATATATATATATATATAAATAAATATATATATATATATATATATATATATAAACAGGGATTTTCTTCTGTAACCTTTAAGTACTAGCGTTTAGATTAGTTTCACTTATACTATCAGAGGTCTTACAGACCGCAAGATTTATGGAAATAATTTTAAAAGAAAATTTGTTGCAACCTGATTTAAATGCACATGCATATGTTCTAAATTTAATCTGTTATTTTTTAAGATTGACAAACCAATTCTAGAATTTATTTATGTGCAAGTAAAATAACTTTTAAAAAAATGGTAAGCCAAAGTGTTAACATTTTTATATTTTATTTTGTACTTTTTATTTATTAAAAAAAATTAATTTAACACTTAAAAACGTGTAATTGAATATGCATGGAAGATATAATTGGTGTGAACATTATATACTGTATAAATAAATTCTTATTTTTCTGACTCAAACATTTAAAACTAAAATAAACTTCTACAATGTATACAAAAACGTCTGCATCTACTATGAGGCGGTCTGCTAGACTGCTTGCTAGTGGTGATAAAATACAACAATTTATACAAGTTATAAACAACTATTACATACATCCTTTACAGCTTGCATGCAATGAGTAATGTATGTATTATTGAATGACAAACAAAAATAAAATTTAGCTATGTAATTTAGTAACAAGTTCACGATATACAATTATGACATTTTATAAATTAAAAAATAAAGTACTCTCCTAGTTCAAAATTGCTAATCCTTTTTCTCATAACTACATTCATTCCCCCCCCCCACTCACAGCCTTTTCTGTAAATCAAAATAAATATAAGCTAATGTAGCATAACTTTGAAACAAAGTGATTGTAAACATTGGAAGAGGTTATAAAGACAATACTGTCTTAGCCAATGACAGCTAGTTTTATTTTTATGCAAATTCATCTAAATTAAAAACCTCAATATGTCCGGTTATTTTTGACTGTACATTTATTAATAAATTTGATCTGTTAAATTTTTGGATATTATTGTTGGTGAAACATACAAATTTCACCTTGCTGAAATATTTTAAACATGGTTATATATTAACCGTGGTTTAATAATTTAATGAAGTTTGGAGAAACGAGCAGTAAAACTTGTGAACTATAGCAGTTACTAATTTTTAACATGTAAAGAGTTAAAAAAAAATCAAATTTCACAAAAAGAAATGTACGTTTGGTATTATATAGTTGCTCAGAAGAAAGTAAAAGATAAAAAGCGCCAAGATATTTTAAAGTATGAATTTATCATTCTTAAAATTAATTGATTTACATATCTGTATACATAATTTGAACTTGTAATTTTTCCAAAAACTTTAATAAAATTAAGTGTGTTCTAAAATTATTAAAATGTGTCATAATATATCAAACAAAAGCATATAAAGCTAATGGGTACATTACTGATTTTTAATTGCATAAAATATTTGTCATATTCAATTCATAATCTACAATGAATGAAAACAGCGTTATTAGTTTTATTTTATACACTGAATTGAGGATTTCAATAATGTTAATTTTTTCCAACTTTTAAATTAATTTTGAAAAAATCAATAAATGAAATAAATTAGAACTTCGTCAACGGTCCTGACAAGCGGAAGAGGAATCTCGGATTCCCAACGGTGGATGGAGCGGAAGACCCTGGTGGTTTCACCACCAACCACAATTCCAAATCCAAAGGTGTTTGTTCCCAGATTGGGCGGCCTTTGGTCAGCGTCTGTTCTCCAGGTTAGGGGTGGCTGAGAATAACCTCCAGGGCTCACAACCTTGGTTGTAAATTCGTGGCTCTAGAAGTCACCCCCAAGAAATTATCAATCATGGAAGAGTGTAAAGTATGTGATGTAAGTACCTCAGGTGCACACCAGTGCACAAGCAGACATTCGGATTCTGGGGAGTCTGCAGCACTGCACGGAGACGAGTCGGAGCGTCTTGGAACCTCAAACGAGATGAAGTTTGGAAAACCTAATTACATGGCTACATTCAATGTGAATTCTCTTTTACAAACGGGAAAATTAAAACATCTCACTGAAATCCTCAAAAGCCACAATATCGTCATAGCAGCTCTCCAGGAAACATGATTCTTGGATGAGAACGGTTTTGATTCTGAGGGATTCAGAATTTACAAAGGAAAAACAGGCAAAATAATTATGAAAAACACCCCCCACCTGGGAACGGGCTTCATAATAGCCAAAAACATTTTGGACTCTATTGTTGGCTTTGAATCATAGTCTGAAAGACTTTCAACTCTTACTTTTAAATCTTCTAATAGAATATATTCAGTGGTAAATGCACATGCCCCCATAAACGAAGACAATAAGAAGAATAGAGAAAAGGTGGAAATCTTTTGGGACCAATTAGATGATGTTATCCAAAATATTCCAGACAGAAATAATGTCATACTTGTGGGGGACTTCAATGCATAGGTAGGGAAAGAGAAGAATTATAAAAACATTGTCGGGAATTACCCAGTGCATAACAGAACGAACCAAAATGGCGTTAGACTCATAGAACTTTGTAGAGCACATGACATGATCTTAAATCCATAGCGTTCAAGAAATTGCCTAGGAAACAGAAAACGTGGATTTCACCAAACCCACTCTTAGGTGAATTTCAAATAGATCATGTAGTGGTTAAAAGGAAATTTAATAAGGAAATACAGAATGTTAAAGTACTTTGGGGTGCAAACTTAAATTCTGATCATTACCTTTCTAAAACAAAACTTAAAATTATTCCCAAAAGGAAAATACGCACCAACAGATTAAAACATAGAAATTATGATCCAGAGAAGATAATTAACTCAAAAGAGTTCACATTGCCACTGCTGATTTACAAGATCAAGACTGGGATCAAATAAAAGAAAGTCTAATAGCTAAAGCCGAACAACTTGCTCCACTAACTAAAATAAAAAAACATGTGTGGTGGACAGAAGAATGTGACAGTCTCATTGAACTAAGAAGAAAAGTATGGCACCAGTGGCAATCACAGAAAAATGAGCATAACAGACAGAACTTCTTAAGCGTTAGAAAATTTGTGACTAAAAATCTTAAAAGAATCAAAAAAGCTCAGGATGATCAATTACTTATGCAGATTAATGAAGACTTCTCCAAAAACAATGTAAGAAATTTTTATAAGAATTTTAAGAAGAAATTGACTAAGTACGATCCACCAACTCTACAATTTCAGGACAGAGATGGGAATGTTACCCATAACAACAGGGATATTTGTAGAATATTAGCGGAATATTTCGGAAATCTCCTTAATTGTGAGGAACCATCAGTAAAGATGGACTTTAATATATCTCCATCAACTAAACCTGACTCAGAACCTCCAACAGTCGAGGAACTCCAATCAATAATATCGAATCTCAAGAATTATAAGGCTTCAGGAGAAAATCAAATCACAGCTGCACTTTGGAAAAATGTCAACGAAAGTGCTATATAGTCTCTCAGAAACATCCTTGAAGAAATTTGGATAAGTGAAAGAATCCCCCATGATTGGAAAACAGCCCTCATATATCCACTTCATAAGAAAGGATCCAAATCTGACCCTAACAACTACAAAGAGATATCTTTCCTTGACGTAACATACAAGATATTCTCAACAGTCCTACTACATAGGGCAGAACCTCAATTGGACCATCAACTTGGAGAATACCAGGCGGGTTTCCGGAAAGGGAGATCTTGACTGGGACAAATCTTTAACCTCAAACACATCATGAACTACCAAAAGTCAAGGGCTAAATCGTATGTTATCACTTTTATTGACTTTCAAAAAGCATACGACTCTATAGATAGGGAATCCTTATTCTCGGTTCTGAAAGAACTAGACCTTGATAACAAAACCACAAATCTTATCAGGGAAACATTAACTAATACATTCTCCAAAGTTCAATTAAGGGAGAACTCTCCGCCCCTTTTGAGACTAAAACAGGAGTACGACAAGGAGATGGACTCTCTCTCTATTGCTATTTAATTGTGCTCTAGAAAAAGTAGTTAGAGAGTGAAATGTGAATACGCATAGTGGAATCAGACTAGGAACTAAGAACAAAGGAATTAAGGTAAATTGTTTGGCTTTTTCGAATGACATGGCCTTACTAGCTGAGACATTGGAAGCGTTAAAAATGGGACTTAAAGTTTCATTTGAAAGACTAAAATATTGACAAACATACAAAAACCACCAAAAAAGCTTCAAGTGGGAAAACAATACATTGAGATAGTGAAAGAATTCAAATATCTTGGGGAATGGATCAGCTGGAATGCTCTAGAGAAAAAAGCTATGGAATCTAGGAGAAATAAAGTTGAATTAGCCTTCCAACTTACCAAGGACACATACAACAAGAAGTCCCTCTCCTGGAATACAAAGATAAGGCATTATCATACTGTAATTAAACCAGAAGCCTTATATGTAGCTGAAACATTATCTCTCACAACCCAGGGCCCACTTGAAAGGCTGGAGATCAAAGAAAGAAAGATATTACGAAAAATCTTAGGCCCCAAATTCCGTAACAACCAATTACTCCACATCAGTAATGAAACTCTTTACCAAAAAACTGAAACACTATTAGACACAATAAGAAAAAGGAGAATTTATTTTTATGGGCACATCCTCCGAATGGACAAAAATAGACTAACAAAAAAAATATTTGACTACTTTCACAGTAGAAGAGCTAAACCACTTTGGTTTAGAGAAATGGAGAAAGACATAACAGAACTGCAGATCACTGACACTATGCTCATGGACAGAACAGCCAAAACAATAACCAAGGACAAGAAGCAACGGTTCCAAGGCAAAGTCAAATCCAAGCGAACGATCCAAATCTCTGACGAAGAAAGAAAAGCAAGATCACAACGTATGAAGCAATACTGGGCTACGAGGAAGGCACAGAACATTGAGAAGTGATTGGTTTGGTGTATCCCAAAGTTGGGTGAAACAAATAAAGAAGAAATAAATTAGGTAAGCAAAAAACATTTTAATAACAAAAATACCTAATAACATAATATAATAAGAAAGCCATAACGAACAATAAACAAAGATCAGCAGCTGTTTAATATGAACACAGATTAGATGTGTGTGTTTGTGTGTGTGTGTGTGTGTCCATAGTGGTTTAAATTTGCTGATATAACCCTAGCAACCTCTTGAAAGGTAAGGTTGCAAGGGAGTGACTAAAGAGCAAGCTTGGTTTTAATCATTATTAGGAAGTTTTGTTTAGAAATATAAATTCATTTAAAATCAATACCAGAACTTTGAAACTTTGTAAAAAGATTCGTTTCATTTTTTTAATAACATTTGTTTATACTTCCCCATTAAATTATTGATAAA
Organism: Callitettix versicolor; assembly: GCA_022606455.1. Taxonomy (NCBI): domain Eukaryota; kingdom Metazoa; phylum Arthropoda; class Insecta; order Hemiptera; family Cercopidae; genus Callitettix; species Callitettix versicolor. The sequence continues at coordinate 41,217,111 of CM040185.1, read as the reverse complement.
TATACTGTTTTCGCCAAAACACAAGATGCCCATAATTTTTTACATACTTGTTAATAATAATACAAAAATATAAAAGTATAGAAACTACATGAAGTTTGAAAAAAATCAAAAATCAAAATATCCACATAACTTCAAAATTACTAATGTGTGAAAGTAGCTTACATATTTATCATCTGAAAACAATTAATTTAAATACATGTAATTAATAATAAAAATACATTTTTTTAAATTATTTTAATAACTAAACTAACATCGTTTTGTATGAAAGTTATTGCATAAAAACCTAAATAACATGATTTTGTTTACAACTGGTACTGCATAAAAGTTAGTTACTTAACTTACTAAAAATAAAACCTAACCTAATCTAGTAAAACATACTACTAACATTGTAATGATTGTTATGGCAGACATAAATCAGCCGATGCTTTAAAAAAATTGTGAATTCTTTGCTTATAGGTGCTATACTTGAAATTGAAATTCTGCAAAATATCCCATGAAGTTGATTTTTCTAACACCAAATCATAGGACAAACTTTAAAATTTGAATCCTGCGACAAACTTAATGCAGCAGAATGCGGCTGTATTCTTATGAGCAACAGTTCCATAATCAACAAAAGTAGTCTAAGAAAGTAGTTAACCACTACTTTCTGATGATGTAAAGCTGGGATCAGACAGGCTATAATAATAATTCTATAACAGTCACTAATAATTGTTGTTCTCGATAGAATCCATTGTTGGATTAAGTGAAACAATGACTCGGAACCCATAGATTCAATCAGGGCCAAAATGAATGAATACTGGTGATAAACGAATGAATACTATTTCGGTATTCATACCAAGATGACCTTGGCACAGTAAATGTAGCTATGTAAAGTAGCTCCGTGCTATGTAAAGGGCGATTATATTACAAAATAGTTTATATTGAAAATGTTATAAAATTGTAACTTATAATAAGAAATTTAATATTTCTCAAGTGAATCTCTTACTGAATAATAACATAAGTTATAAGAGAAAAAAATATTTTAAAATCATTAATTTTATAAGAGGCTCGAAAAACCATTAGACCAAATTATTAAATTCAATATAATGCAATTATTTTTCAATTTATTTACTTAATTTACTGTTTGCTTTCCTCTTTGTAAATAAAACACTTGAAAAAAATTAATTTAAAATCATGTTTTTTTAACACGAAAGGTTCATTAATGAGGCCTGTATGAATAGTTTACCTGAAAAGAGCATTACGTTTAACTATGTACCCTAAAAATCAAGGTAGTCTATTTAACCTATGTAGAGAAGCCGTTAGGTTTCCTAATATTTTTAATTACTTTCAAACATTCACATTGTTTCACAAAACAATAATTTATTCATGACTCTCTACATCTTAACTTTAAAAAACTTACGTTGCTGCTTCTTGAAGAATCCTATTTAATGCAGATTGTTCATCTGTTTTTTTAGGCAAAGAGTTAGGATATGTTGCTACATAATCTTCACTGAAACAAAATATTTGATGAAATTTAAATATAATTTATACAATTATTTGATTTTAAATATTATTTCTCAATAGCTTCAATAATTTTATAAATACACTTTTTATTCGACTTGTTTCCTTTATATTTAAAGTTTAAGTTTTCAAAATGTATTGTTAGTCACAACTTTCTTAATTTAAAACTAACAAAACAAAAAGTTGCATTAAACAGGTGCAGATTCTGAATTTGCCTGAAATTTGTTACTGTTACCAATATTATTTATGATAAAAACTCAAAATGATAACAGGTCCAAGAGTTAAACTTTAATGTTCTTGAATTAGTCTTTGGGGCTACCTAAAGAATTCATTATTATAGGCAGTACAAAATCTTTTAATACACTATATTATATGATACATTATTAAATGTATTATAAGTTTTTCTTATAACTTTTTTACAATTCGGGCTATTACAAAAAAAGCTTATTTATATTTTCTAAAAATTTACTCAATGTTAACTAGCCTATTTTCCCTTTTATTTATTACAGTCACTTTTATTTATATTATAAAATATTATATTATAACCTAATAAAGACCTAGCATAGCTAATGTTACTGTTAAAAAAACAAACTTTGATATGCCTAATTAAAACATTAATAATTTAAAAAATACTAATTAACTTAAAATAGTTTTGAAATCTTTAAGAGAACACACAATGTTATTTTAACATTACTGAATATTTTTAAGCTAATGACACTAATGTCATTAATATGTAAAAATTATTATCTTTTACCTTAAGGTTATACCTTAATACCTATAATTAAAACAAGATATGCATATTTAAGTTAAATATTCTTATACATTAATAAAAAAAATTATAATTTAACTAAAATATAATAAATAACAATGTAAACAGGCATGCATTACTATTACTAACATGCATTACTAATAATGTAAAGAGTAAAGAGTATATTTAGCATTACAGAGTATATTCAGAAAAATATTTGCAATATGGCTAACTCAGTGCAATAATTTAGCTATTTGGGAGTAGGACCTATTTTAGGTTACATATCATAAGTTTTACTACATATTTTCATTGGTCATATACTATTCCAATTAATACATAACTTACCTGTGAACTCTTTGAATACTTGTGTTATTACTGACTGGATCTGACAACAAATGTGTTCTTTCATTAGTGTCACCATTCTGAAAACAAAATTTCAAATTAACACTTTTTAACTAGGCTCAATTTTGATAATTTAAAAAAAAGTAAATATTCTGTGCAACAACTGAACAACTACTCATATAGCATTTAACAAGCAAAACCCTATTAAAATATACATTGCAGCCACAATACATGTTTGATCTGTCATAATAAAACTAAAATAAATTTATACTTTTAGATGACAGAAATTTATAGGGGATTCCTGTTAGTAAACAATTAAACTACCAAGAATGTAAATATGTATAATAATAGCATTTCTTCAAATTTTTGACATTTATGCCTCAAAGTCTTATTTCAATCTAAATTATAAGAACATGAAAATTTGTTCTGTAGAACCCAATAAAAATGATAAAAATTAGATCACATCAAATAGTAACCAAATGTCTAATACTAGTCTCCATATTTTAATGAGATATAATTACATATGCCATTCTTACTTATAATCAACTATCAATCCATTTAAATATATTGAACATAAAGGATGTTTTCATCTTCAAGATAAAACAAAAGGAATTAAATTCTTGTTTGTATAATTGTATTAAATGGAAGTTTTTTTTAAAGGATGTATAATTGTATTACATTTTGTATAAGAAATTCAACTATCAAAATATCAGAGAGACCTAGAAGACCTCATAGTGATCCGCTTGAGTGTAAGAAACAATTCTTACTGGGCTTTTATTACATACTCCAAGACTGGAGGATTGTCAGGCAAGAACATCTAAGAGAACAATAGGGACCTTATGTAGAGGGTAACTCTGAAGAACTATGGAACTCATTATGTAACACTGTAGTTTGAAATGTAGAGAAGAAATGTATACCATGGGTAAACCATACGTAAGCTATGTGAGACGTCACATGAGTAGGCTATGTGAATAAGGAACTGCAGGGCACATAATCTATAAGTCAGGCTCTTGTCAGCCTGAGGCAATGGCAGCCTGCATTTCTGGAACTTGAAGACCTAGATCATATTAAATTCAACATTTTTTTATTAATATATTCAATCATTTCATAAATAATAAAAAATGTTTAGAAAAATATAAATTAGAAAAATGTTTCTTTAGAATTATTCAAATTTGGTATACAGTCGTTAATTATTATTTAAGTTTAAGTCTTTTTATGTATTACATAACTACTGACTGGATAATCTCCTGGCAATCCTTACCATTTTTAAGAATAGACATTCAAACTAATACAATAAATTCTTATAAAGGCTGAAATTATTTGGATTTCCTATTTTTTTAAGTAGCCTAAAACTTTTGTTTAGTGCCAATACTTATTAGCCAACAACTATCAGAAGTCAAGCGAAAATAATTAAAATCAATAGTAACTAAATCATAAAACATTTTTATCTTCTTATGTATTTACAAATATAGTTTAAGTCATATACATAACTTTCACAATGAATCACTGGATAAGATAGCTGTATGAAAATACCTCTCAAAATAAAAAAATGTTGTAAAATTTAAAAAAGAATGAAATTAAATAATATAACAGAAGTTTATGCTAACAGACATATATGTATCAAGTACAATTTGGTTACTTTTTTCTTGTTACCACCAGGTAACATACATTGCTATTTCATTCATAACAAAGTTCATTATATCTATCTAATTATACAGCAAAATTTTCAAAAAATTTGTTACATCATTAGTTTGTAAGAAAAAAATAATTTTACTCAGAAAATTTTAGTACTTTCAGGAAAAATAAATATTTTTGGATATCTCTAGACACAGTTTTAAAGTTATAAGACAAATTTTGTATTTGTTATCTTTACAAGCCTATAATTAATTATTAATTTTCTTCCAGAAGAAAATGGTTTAATAAAATTACTAAACCTTACAAGAACTTATTTGTTCAAACAATACAGATGGTCCTATATTTGCTAACTTATTTTTTACAGATTATATTACCTATTAATTTAATTTCATTATTTTTTAAATCAAAGAAATGTAAGACATAATGAAGTATTCTGTAAATAGCCAATTTAATGTGATATATTTAGAAGAGTAAAACAACATAATATTGGTATTTTCAGACTAGGCCAGTCTTTACCCTAATCATCTGATACAGATTAACAGCCTAAATCACATCTGATTTAAGAAGACAAAAAAAGAACAATTTATCAGAATTATAATTACTTAACTAACTGACAATGACTGAAATATCACACTTTAAAATAAATAATTACCAATATGTTAAATGTTGCCATACATCCTAAAACAAAACAAATATGATTCCCTGTCTTTGGTGACTAGTACGTCTAGAATGAAATTAACACAAAGGTATTAACAAGAAAAGAACTATGTAATACAAAAGCTAACATGATAACTACCAAATTTAACTTTATTGGCAGTTTTCTTTAAGCTACTGATAATTACAAAAAATGAAGTTCCTATAATTAAAAACTATTTAAACAATTTAGTTGCATATTAACAAACGTCCTACTACATTAGCTTTGGACTGTCATTTTTAAGTTAAGGTTAGGATCGTAAATTAATATTAATACTTACTTGAGAAGAGGAATCTTCTTTACAGCTATAACAGCAACCCATTATTAAAACTTTATAATTAAAACTACAATCTACAATAAGTAAACAATTAGTAATTTAAGAGCAATGCATGAAAACTAATTCCTAGTTCCAGTGTTCAGAAACAAGTGTACTAAAAAAAAACGACAATCAGCATACGGGTGCACAGAATCAGCTGATTTCAATTTCTTTTATCAAATCTTGATATGATCGTCACTAGAAATTGATTTAATCCAATCTGAGAAACTATTTAATTGTATTATAATACTGGATCCACTTACTCTTTGTTTTCAATATGTATATGATAAATACATATATATTAAAGCTATGAAATGAAAGTAATGTGATGTATTACTTTTACACTTTATATAAAGCGCAATTCTAATATCACTGTGTGTCATAAATAGTTCAAAATTAAGAATTAAGTGCACATAATAATAATTTTACATTACTACATGTAAAATGCTATTTTTGTTACATTAGAGTATTCAATATAAATGCAATCTGAAGTTTTTATAATTGTATTATCTATGAAAATTACAAATGATTCATCTGAGTCTTCAGCTTTGCTGTTTGCCGTCGACGATAAGGTTCACGTCAGAATTATTGTCTGCCTGCTGAATATGGATGGGAACTTCTGCTATTTTAAAAAAATATCAACGAACTATTTGTTGGAAAAAAATAACTGTTTGGAAAAACAGTTTGAAAAAACAGTTTTAGAAAAATGAAACTCGAAGTTGTATTAGCAGCTAAAACATAAGCACAAACGATCAGTTTTCTAATACTACTTTTTCATTCCCATTACCACCATGTCCTTAACTGTTTTTGGGAGTAAAACATTTAGAAAAAAATAATTAAATGTAGTAATAATTAAATTACATTCTCAAAACGTAATATATATGTATGCCATTTTATATTTACAAAATGCAATGAATTTCTAATAGAAGCATTTTTTTACTTAAAAATTAAATAGCCTTTGAATATTTACTGAAATGCAAACAATTTAGAATATTTTTAGTTGATTAAAAAATATTGATGATTGATAATAAATATAAAAAATACGTTTAAATAAAATTAGGTTATGTGCTATTTCATATTTTTACTTGGGAGAAAGTAAAAATGATGTTACTGTCATATTTTTATTTGGGAGAAAGTAGGTTTTCATTCTTCAACACTGAAAAAAGTAACGTTAATAAGTAAAATATAGTAATAAGAACATAGGCCAAATATGTTTAAATAAAATTGGCTCTATATAGTTACAAAATTATAGGTTATTAACATTAGGTTATGGTAAGTTAATGATAGGTTATTAACCTAAAATTATTCAAGATATATACAAGAGTAGATATTGTGAATTTTAAAAAGTCCACACATCCAATAAATAATTAAAAACTATGCACTTAATTCTAAAAACATAAAAAAGTAAAAGAAAACTTTCAAAATTGTCCACTAAATATTTTAAAATTTCTAAACACTAAGTAAACTACGGAGAAAAACTAATATAGAACACAATTATGGCTGTTTTTCCAGTTTAAAAAATGTTTGAACAACAAATTTTACATTTAAAAACTTTCAAACAACTCGTTTGAAAAATAGAGATAAACTTTGACAACGCCCAAACAGTTCTTACTTCACTACGTTCCAACAAGAAATAGAGGGAAAAAGTGTAGCAAATAGCAAGTTAATGAAAAGGTGTTTGTACTGTTGTCAACAGTTTAACAGGAAAATAACAAGAAAATGTTTTAGCGCTTGCGGCAACGTTCGAATATAATGTAGGTGTTGGGAAGTCCAAACTGTTGTTCCTTGTTTAACAAATAACGATCCAGTCCAATTCAAACTGTTAGTTTCCGTTTAGCAAAGCAGTTTGTTTTTCGTAAATAGATTAACAGTTAGTTTTAGCAGTTTGGAGTTTTCTTACCCATCTCTAGTGCTGTACATAGTGTACATGACAAAATGGAGGTTGTATTTGGGAAGTCTTTGTGTTTTCGTCAGTTAAAGTTAAATATGAATTATTTAAGGAGATGTTTTTATACAAGAATAGTTGATATTTATTCCTCCAAAGAAATTAGTGACACGACTAGTGTAAAGGTTTGTTGAATGAACAGGCCTAAACCTTTTTTTTTAATTATTTAGGCCTTTACTGCTTAACTTTCTGTTGAAACTTAAAGCCTTTAACCTATTTTTCATTGAAAAGTTTTATATTAAAACAAACCCTTTAATAGTATATTTCACCTGTAGGTAGTAGAATATTAGGACAATTTTCTAATGTTTGTTAATTTTACGCAGATTTTAATTTTGAACCATGGTTTTTAAACTTAAAGGTTATGACTTTGTTAGGTAAAAGTAGCTTGAGAAAGACATTTCTCTTATACCTTAAAGCATGTTAAAGAATATTTTATAACCATATAAATTTTTTAAAAGAGGAATTTCTGACTTTTTGGGACTTTTGTAAAAGTCAAGATTTTAACAATTTCTTGCATTTATTATGTACTACTTCATTTCGCTTAGAGAAAATAAACATAGAAGATTAAATTTATTATGATAAATTATGATTTTTAGCCATAAGTAACAACTGATTTAAATACCTAACAGCCGAGTCGATTTAGGTTATGAAGTTTTTTGTTTAGAAAAAAAATTTTTTTCATTATTAATACACGTTAGGCAACTCAAAGCCGAGTTGAGTTACACTAAACACACAACAGCCCAGTCAAGGTACGTATTCAAGTTCTTTTTTTTTTAAAGAAAACCTATTCTTATTAATGGTTTCTTACTGTTATTATGTTTTGTTATTTATAACATGCATTTTATTATTAATAAAATGTATTTAATTTATCCTTTTCGCCATTAAAAACACGTTTCCCACTTTTGCACAGTAGTCATTTAGAGGTTGTGATTGTCACTTTTATGTTCACATTTTGTAACATCCTTGTTGTTTCTGCACTTTTATATTTTGGATTATTAAAATTGGTATATATATTGCAAAATAAAGTGCAAAATTGACAAAAGTCTCAAAAACTCAGTTTTACCTTTAAAAATATAGTTTGATCATCTTATTAATAAATTGCAAAGAAGTATTTTCCTGATATTTTTATCCAGGTTTAGGTCTAAACTAGTGTTTGGTTAAGGTAAAAAAATTAAGATCTGATACTTCAGTAAGGAACTAGGTCAGATTATTTAAAGTGCTCATTACAAGTAACTTAGTCTTATTGTACTTTTAATACACACACAGTACTTTAATATTGGTAAATATAGATAGACTATTAGTGTAACCAGTAAATATGCACTTCCAGATGATTTGTCAGTTTTTTTAATTTTTGCGCCAGAACACTATTATATGCCCGATATTCTTAATTAGAAATTTAAAAGTGTGGAAAGTACAGTAAATTATAAAAAAATAGGTAAAAGTGAGAAACAGAACCTAAAAATTATTGTGGTGTGAAAGTAGCTAGCTTGTTTTTATTGTGAAAACAATTAATTGAATGTGTATAATTAACAGGCTAATAAAAGCATAGAAACTTTTTTACAAAAATATTTTAAGGACCACAATTAACACTGTTGTGTGTAAAGAACTTAACTAGGCTGTAACACATATGAAAAACTTAATATAGTTTTGGCAATGACATTATGAAAAGGAGCATGAGTAGTAGCAAGGTAAATAGAATATAAGGTTGGGGCCACGTGCATGTCCTCCCCACCACTTGCCAGCTATGGTGCGTCATTGGGTCAAACTCAGACGTAGTGTTTAGTAGAAAACAGTTTATAATGTTAGTTTTAGTAACTGTATTATAGTAATTACAATAATAATTCTTTTTGTATAACATTATTAACGCTATTAATTACTTTACTTACTGAATTCGCTCATTGTCAAAATGGAAACTTTTTATATTATATAATATTACATAATATTAAATTAAATTATATGTCCATAGCTTAAAAAATTCAAGAGTTATTTTTTATTTGAAAGTTACATTACACTTTAAATTACATTAAGGCACATTACACTATGAATTACGTATCTGAGGATGTTCCTTGACAATTATTTGGTTGACTCTGAAAACATACATCTGGAATAAAAAATTAGCAATAAATTAAATTACAAAGGACCAACCTATGTACAGGCTTTTATGCCCCCTTTAGGTCCTTTTTGGTATATATTTTTATATATATTAGGAATTTGTAGTAAATAAGTAAATAGCACATAGACATATTATACAAACAGTAAAATAAACATATGTATTTATTTTGTACATATGTTTATAAAATATGGTACGGACGTAACAGGATATGGTAAATTCACCTACTGAAGAATAATTATTATTTAGTTTGTCTGTCAGATTTTTCATCACAAACTTTTATTTAGCCCATTTTCACCGTGATATTTCAAAAAGTCCCTTTCCATTTTTACCACGATGTTCAACCATTCTTCAGTAGGATACATAAGGTAGCCTTTTGACAAAGTTAACAGCCAATCCCTTTGATTATTATGGCACTCGTTTGTAGAATGACTGTATACAAAAGTTGAGACTATTTGTTTCTTGACTCTATACACTATATAGCCAGCCATCACCTTCAGTATATCAGAGTTCGCCTATAGATCACACTTCACATAATCTTCACTAGCTTGAAAGTCATTTAAGGCTCCTCGTCTTCAACAGATTATCAGAAAAAAATATTCTTAAACTTAGTAACATTGCTTTGTAAAACCACATTTTTATTTTTAACCGAGGCAGTTCTTGTAATGCAAGTTGAATTTGTTCCTTCAAAAGTAAATTGTCATTTCTTAAACATTTCATTTCTTCTACATAGGCATTATTTACAACAATATTTGTACTAAAATTACTGACTATGGAAAGTGAGTTTCATTTACAGAATTACATGTTACAATTGCACCAACATCATTTCAGTTTACAGGTGATTTTTCTGGTAGATTTCCATAGGACTCATCAATAAGTTTTTTTAATGTTTCTTGGTTTTCACGTTTTTTTAATCCTTGTCGCTCGTTCAGAATCAAAACATTTATTTTCAACGGCGGAAATGTTAAAACGTGGAATGGCACCGGATTTCACAGGTTTTGTATTTAATAATTAGGATTTAAAATCCCTTTCGAAATCATCGTCATTAAAATGAAGTGAACAGACTTTAATATTATCAAAATTAAAATGATTGTTCGTTTACACGCATGAACCCACGCTTTTCTCAGGCCTTCATCTTTTGGAATTCTATGAACAATTCCTTTTCCTTTACAATTTCTATCATTATTATAACAATTGGCAATAGCACAACCAGGCATTGTTATGCATACACAATTATACAATACTAAACAAAATACATTGTTATTTTTTAGGACTGAAAACATACTTAAATCTTTTCTTATTAAACCTTAAACACAAAATAAAATTATCGTGCAGTATTGTTGTTGACACCTTTTATTTAAAACAACACCTACAGATTAAGTAAACACATCGAATCTCCAACTACATTTATAGAACATCGAATTGTTTAGTGGGAAACTACATACAGTAGCAGTGAAGAGTTTGGATCCAGTGACGTCACGCGCGCAGTAGTCTACTGCGCAGGCCCACCGTAGCCCCTACCATGTATTCTATTTACTGTGAGTAGAAGTATTACTTCTGTTGATGACCTTTGATAGATTTATCATGCTTCATATGATGTAAATGGCAATGACTTCACAACATAGTTGTATAAATAATTGTAAATAATAACTTGTCTTTAGAAATTTAATCTGCGTGTGAATATCTTTTAATTCATGAAATGTCTTTTACTTTTTTCTTTTTACATAATTTTAATATAATACATATGGAGCAGTTTTATATTATTATTTTATAAAAATAAATAATTTAAATAATAAAAATTATTTATTTTTATTTAATTCCAAATAAATTATAATTAAAGATAAACAATAAAAATTTAAAGATATTGTATGTTTTTAAATGGTTAGCAAAATTACAGCCATCCTAGCCCAATGTCTATTATGTTAATCTAACATTTGGTTGTGTCATAATCTAGTTTTAATAAAAAACATGACCAGAGTTGAATCGCATGATTTTTGTAATTACATAACTTATGTTACGTGTCAAAACTCCTTTACTGTTAGTAAATTTAAATTTTATACTAATTATTATGTTCTTGCTTAAATTTTCCTGAGTAATTTATATTTTTATTTTTTTATAATTTTTTCTAAGTAAAGCATTTACTTCCAAATTAACTTTGAAATTATTTTCAGGGATGGGTTAAAGGACTTAGAAAAATGAAAGGAAATATTTTTGTAGATGTTGATGATGGGTCATGTATTAACAAGTTACAATTGGTCGTTCCAAAGGAATTATCTCCAAATGATTTAAGTTATGGATCCTCAGTAGAAGCAAGTGGACAGTTAGTATATAACCTAAATAATCAATTGGAATTAGCTGTAAGTGATATAAAAGTTCTTGGTAAATGTGTAGTTATTGATGGTTACCCATTTGCACCAAGGAAGAAGTACCCTCCTGAGTATGTAAGGCAGTTTTTACATTTGAGACCTCGAACTCAAACTTTTGGATCAGTTTTGAGGTTACGGCACAAAGTTATGTTAGCTTTACATGAGTATTTTAATAAAGAAGGCTTTATCCATATCGATGTGCCAGTGTTAACAGTTAATGATTGTGAAGGTGCTGGAGAAGTTTTTGTAGTTAAACCAGAAAGTACCAAGTTAATCCAAGAAATGAAAAAAGATGAAGAACTACCAGAAGAGGTATTTTTTGACGGAAAAGCTTTTCTAACTGTTTCTGGTCAGTTACACCTAGAGGCAGCTGTGAGGTAGGCTATATATTTTTTTAACTATTTTTATTTTACTGGTTATAATTTACTATATAATAGGCAATTATATGACCTTGCTGATGATTTTACTCTCTTATTTTAATAGTTCTATAAATTCAAAAAGGCTATATCCTAAACTGTAAAGTATGCAGTATTAACATCACTATGGTATATTCAGCACCCTTAGTAATCGAGTAAGAGAATTGCTATTCAAATTTATTCTGCCTATTAAAAACAGTATAGATTTGTGTAAAAACACAAAATGTCAATTTCTTGTATAACATGTACTAGGGAGCAGTATATCTCAGTTGCTACGACAGAGAACAGTTCACTGCGGATCGTAAAGTTACTATTAGCTTATTTACTTTTCCATCTATACTCTACATTATTTAAAAGAAATACTTTTAAGTTTTTGTACAATGTTTCTGTAAAGTACATACCAAAACAAATAAGATGACATTGCATGTTTTACTCTGTCATTTTGTGTAATGTAGTATCACTGCCAAAAGAAAAAATAAATATTAAATTAAAAAAAATCAATTAAAACAAAAATATATTGAAAAAAATGCCGAATCTAATATTGATCAGCATTATGAACTATATTTTTGAAAGGATTACAGTTGTAAGAAATTCATAAATAATTCACAGGTAGTGTAATAAATGGTTATGAAACGAAAGTTAACAGTCCAGATTCAAAATAAGTATAAATATAAAAGATATTTGTTTAAATATGTTCAATAAGTAGTTTAGTGTAACAATAAAATAAAACTAGTTCTTTCAGTGTATTTCTCAATTTGAGTATGAGAAAAAAATTAGGCCTACTGCTAAAATTGTAATTTAGTATCTACCATTTTATTTTCATTGAGCAATAAAACAGCAAAGAAAAATATGAAAATAGTAAGATAATCAAAATTTAAGTTAAAGACTGAGTTAAATTATTTTCTTCTACTTGTTTTAAATATCACATATGAATTGATTTTTATTTATAACTTCTCCGCAAGGGGTGCAGACTAGCTGCACCTATTGAGAGGATTTAGATGTCCCTCGCTGTACCCGAGTCTAACAAACACACTTATGACTTTAATACTTTACACTCACACTTACGTTTAGGGAGGCAACAATGTGTGCTTTTACGTTTTGAGGCCTCAGTGTGCTTTTCGCCTTAAAAAAAAAAAAAAATTATAACTTGTCTTTATTCTGTAATAAAATTATTTTACAGGGCTTTAAACAAAGTTTACAGTTTTGGGCCTACATTCCGAGCAGAAAATTCAAAATCCCGTCTTCATTTGTCAGAGTTTTATATGGTGGAAAGTGAACTAGCATTTGTACAAGAATTAAACAAAATATTGGATGTAATGGAAAGCTTAGTTAAACACGTTACAAAGTATATATTGGACAACTGTAGTGAAGAATTATTTAAATACAGAAAGCTGCAGGAATTAGAAGACAATGAAGATAATTTAGACAAGATTGTGCATAAATCATTCACTATAGAAACTTATGACAACGTTTGCCAAATCCTTGCTAAAAATGCCAACAGATTTCAGCAGCCTCATGTCAATGGAGAAAATTTAAGTAAAGAACATGAATTGTTTCTCGTCAAACATAACGGTGATATTCCGATGTTTGTAGTAGATTGGCCTAAACATTTAAAGTCATTTTACATGAAAGAATGTAGCAACAATCCATCTAAGGTAAAGAAATACATCTGGTTTCCTTTTGCTAATATAAGTAAGTTATTTGTAAAATAAGCTGTTCAAGTAAATAAGGAGTTTCTGTACTGGGGAATTTTTTATACAGTTGAAATAAAGCAAAGGTAGAAAGATAAATTTCCTAGTTAGAAACTGTGTTGGCAATTTTCCAGTATCCCAGAATTCCATTATAAATTAAGCATATTTTGCATATTGAGTTGACAATTATAAAAACCCCACTTTTATTGTTATTAAAGCTGAACAAATTTTGCTGCTTACAACGTCAAGGCAATTTATTAGGCTATTTCATAAATGCAATGGTTTTGTATTTCCTAATTCAAGAGCCTTTTATACCACCCATAAAATAGTGAAAACATGCACTCTGTACTACAGTATGCTGATTTTCAACTTTAATGCTTGGTAATTATTTGAAAAATTCTGTTCTTTACCTCATACTAAAAAAATTAGTTACAGTAAATCCTGTAATATAATAGGTAATTACAATAAACCTTTCTCAATGTGGGAAAAATACTTACTCTGCTATTCATTTAAAAATTGTATCTGAAACAGCATAGTACATAAGATGTTTGTTGTCATACCGCTTTGCAAGGTATGACAGTGGTTTTACCTTAAATTTTCCTTGTAGTTTAAAAGAGCCTTAACCAAAATAAGGTGAAATGTAGTTGATGGATTAGGAGAAAATACCTGATGATCCTTTCTCCACAGGTAAAAGCGAGGAACATTTTGATGTAATTTCCATAAAATGGCATAAGAGGGGGTTATGTAGGTTAAGATCAGTCACAAATTAGGGAATTTCTTAAAAAAGAAAAAAAAATTAATAGTGAAGATAAATCAAAAATGTGTAAAGAATGAAGTATCTCAATTGCTATGTAAGGTTTATAAAGCCATGTGTACGTCAAACTGTAGGTAACTTTAAAACTAGATTATGACAGCTGTAATTTTGTTAACCATTTAAAAATGTACAATATCTTTAAATTGTTTATCTTTAAAGTTTTATTAAATAGGTAAAACTGCATTTTTTGGGGTTTATGTTTTTTTAAATGTCCAAAAAACATTTAAATTTTTTTAATGTAAATGTAAACATTTAATGTAGATGTAAAAACATTTACATTTTAAATGTCCAAAAAAGGACTGTACTTTGTCCTTTTTGTAAAGATTTTGAGATTAAACTGCTTCAGTTTCCATTTATCGCCACACCACTTGGTTATAATTATTTTATGTTATTAGTTTTACCAATATGTAGACTAGTATAATTTTAGTAAAAACAAAAGGAAAATTGTTTATTTTTATTGTAGCGCTTGACGAAAAACATTCCAAGAATTTTTGTACTTGTTATTAGTGGGGGGGGGGAGAAAAAAGCAATAGTATTTAGACTAAATGTTGTTAACACAATGTGTGAGTAGTAAGTAGTAGTGGGTTGTATATACATAGCCACTTCTACAGCAAACCCCCCCCCACAAGTCTACCCGCTTCTCCTTCAAGCGCCACAATAAAAACAGCCTATACAAATACGATTATTCTTTCACTGTAATATAATTTGCAGGTGTCCGCTGTAGACATGCTGTGCTCAGGAGTGGGAGAGTTGTGCGGAGGTAGTTTAAGGGAAGATGACTACGACACTTTACAAAACAAACTGCAAAGTATTGATTTAAATTCCAAATTAGATTGGTACTTAGAGTTGAGAAAGTACGGTAATGTCCCTACGGGTGGATTTGGAATGGGCTTCGAACGCTACCTTCAAGTCCTACTTGGAACTCCCAACATTAAAGACACAATACCATTTCCAAGATGGCCACACAACTGTAAACTTTAGTCATCCTTATAATAAAGATGAGTTGGATGTGTTTATTTATTTTAGTAATCTCACATTCACTGTGTTCTCTTAAACTCTTGGAAACAATTATTTCAAAACCTTCAACCCAGTGAATGTGAAATTACACATTTTAAAGAATATTTGAAGGATGAGAAATATTGTCAACAGGTTCATTGACTGTATTTTTCATATTTCTTGTATTCTCATAATCCTTATCCAATTTATTTTCCTAACCCAAGTCTACAGTATCAACTTGTTTTTTCAAGTAAGATTTCAACCTTTTTTTTCTCGTCCTTTTCAATTTTTAACAAGATACAAATCAAGAAAAAGAAATTGCTTATTAATAATCACCATAATTTCAGCAAATGCCCTTTTTCCTCCAATTTTATTATTATCAACATCGTAAATTTGGGATCATTAATTTAAAGAATTGCGAATTGTCTATACAATCAAAGTACAAAACTACTCAGTTATCAAAATTTAATAAACGTTTCATTTAATTACAGGCTTCTGCTTTGCTAGCTAATGTTAATATAAATTTTATACACCTTTGTAATATCAATTTGTACTTTTCAAAACTTGTGCATGGTGCACAATTATTTTCATGTGATAGTTGTTGAAAATATACTAATGAAGGTGAGAAAAGGTAAAAAAATAACTCAATTATGAAACAAATTTCACTTTTATTTTTTTACACTAAAGTCAGTTCTAAAAAATAATTCAGTTTACTGCCAACACTAATAAAAATAAAATAAAATGCTTTGACAGTTTAAATAACTAAAATTAAACTACTTGTAAGGTTAGGGACAAACAATAACAAACAACAGATTTTAAGAAAATAATCATCTTTTATAAGACTTTACAATCTACTTAATTTGTTACGGTTTTTTTTACAAATATGTACAAATTATTAACATATACAACAATTTCGAGAATATTCACATAATGGAACATAAACCTGAAAGTTCTGTTCCTTTGGAAAGAGGGGGTAAATCTTGAAGTTTCTTTCCTAACAGTCGAGGTTTCAGATGTAAAGGGCCGGGTTCTTCACCTGGCGGAGGAGGCTGCTGCGTTTCAACAATTGTATTAAATACACTCAAAGGTAAAGATTGTGTTGTAGGTGTTTCACTATCTGTTATGTTGTCACTTTCACTTTCCTTAGAGTCTCTAGCTGCTGCAGGTTGCACAGATAGAGGTTTTGTAATGTTTATTTTAATTTTGGGAGGTGCACTAACCGCAACTTGAGGAGAATCTTCAAATTGTAAATTACCGTCGATAGAACATTCTACAGCAACATGGGTTGTATCAACAACAGGTTCTGGTATGTCAATTTCCTCTCGTTCTTTCTTTATCGCAATTTCAGAGTCCATTATTTCATCATCCAGTGGTTCTTGTTTAATATTTCTCACAACAGCTTCTACTTCGATTGTTGTGAGTTCTTCTGTTTTATCTTCAATTATGATCTCAGGTATGTCGTTTCCTATAGAAAATTTAAACAAATTAGGTTTAAAACAGCTATACCATTTCAACAAAGTTTAAAACAAAATCAATTTGTGTTAACAAATATTACCTCAATTTTAACATCCTTATTTCTGTAATTCCAAGTGTTTCTTTAAAATTTTTAATTAAGTGTAATAAATGTACAGGTTTATGATTCTGTATTATGGAAATTTGTAGAATTGTCCTGCCTCCGTTTTCCTTTAAATAACTATAATTTATGGAAGTCATAGAAACACATATAATATGCTTCTTGAAACAACTCATTTTCTGACAAAAATTAACCATAGCTGTATCAACAAATGTAATATAAAGAATAATTAATTTGTAAATAGAACCTGATGATGATATATGTCTAATACAAGAAAAACTGCTTTCTGTGCTTGTTTATGAAACTATCACAGGAACTTATTTCCTGCAATGAAAGTGTTAATATTTACTGTTTATAACAGTAACTGGCCTAAATGTTTCTATTTTTTTCTACTAATGCAGATTTTACAATTTTTGACTGACAAATTTTGCAAACTTTAAACACTTGCCATGCAAAAAAATCTTTTTGTGGTTATGACGCAAATAATTTTCTTAAAGTTGCAAAAATTTCTATACATGAAAATAAACTTGTACAAAAATTAATTTTTAATAAACCTTGCTAAAAATATTTGTTGAAAATCTAGTTTCATCGTAGAAGTTAAAATTACCAGAGCTATATTTTGAATATTTTAAAAATATGAAAGATTTTGCCTAATAATGAACTTGTAACAAATATTTTTAATGGGTCTTGTTCCAGTAAAATTGATCAAAATCACAAATGTTAAGAGTGCTGTAAATTTCAAAACCTCTGATATATATTTTTTTTTTTTTAACCAACTATTGTGCACACTTCGGCTAATGCAGCCGATGAGAACCTCTTCGAATGTGATTCAGATTTGTTCACTAACACAAATACACAGAGCCAGTTCATTGATAACTACTTACAAACATAGTCATTAAAGTAGAAATGCAAGGACAAATTCCCGGCGGCAGAAATTCAATATAATTTGTCTGCATAGTAACAAATACAGGTTGCTTAAACTAAAAATTACCATTAACTGAAAAACAGATATCAATCCAAAACACAGAGCAAACAATAGAGAAATTTTACAGCAAAGAAAATGTTGAAGAAGAGTGCAGTTTTTCCTACTCTGATACTTAAAAAAAAAATCCTCGCTTACTGGAAAGAAAATCATTTCCTTTAAGTAATATTCTGCTTTAACATACCCACCACTTTTTATGAGGAAATCAACATAATGTCTACCCTCTACTAAAGTAAAAGTAAATGTATAAAATTGTAACTGTGCTTGGAAGCTCTGCCAAATTGTACCATGCATTAAACAGCAATGCTGCAAAATTGGTCACCACCAGATTTGGTGCTCACTAATACAGTTTCATGATTAAACCCAAGTATGTGACCCTCATATTACAAACATTGTAATGTACTATTTCATAATTACAGGTGTTCTTAAATTAAATTTTTAGGATTAGAAGTTACTGTTACAGTTAACTTCCTTCTTAAAAGTACCTAATGTAATTATGAGGAACTAAATTTTAATAAAATACAATTCTTTTCTAAATAAAATTGTTAAATTTTATTATTCAGTAATAAATTTTGTTTGCAATGCCTGTAAATCTGCTAACAACTTTTTATGTAGCACCTGTAATTTTATTTTCCAAAAATGTTTTGGGCTGATATTGCATAAAGGTTACACCTACTGGAAATTGTCATATTTTTGGACAGTACTTTCCATGACAGAACTGTATTGAATGTATTCACATCCAATAGCTATTCCAAAATAAATGGTAATGGATAAAAACAAATTTCTAAGAAAAACTGTTATTATGCTTCTCTGTTCATTTTGTATTGGATAACTGGTTAGGACCACATTATAATGGAAACATTTTCACACAAAAAATGCACAACTATGTACTTATTTTATTTAGCGTTATAGCAAAAGACAATAAAAGTAAGAGCTGACATGTGAAACAGTTGCATGCCAGTTCATATTCCTGCCAGAATGCACTCACGACCCCTTTCAGAAATATACAGTAACCATTTTTTGTAATAAATGTAATCCAGAATAATTTTGACAAAATTGTTTTGTGCATCACAATTGGAATCAGAGTATGTGATACAATTACAAAATATTTGTGCATGCATCCCCTAACAATTTCAGAAAATATAAGGTTAAACTTGTTACTGATTATTTCTAATCAAAGAACACTTGGTACAATTTCAAAATGAAATTGTTATCGGTTGCTAATAGTCTTACAATGCTTTGTCATTCATATGATTTTATTATAAACCTACAACCAAAGGAATCTTTTTTTCTGATCTACTGTTGCTTGATTTACCACGCTTGTGAGTTGCTGTCATGTCAGTTTACCATTAACCAACATTTAGATCTAGATCTAATTTGTTATAATGAAATCCATTATATTGCAATTATATTAAAAACAACTTTTCAAGTGTAACAGGATACTGAATTTTGGTGGTTAGATTAGTCTAATACAGTCTCAGATTAGGTTCCTGATGTATTGTCTGCTACAATATGATTTTAAATTTATATCCTTTGTTATTAGTCAGGCAAAAGCACTATACCAACATGATGATCTGAATATTTAAAAAAAAGTTAGTTTCTACTGTACAACCAACCTGAGAATCTGAATATTTGAAAAAAAAGTTTTGAACATAACCATAACAATGAAGGAAACAAGCAGACTTCAAAAATATAATGCACACTTTTATACTGCAACACCAATTACTGATGTCTGCTAATTAAATATGTTAGTCCCAATATAATCATTATAATTTTATTTGGCCATACAACTGAAAAACTAAAGTGCTTTAAATAAAAAAATACATATTCCAATAACAAAACAATCATACCTTCATTTTCATCTATGGATGATACAATTTTGTCGGTTTGTTCCACTTCACTTGCAGAATCTAATTCCTTGCCTTTCTCCTCTCCAATATCTTTTGTTGGATCAGGTTTCTCTTCCGTAGCATCAACAACAGATTCACAATCAGAAGTTGTTAGGTCCTCGATAGGGAACACTGGTTGAATAATTTCACACTCTATTACTTCCAAGTCGTCATCGTCATCGTCTACTTGCTCGACAACTGGCGCAGGAATTTCTACTGCAGTCACTTCATCATCTTTGGTATCTTCAGATTCGTCAAGGGTTACATCAATTGGAGCCTCCAAAGAAGCCTAACATAAACATTATATTGGTTGTTAAATCATATCTGGAAACTGCCCAGTATAAAATAAGTAATATATTTCACCTTTAATTATAAAAATCAATTTTATGTTATAAAACTTTTTAACACTAATAGACAAACATCTTTTATATACAAATGTTATTGAAAACAAATTATTTTAGTCTATCTTGGGATCACATAGGAACTGAAACATTATTTTGTCTTGAATCTTAAAAGGAAGGATCCATCTTAATCTGATTTTCTCAAAAATCAATTTATGTATTGAAAATGTTATTAAATGCTTTAGTTTGAGGACATTTCACGCATCTAAACTGTGACAGATACATACCACAAATGGTTTTTCCTTATGGAAATTGTCTCTGTGCTCTTAAAAGAAATTTCAGAAACACAAGCCAAGGTCATGGTTACATGTTAAAAGACCTTTCTATTATACAATAATCGCAACACACAGCTGACATAACAGAAGTGAATTTTCAAAAGTTTTTTTTTTTCTTCTTCAAATCCTTTAAAACCATCTTCAAATTATTTCACTAACATAATCAACATTAAAATCTGCATATTTGATTTTCACTTCAAAAAGGCACTTTAATTTTCAAATTACACTGAAATTAAAATGAACCCTGACCACCATTAAATTTTGTAATTTCAATGGATTTTGAAAATTCAAAATGCTAATTTTTGTAGTTTTCAACACTGATTACAATCTTAAATTGGACTTTCAATACACACCCTATAGTCCTGGTAACAGATAGGATGGTAGAGTTTGTCATCAACTCTAATCGCTTGTCTCAAATGCCATTCTTCTCTTTCCTCATTATAAAACTGTTCAAACTTGTCTCTGCAGATGTCACAAGCTGCGTCCTCGGGACTCTCACCGGCAGCAACACTGGGTACCTCACCAGGTAGTTCTTCCGCTTCTGCACCATTACTGTTCTGGCCCGCTTGTGATTCAAACCAACTTTGTGCTGAAGAAAAAAAACTTATAAATCTGAATAACTACTTAAATTATTTGAAAAACCAAAGTCATGCAAGTTAAAAGCAATGCATTTAAGGTAACTTGAAAAATTTTTCTTTTAAAAAATTTTGAGATAAAATCAATAAGTAGATTCTAAACAGTAGTTTTTGATGATTTTCATTTTTTTTAACAGTCCTAATAATTTTCATAAATAAGGACAATTTATATAAATTACTGTTATATATAACCACAATGTAAAATTTACTAGATTATTAATATTAAGAACTTTGGTTAATTGATTCATTCAGTGACAAGGGACATTCTAAGTTAGGGTTATATTTAACTTTGGTTGGTTGATGCATTCACTGACTGAAGATTTTCTAGTGGGGGTTTATTTTCTACGCAAGCAAAGAGTTAAGTTGAAATAATGTTACATTTAGTTTTAAGTTGAAATAAAATGTTTGTAACATTATTTCAACTTAAACTAAGGAGAACACTGTTCATACCTCTTTCCTCCAAATCTTCTATTTCCTCAAACTGAATCCAATCTGAGATATCGTAATACCATTTCCGACTTTGTGCCATTCTAGCAGAATCTTTGTCCCTTCTATTCTGTCTGAAGTGCCAATCCAAGTGCTGGCTGTATTTCATTGTCTGTTCAGGAGGAAATCTCACTCCGCATGAGCTACACTGGATACCTGAATAAAATGCTGTAACAATGCCGGGTTGCCGCCTGAAATTGCCAACAAAAAAAAAATTTTTAACACTTTTTGAATATATTTATTTATTTAGTGCAATAAGGAGACTGAAAGCATAATACAAATCACATTATTAATAAAACCATAAGGTAGAGATAAGGCCACATGGATTTTAGTGAATATCCATTATAAAAATGAGTTATTGGAATAGTTGGCAAGATCCTAGGATCCTGACATTTTGATTATTTTTGAAGGTTGTTTATATAATTAAAATTTGTCTTATTGCCTTTGTGTATTGTCATAATAATAAATAAATGTGTGTTATAATAAATTATAAACACAAATAATCATAAAAGACAAGACAAATTATAAATTTCTATGCATAAACTTGGCACAAAAATCAAGCTTGGACAAAATTTTACCATTGTAATCAACGTTACAAACTGCATAAATTATCATTTTAAAATTTCAAAATCTGTTTAAATTAACTTTAAGGCAGCAAAATACTAATTTTGTACTCCTCAAAAAAACAATCTAGATATCAGAATCAGTATCATTTGAAAATCCTACAAATGGATCTTACCCTTCAACAATTTATTTTTCAAGAAACATTCACTAATTAATAACCATTGTTTAAAACTGGTAAAGAAATACGTGGATTCTTTGCACACACACTATATCAACATTATAAAAAATACCTACGTTTTTAAAGTTTCTGGTTTACTGAAATCAACAGGGATGACTGCATTTACATCAGCCGGCTTCTCTTTGACACTCGTTGATGTTTCTGCAGTGCTGGCAGCGTTGGAAACAATGCCAGTTGCTATTAGTTTCTGCAAGAGTTCGGCAACATTTATTTCCCCACTTAGGAATGGCGCCGCAGTCGGAGCTATAACAAATAAACTGAATTTGTTAAAACTGAACAGGAATATAAATTTTAGGTAGTTTTTACTAAAAAAACTTCCAAGGGAAAATATTTACAAATAAAAAACTTCAGCTATCTTGTGAAAAAATACTTCTTCCAAGAAATTTAATAATAATCTATTCTTAAAAAAAAAATTGTTTATACTAAGATAAAATGAAACAAACTCATAATCATTGGTAGCAAAATAAAATGCAATTATTTTTGTAAAAATATATTACCTTTCCAGCAAGTTATATATTAATAAATTGAAAACTTATAAACCAGTCTAGTACCAAAAACCTGGTGCACCAGATTTTGGATGTATATAAAGTTTCAAAACTCAAATCAGAGTTTACTTTACTCAATAACAATAAATCAAACAAATTTACAAAGCAACCTAAATTTATTTATTATTTTTTTTTTCTGACTTCTAGACCATATACTTCTTTTATTTCAAATTTGCTACAATGACAACGTGTGTGTGTGTGTGTGTGTGTGTATGAGCAAAATCTGATTAACCAATTTTTAAAAACTAAATTTATTTTTTACAGAAGTCCTAAAGTAGCTATTGTTCATTTTATGGATTGTAGCAACCAGTATATTCTGTTTAGACAATGACTGACTGTATTTGAGCAACATCGTTAGATGCAATTTTGAGAAAATGTAATTTTACGTTTTTTGTCCAAAAAAATTGTTTGTTTTTTTTAAATGTCCCTAGATTAGTGGTTAAGAAGATCTACATGCCAAACTATAATGTTCAATTTTTATAGTCTACACTGATGTCACAGACATCCAATTTTTGAACTCAGAAAACCTGAGAATGTTTCCAAATTTCAAGATAAATGTTTCCTAAACTTTCTTTATACTTTGTTAGGAAGTAAAATAATTTTTAATAAAGTTCTTTTTAAATATTTTCAACAATTTACCAGTGCTGGTGGTTGAAGAAGTGTCCATTGCAGCTGAGGTTGGTTCAGCTTCAACAGAGTAACTATAACTGCTGGTTCTAGATGCAGGAGCTGGTGGTAACAGACTAGCTAGCATGTCAAGAGGATTAACTGCAATTAACATAAAAAGAAATTTTTACAGAAAATATTGTGATCTTAATAGTCTTAACAAAGAGAGAAAGGGGTTTTTCCGGTGAGAAACACTTAAGGCAAAAAGATGTGGGCACAGGCAGCAGCGGTATATTGTGAACATCGGAATCGTTTGATACCAAGCCTGCACAAAAAGTTAAATAAACTAATAAAACGTTTGTTATTGTTCAAAAAAGTAGTTTACTTGGACAAGTCACAAAATCTTTTCCATTAAGAAATGTTTTTTTAAATGTTTGAATCATAAAATCAAATCATAAAAATGTATGATTCTTAAATTTAAAAACATACCTGGTTGTGGTAACTGATTCTGACCCATATTTTCTGCAGGAGTGTTCAACAAATCAGGTACATTAGTACTTTCGCTCTTCTCATTTTCATTTGGTGATACTAAAATTAGACATAAAACATTTTGAAATAAAAATTGCCAACAGTGTTTTTACACAGACAAAATAAAAATTTCACATATAAAGATATACAACCATAGATATATATGGTTGTACATAAAAATTTAACATTTTTTTTATGAAATACCCCTTTAACATGCTTGCATATTTCACACCTCCTTTTTACGAAAAGAGCAAGTATTGTAACGTAATACAGTGAAAAGTGTAATATTGCTTTGTATATTAAGTAAAAACTTGCAATTGCTTAAGTAAAAACACGCTACTTACTAAATTACAATTGAAATTTTCACTTCATATTTAAAAAAAAATCATATGTTCTTACCTCTTTCTGGTAAACTAGGTTGGGGAGGATGGTGTGGAACAAAAGTGCCATTGGTATCTTCTGCCCTTATATCCAAATCTAAGGTTTGAAGGCTCAATGGTATCTGAGGTGGTGCTGGTAAGACTCCTTGTGGCGGAGGACTCTGTAACCTACCACCTTCCATGTTTACAATGGTCAGGTAACCAGGTTTTATGCCTTGAGGTAGTGTGGTGAGACGGAAAAAATGTTTCTTGCCTTTGAGAAAGAACGGTTTTGGAAGGCCTCCAAAGTCACTCTGTAAAGTATTACAATGTCATTATAATCCTTAACAATTTTTACCTCTTTGCACCTTAACAACTTGAAATATTTATTTATAAATTTATTAATTGAAAATAACTCAATTATGTGGATTGGAAGTTCACTGAAGTTATTTAAGATTGGGTGGCCACCAAATGCGGAGCAAAGTTATGCTGAGCAGAGCAGAGCAGAGCAGACTATGCATTCAAAAACTTGTTTAAATGAAAGTTCGGCCACTGAAAGCAAAGTGTAGCCATGTGATAGCGCTAGACCCACTCAGCTCCATTTCACTTTCAGTGGCGACAATTATATTAATAGGTTTTGAATACATAGTTTGCTCCGCTCAGTGCAGCTCCACTCCTCACTTAGGTGGGACACTCAGCTTAAGTTTTGAAAATAAAAAAAACTAATTTACTAACTTACTTTAAATGAAATGCCATTTATCACCAACGTCTGTAAAGCTTCTACAAACCGCATTATAATTGGCTTTCCTTCAATGTCAAACCTAAAAAAAAAAACAAAATTATTAAATAAAGAATTGAATAAGAAAAAAGCAATAACACATACAGATTTGTAAAAGTATTTTTTCTAAATTTACAAGCCACTATAGGAAAGAAAGTATTATATACTACTACAGTTCAGAGAAAATTAATTTTTTTTTATAAAATAATAGCAGCATTATGTGATGTGATGGAAGCAAATTCCCAAAAAGTAACAAAAACCGCGAAAAACATGAACATTTTTGTATTTTAATCCTCCGACTCAAAATAAAAACTACTGGCTTCTTTTATCTAGCAATGTTATAAGAATCCAAATTCATCTTCATAATCACAGATAAAATCTGTAAAAATTTCCATTTTTCAAAACACATAGAAAGTACAAAAATAATGCTTTCTTAGTGTAGCACCTTGTGCTCTTTGCTTATAATAGAAAGTAATAGAGTTGTTTGTAAATATATATCATTATTGAGATTCTCTCGAAGTAGCCAATAAATATTCGACTTGCCATTGAAATATATAAACAAAAATGAATTTTTGATCATATATCAGTATTTTTATATCCTACATCATTTTTACTGAAAATCAAAATTTTGTGCATGGAGAAAAACAAAAATGGAGTGAACACTATTAAAGAGAGAATATCAAACTTGTCTAGAACTAAATACAAATACAAATTTCAGCAGCTCATTACGAAAGGCAAAAGGATATAACTAACCTTTGTGGTTTCGGATCAAGGTACAAGTCAAATATGTATTTAGCATCTACAATCAGCCTCACTCTCCCTACAACAAGATCTCTCCTCTGAACACCAGTTCGCACTTGAGGCGGTGGTCCATCCAGTTGGACTGTTCGCAACTTCCCAGCGATATCTATTGAGATTGGTGCCCCTCCAAAGTAGCATTCATACCATTTTCCATCGATGTACAATTCTCTTGTAGGTGCTCCAAACCTAACCCTGTGATACAACAAAATATTTAATTTATACTATCACAGATAGAGTAGAGCCTTAATGTCAGGTTAATTCTGTTACCTGACATTTTTTAACAGTATTCCATAGTAAATAATTTGTAATAATAAAAGTAACCTTCTAGACAATTACTTTAATTGGACAAGACTTATTTACAGCAAAGGACCCTGCAGGGGTGCAGACTAGCTGCATGTATTGAGAGGATTTAAACGTCCCTTGCTGTACCCAAGTCTAACACATACTGACACTTACGACTTTAACACTTTACACTCACACTTACATTTAGGGAGGCAATAATAGCCTTAATGTGCTTTTCACCTTAAAATAAAAAAATATATAACAAAGGCAGTTAATCTAATTGCTACCCCAAGCTAACAATCGAAAAATAAGCCATCCTATCATCTACTGGAAGAAGACAGAAACAATTCAAATAGTGTCAACAAATTCGGAAAGAATATGTGAATGTTTCCATTGAAAGATAAACACACACATTTATGATAATACCATTTTGCGTACAAGTCAGTCACATACCGATTTTACATTACAGATAATATGGGGTGTCTTAATAATTCACCCATATTAGTGATGTGCCTGGTGCTCTCACATGAATACTTGTCAACAGATATAAAATAGGCTTACCACACTTTTTTGGTTTGAAATATTACTCATTTCTTTTCTAGTCAGTAAGGTATCAGTTTGTTCCTTACACTGCAGCATCATTTCACATTGTCTTAAATTTCAATACAGTATAATTTATACTGTTTTTCATTATGATCACACAGTGTTTTTAGTATGATACACATTACAGTTAGTATAATCTCATTTACATACATTTTTATCTTTGCCCAAGTATATAAAGTGTTTGTTGTAGAAGTGATTTAAATTTTGCAAAATATTCAATTTTTTAAAAATGTAACAAATTAAATTTAAATAACTACTACTTTTTATTATTTCATTTTTATTTTCAGCATCCATTTAAACCATTAATATGGATAACTGAATTGTCTGTTAATAAAATTCTTGATAGACAAGGTTTTCTGTATTGTACTTTTATGTCAAATGTGTATACACTATTGTAATACTTTTTAATGTAACTACCACGCAGGGAGTGCAGACTAGCTGCACCTATTGAGAGGATTTAGATGTCCCTCGCGGTACCCGAGTCTTAACATAAACTTACACTTATAACACTACATTAAACTATTTAAACAGTTATAGTGTTAGATACTTCTGATTTTTAAATTTAACAAAACGACAAATGTCTTTGTGTGCGAGTTTCAAATTGTTGTTTAAATCCTGTTTTCAATTTTTGAACAAATTAAAATGTCTTCTGTAAGTCTCTATTGTAAACGCTGACTCACACAGCAGTCTGCTCAAATAACAGTCTTAGTTCTGGAACAAATTAAGACCTTTAATCGGGATACCACTATATTTACTAAAATTATATATTAATTCCCATTTTATAGTCCGATTTATAGTCTATTATATCAAAAGTCAAGTTAGTTCTCATTGCAACTAACTGTATAACTCAGTTACAATGAGAAATAACTGTAGAGTGTTATAATTAAAAACAAAAAAAT
The DNA here is from genome assembly GCA_022606455.1 of Callitettix versicolor. Lineage (NCBI taxonomy): Eukaryota > Metazoa > Arthropoda > Insecta > Hemiptera > Cercopidae > Callitettix > Callitettix versicolor. Next base: position 41,189,094 of record CM040185.1, on the reverse strand, counting down.
ACATGAATCTTTTTCTGCAAGTTTTTTACCTGTGAGGTTGTCCATCAATGAGCATGTCCCTATAAGGTGTGTTGAATGAAACCAGCATCGAATCTCTCTCATCAACAATAATCCTACGCTGACCTCCTTGGAAAGAAATTTCCCTAGGATCATCCCAATCCATCATGGCGACTGCTATTTCACCATAGAAGCGAATGTCCTTAGATTTACCATCGATGTTTATGCTATGAGTAGGATCAGCTGCTATTAATTCTAAAACATGTGGATCAGCTGGAGGTAGTTCCCCAGGTCCTAGATTATGAGGTCTTGGACTTCCTGAACTTGGTAGCAAAGCAAACCTGTTAAACCTATACAGAATTAAACAATATTTAAAAAAAAATATTAAACAATCCATCTGCCCCTACTCAACATTTGCATAGTTGTTAGTGAAAAATCTATTTTATTTAAATGTGTACAATGTTACTTTAGGTTATGCTAGTTTTGCTAACCTAGCTAAACTATTATAGTATGTGTAAAAATAAAATAAGATTGTCACTTTTTCTTATTTTTCCCCGATTTCTTGAACATGTTAATCTGTAAGCCAAAATGCATGACAAATTCAGCCAGGTAACCTACGAATTGATGTTTTCAGCACAATAATGAGCTCAGTAGCATGCCACAAACATTCAACACTGTGAGATAGCATACTCCCCTTATAACTTTACTTCTATTAACTTGTTGATCCAATTCTTTGAACATGTCAATTTCTTGTTAGAAAGATAATACAACAGAGCCTCAATTAACCATCATCCTTTTAACTCTCAGTTTCTATTAACCGTCAGGTTAATTCTGTTATCTGACATTTTTAAACAGTCTTCCATAGTAAATAATTTGTAATAAATAATAAAACCTTCTATAAACAAAACAAAATAATGCAACTAGACGTGAATTATTTATGGCTTATGCAAAAGCAGGGGAACACTTAACTAATTCCTACCCTAACCAACACCGATAATTAGAAAAGTAAACGATCTTATCATCTAGTGGAATGAGATAGAAACACTTCTGAAATAATGCATTAATGTTTTTATTGAAAAATAAACACAATATTTACGATAATACCATTTAGCATATAAGTCGATCACATAGCACATAGTCACATGGTGCTCTTGCATATGTTACATGAAAACTTGTCAAAAGGCTATATATGGATAATTTACCTATGTATAATTTAAGACACACACACACACATATATATATATATATATATATATATATATATATATATATATAATTGATATAATATATAGTTAGAGTTAAATAGAAAATTTAAGTTTTACTGTATTTTCTAACTTCTGTGCTACAAGCAAAGTATAGTATGTTATTTTTATCAACTGACGAAAGTACGAGTGGTCTACTTCTGTTATTCATCTATTCTATATCAGTCACCCCAATGGTCCCGAGAATAACATTAATCGAGACTACACATATCTCAGTTAATGGTGAATGCCAAATAATAAACAATTACTCTTTTTAATCATTAGGATATATAGTGGAACTTAGTTTAAACATTACTATGAAAAGAATGACATAATAAAAAAGACAGTAAGGAATAAGTAACAATTATTATTGCAGTGATATATTATTTTTATTACTTTATTGATCTGTGCTATATATTTATTGATGTAGCATAAAATTTACAACTTTTTTTCCCTTAAAAATAAAAAATTTTCATTGCGATTGATAGTTAAAAACAAGAACGAAAATTTCTGTGTTCTGTAAAAGTTCCACATATATTAATTAAAAGCCCTAGGTTTGGTTTACATTAACTCAGACGAAAGAGTTTTACTTTACTGCAAAAACTGTAAATAGCAATTTTTCTTTTTTTACATTATAACAGAGTTACAATTTTTAGTATTGCTAAAACTTAAGTTTTCCATATGTTTGTTTGGCTAGACTTATGAGAAAATAACACCCCATCCAAGTTGACTTAATATCCAAGACCATTGTAGCAAAGTTTGGTATTTATTTATAGTCTGGAGTACCTTTATTTTCAACGATTTTTTTCCAGAATCACAAAACACATTAACACAAACTACTGGAGAAAAGTAACAGTTTCTTCTGTTTTGGGTAAATCCCAAATCAAAACATAGTCATTCATAGTGTAGACACAAAGCACATCAAACTCTAAACAACAGCACAAAGCAAAAAATCAAATGACAGGACCACCTACTGAAACAGACAGCCAGACAATATTAATTATAATATTGTGTGTTGTCTGACACTGGGCAACAACCACCCAACCTTGACTGAGTGCAAGGGATTTTGCGACCAGAAGTATGAATTATGGGAATAGGATGAACAGAACTCAATGAAAGTGCGATTGACATATTTAAGATAAATCTAATCACCATGGCATACTGTATACGTAATGTACAATCATAGATTAAAATGGATTTTACTGATGAAAAAATGCAAATAAAACATTTAACAAATAATAGATACCTGGAATTGCTATCTCCATCGAACGATGGGCGCAAAGATCCAACGGACGGCACTGGATTTCTCCATCTAGGACCAAACCTTTGCATGTCTACTGGAGGCCTCATTAAAGGAAGTGGGCGCATAAGCGGTGGTATGTTCCTTATCCATGGCGAAGGATGCCTAATTGATTCCCAAGGGCCCGGCGGTCTCCCAAGTGAAGGTTCATGAGAATCTGCACTGGAATCATTGCCAAACCTCACATGTGGCTTTGATGGATTTATGTCCATTTCCATTACCATCTCACCATCACTGAAGTTCCCTTTGTCCAATACTACTGGCCGTGGAACATCAGGAGCACTGTATGATCCATGACCTGAATGATCCATCTCCACTGGACTATTGTTATCTGGACGTCTTACTTCGAAAGGAGGAGATTCCCAGACTTCTGATTCCGCTTGCCCATACCTATTTTTCCTAAATATTCTATTTTCTCTTATTTCAATTCTTCTTCGTAATTTTTGTTCATGTCTAAACGACCTATGTTCGTCTCGTCTTTCACGTTCTCTATGGTATCTTTTTCTATCAGATTCCTTAGACTCAGAAACATCATCTCTTTGGTGACCAATATCTTCACGAGATCTAGGTGAATGGCTCTCTGGTACAGGCCTACTTGTTTTACTGGTTTTGTCATTATCAGGATACCTTTTCCGTTCAATATCCATAGGTGTTTCAAAAGGTTCTACATTTTTATCTTCATTATCTTTTGACATTTGATCTTCTTCAATTGAATTTGAAATTTCACCTTCATTTTCTATAAAAAAAGTTTTATTTTATTTTACTATTTTAATTTATTTAGGTCTATGTATTGTATATGTTTATCTGTGCACACTGATGGAGACTAAATTAATTGACCATTCTGATTAAATTTGGCAAATAGGTTTACTTATATTTTTAAGAAATTTTTATTTTTCTAAAAAAATGGGTTTTAAGTTATTTTTCTAATTAAAAAATACTGCAAAATAGGACTTTATCAACACAGGTTCTAAAAAATTTAATCAAATTTTATTCAAATGTATGTAAAGCTAGAATGGGCAATATGATGTGCCATTATAAATACTAGGATTAAAAGTTCATAAACTTTTGTTTAGCAATTTTACATGAATAAATTATTAAATGAATTCTTGAAAAACAAATTATATAACATTGTAGCTTTATAATTTTGAGGTTAATCTCGAGCAATAAAGCAAATCTGAACACCTTATCCTCAGTAATGAAATATTCCTCTTAAAATTATTTAATCTTAAAATATTTTACCTCTAGGTAAGGGAACGTCATCAGCATTTAACGATGAGGTGTTTTCGTTCTGTGATAATGAATGATTTTCTGTAACAGATATTTACTTCCGTTAAAACAAGAAAATTAAAATACTATGTGACTTAATCTGTCCTTCACTATCGCTGAGTGACAAACAGTGTAATGTGTATCAGTCAAGCTATGTGTATAGCTGAAAAAACTTCATGTCAGCTCACTTTTTTTTTGTTATTAATTGGATTAAATTCAATTAAATCCAAAATTTGCTCAAATCAGAAATTTTCTTATTTGAATCTGTTAAAGAAGAACAAACTTTCTAGGAAACACTTTTTCAAGGAACAGATTTTAACAAATTATTATGTTGATATAAGAAATTTACTAATGAAAAATAACTACACAAAACATTCAATTACCTGAATACGCACTAATTTCATCATCGCTAATAGGTTCAAGTTCTTCAAAAGCTGCTTCTTTCCTTAATTCTTCTTCATCTAATCTCTGTGCCTCTTCTACTTGCCTTATTTCATTCATTGAAATAACCTGAAAACAAATAAATTATTTATTACAACTATAGCTAACCTGGAAGCAAGTTATACAAAACTATACCAATACACTAAGGAATCGATTATCTGAACTTGATAAGGGGCCCTTTTAGATAATCAGAACTGCTATAAAACATCAATTTTGGTAGGGCCTGAGACATCAGGTAATATTATCATGAGGTTACACATTGGTATCAATGTTTGATGGGGCAAGGGAGGCTTTATATGCCACAGACAGTTTCTATCTGCCACCATCGTTTTGTTACAATAGTCATAAATAATAGTTTTTTGGAACTTAAAACATTTAAATACATATCTAAAATTTATTTAACCCTATAACTGTCAAACAGCTTATCAGCTGTTTGAAACACTACCTCGAAGTGTGCACAGCTTATAAGCGTTTGAAAACACCATTACCTTAACACACTGTTTTAAGACATTTATCCTGTTGCAATCTTAATAAAATAAATACCATTAGAAAGTGGAGATTCTAAGCTTTACTTAGCATATCGGTTAAATATGCCCTAACCAACAGTGGTTAGCTGTCTATATGAAATTTGTATATAAATTGTTACAATAAATTCATAAGTAAACATACTAATTTCTAGTACTAGCCTTTGCTTTTGGGCGTCCGCCATATTGCCTGTTTTCAAACTAATATTTGACCTAGTAAATAATTTTAAATAGAATTCTGGTTGGTATCGTTTGAAAAATTGATCCTTTCTCTTTAATTCATTTGTTGAATATTTTACTTACAAAATATAGTTCTGTATCTGTGATTTTTCAAACGATGGAATTATAGAGGTCCAAGAACCCCTAGATTTCTAGTATGTTTCTTGTCAAAGATCAACTATTTTCTTTCCAATTGTAGAGTGAAAGTTCCAATACAAAGTGATATTTGCCATGGACTAAACCCAAAGGTCAAGGCTTCTTTTTTGTCCTGAAATGTTGGTCATTTCTCGTCCCAGTAAGCATCAGTCCGCCATTGTGTGCCGTGCATGAAAGTGTGTGTTATTTCTCGTCATAATTTTGATATTTGTGTTGTTTTTGTTGTTGTTTAGTGTTTGTAATTGTGTAAATATTTTTTATTAGACAATAACAAATATAGATTGTGAAATTAAAAATTGTTTTTATTTAAATATATGTGATAAAAGTGACTTAACGGCTAAAGTAAAGAATTTTTGGGTTATGTTTACTGCATAAAATTAACTTTTTTCGAAATTTAAATTTTTGTAATTTTTTTAAAAGTGAAAATTGTTAGTTATGATATATGTTATTAATCAGTGGTTCTTTTCCTTCAAGAAAGTATAAAAAACATGTGTATTTGTTTCAGTTTACATACATACTGTTTTAGACAGATAAATGTTACTTAGCGATTTTCAAAAATTGGTACTCAGAGTCTTTTTACGTTTCGAACATAAAACATATAAAACCAACATATGTTTGTGTATACCGTTTTATTTACAAATAAATTTGGAAACTTTTGTATATTTTGAAAAAAAAATTATTATTTTTATTTTGAGCTTTAAGTTGATTGTTTTATTTCACACAAAAAAATATATATATTCCAACGGTAATAACTACTTTTAAAAAATTTAAGAAATTTTTTTTGCTTACAATCACTGAATTCTACAATTCTTTCAGAAAAAAATGATATACAACATTTTAAGTTTTAAACAGAAATTATATTTTTATTTGAATTTCAAACATTACCATGCACAGTACGAGGTTTGTCCAATAAATACGCGAACTAAGGTCATAAAAACTTTATTTTACAAAATTTCATCTATATTGATTTTGTCCCCTTCAAAATACTCTCCATTCACTGCTATACACTTATCCCATCTTCTTTTCCACTCTTCAAAGCACCCTTGGAAGTCAGGCTTTTCAGTCTCCTCGTCGTTTCTTGTTTTATTGTGTCCACATCTTCCCAATGCTGTCCCCTCATCACATTTTTGCATTTAGGGAATAGAAAAAAGTCATTCATCACCAGTGATAACCCTATTTAAGAATCCAACATCATTTTCCATGGAATTTTTCCAGTCAGTAACACATTCGACTCTTCTCAACTTTTGATGCGGAGTCAGCAGTTTTGGCACAATTTTCGCACAAACCTTTCTTAAGCCCAAATGCTCGGTTAAGATTGTGTGCACTGTTGATTTTCCTAAATTTAGTTCTTCAGCTATCATTCGGACAGTTTTTCGGCGATCAGTAAGGACAAGACGCCGCACACGATCAATGTTTTCATGCACACAAGAGGTTGAAGGTCGTCCAATTCTTGCATCATCCGTGGCGTCTTCTCGACCTTCTTTAAAGCGCTTAATCCACTTGAAAATGGCTGTTTTCTTCATAGCATTATCACCATAAACAACTCTCAACATTTCAGCAATTTTTTGGTAATTTTTACCAAGCTTTACCAAAAACTTGATTTTAATTCGTTGTTCAGTGAATTGGTCAATTTCCATATCGACGAACAAAAAAATAATGCAAAACTAAAAATAACTCTACTCGCAAGATCCGCATAGCGTAACGTTCTGCCAAGCACTGACGGCTCATTGGGTCCCAGACAACACGTGAGGCCAGTGGACGTGGCTTAACTCTCCGTAATGGCCACCATATTCGACCAGTTCGCGTATTTATTGGACAAACCTTGTACAAGGAAAACTGCTTACACTTCACTGTGTTTTGCATTACACTATTAGGATTAACAAGACTAAAAACAGTTGTACTTCAGTATATGCACTTTAAAATAATATACTTGACTACTTGATGTATAGTTTTAAAATGTCTCTATTCAGGAAAAAATAAACACAAAAGCCTTGCTTTATAAACAAATGTACAGATATAAACAAGATCTGTTGCATCCCTTCCCACTGTCAAGATAGCACAGTACCTTTTATTTATTTACTTACAAAACAAACTGTCACTATACTGCTGTTTATTAGGGGTATCAATCTGCTGAACTAGGTATTTAAGAGGTTTAGTTGCACAACAGGTCAGTTGATTCCTCTCCTATTTAATGTTAATCTTAATCTTATGCTACTGTTTTCCTTTGGTATGTTGATAAGTTGAGACACACATATACAATTAGTTAATACGATATGCAAGCCACCTCGGTGGCCTATTTGATAACATACTGGGCTTTCACACCGAGAACCCGGGTTCGATTCCCGGCTAGGTCTTGGCATTTTCATACGCTATAAATCATCCCATCGTCTGCATTAGCCCAAATGTGTAAAATAGTCGGCTGCTACACAAAAAAAAAAAAAAAAAAAAAAAATACGATATGCATGTAATGATAGGTAATGTAATGCATGTAATGATGCTTGATAAAAATAATACTTTTACTATTCTGAAATAAAATTACTTTTGTCATCACAGAAACGATAAAAACAACTTTTATTTATTGTTCCCTCAATAACCTCAAGAGAAATTATATTATTCAAATTTTATAGTACAATGAAATGTAACAAAAAATTGACAAACGAAAGGGCAAATACAGTTATTAACTCAGATACTGTTGTAAAAAGGTCATTAACAAGTATTCTCTTCAAAGATGTGTAGTTTCTAGGCCATTTACTTTTATTTTAATTTGACATGGGTAAGCATTAGGTATTTAGACACAAGATCTAAAAGTTTTTAAAACATTCCTTTCATAATTCCCATGTTATAGTATTTAATATTCTTTGTATTTTTTTTTTTTTTTTATATATAATATCATAACTTGTTTCTCCAAATGTAGACAACTATGCATTACTTAATACTCACTTCTGTCACAATTTTCTTATATTCATTGTCAGTCAAAGTACCGGAGTTGTACTGTTCATGAGCCTGTTTGATGATGATGTCGTAGTTACTTCCAGGACGCATATCTGTGTCCTTGTAAGAATAAGGCTTTCCTTTAGCTCGCCAGTTTGGTGGGTTTCCATAGCCTAAAATTAGGCAATTATTTGATTAATGCAAATTATATTTATTCTTATTTTTACATCTAAATAACGTTCTTTCAATTTATAAACTGAAACTCTAAATAAGTGTTTAAAACTAAAGTACCTTTTGAATAAAAAATAAACTTTTTATATTATTTTACTAGTTATTATTTTTAATTTATTATTTTATTACTAGAATTATTAGTACTATTATTAAATAAATAAATAATTAGAATTAGAATTAAAAATTTATTTAATTCTCAATAAATTATAACCATTTGAGATAGAAAAAAATAATAAACAATTTAAAAAAAAGTGACTACAGTTCAAAAAAGGTGCACTTTCTACTGTATTTTGACTTTTTTTTTTTTAATCAAGGGTTTTATATAAGGATTTTATACAAGGGTCAAGAACGTTTTAATCTGATGAGCCGTTCTACTTCTAGACTCATTATAACATCGACTTCAAACTGTGGAAACCGTAAAGGAGGTGATAACCCAAGAAGTTTCTGCTATCTGTCCTGAAATGATATACAGGGTATCTGGAGAGACTTAAATGGATGCCACCATTTAAGTGATGTAATCTTCAAAACTAAGTTACTGAAAATGGCATTATATAAATTTGTTTATAAATAAAAATTCCTTCATGCAGTTTTTTTATTGTCTTTTGTTTTAGTTATTATTGTCTTTTTTATTATTTGTTTGTTTACTGTGTTATTGTAACACCTTACTTAACACTAAGGACAAAGTTATCTAATAACCATATCTGACCTTTTTTCAATGATGGAGATTTTAAAGGTGTACATCTACATGCAGGCTTGAATGTGTCTGGCTTCTGTTGTTTGTATTTGGCCCATGACCTTTCCGTTCCGTTGTCCTTGTCTTCAGATGCATACGGCGGTGGACCAAGTGATATAACAGGAGGCGGAGGCGGTGAAGGTGGAGGCAGCTTGCGCAGGTCCACATCTTCGTTACCAAATAATCTATTGGGAACAGTTTCAATATCAATTTAATTTAAATCTCATTAAAATATAAAATACAAGCTATACGATTTTTTTCACAATTCATGAAAAGCTTTCCGATACTGTTTTACTTTTTTCTCTTAAATCTATCTTTAGTTAAGAAATTCGGCAGTTTAATTTCATGGCCTCTTGATTTCCTTCAGTCTTTTAATTGTAGAAATATCATTGTCAAAAATACCAAAATATGTCTTTATAATAAACACAACTTGGTTCTTTATTCCGTCTTCATTAGTCCTGGTTTTTGTTTAAAAAATTGATAAATGAGTTATAAGTGAGATCTAGTGATACCAAAGTGCACTGGTAACATTTTTATTTAAAAAAAAACAAGGTAGGAAGCTACTGTAAGAAAAGCGTGTTTTTCCAAGATTACTAAAGAATGGTTATTTTACAATTTTTACCAATGAGAAAAAATTTAAAAACAATCAGTGTTATCATTTCTTGTTTTTTTTTGTGTTTAACGTTCGACTATTGTGCAAACTTGGGCTAATACAGACGATGTTATGATTTATAGCGTATTAAAATGCCAGAAATTGAATGGCCAGAAATTGAATCTGGGTCCTTGTTGTGAAAGCCTAGTACGCTATCAACTAGGCCACCGAGGCGGCTCTTGAGAGTATAATTTACTAACTACAAAATATAGGAACAAACAAAAGATGTAATTATTTATGAAGACTGTTTACATTATTTAGCAGCACATCGCTCGGGAAACCTGGTCACTAAGAAAGACAATATGGCTAAAACAGCATTTAAAAAGTTCAAACATCAAAAATACAATACAGATATAATCTAGGAAACAAATTTTAAAGAGAATAAATACTTTGTCTTAAAATGGCCTAATGATACAGCACAAGTATCTCTTTTAAATGATATCAGCCTTTCCTCATATTAAGATAACTTTTAAGAACAATACTTATAAAATTGCAAGAACATGTTTTATTCATATATACATGACAGATATATCTAAAAGTGACTTTTGAAACATTGAGGTCATTTAACAGTTATACAGATAAAAGAAAGAAAACAAAAATATGGCAATATTCAGTGCTGCAGGACCTAAAGGGTAAACTATCGATTTATTTATCTGAATAATTGAAGGCTTGTAATAATTAAAGGCCAAATACTGCATGGATGGATAAATAATTCTTCTAATAAATAAAGGCTTAATACTGCATGGATTTATTTTATAAATCATACACAATTATTTTTTTATAAATGTTACTATTTCTGTGTGTTATAAGGTGAGTACACTTGAAACAATTAAAAATACATTACATAAATAATTCACAATTGAAACCATAACCTACATAATTCAAACTATTACGAATCGAATGTGGTTCGGATGACGAAACAATCATAAATGTAGCTAACAGTTAATTTTACAGGATTTAACAGTGTTAATTTCAACCCTGTATTTAAACGGAATATATACAGGTCTACAAAATAAAATACCACAAAATGACAAAGAAAATCCTTTTAACACATCCGAACATTATTTTGATATCATTCTTGGAAATATACAATTAACTGTTGTGGCAAAAATATATGATTAGCAAAGCATTCAGAACTGAGAAGGGCAAGTCTGAAGTAGGCATGGTTTGACAATTAGACAACATGAATGGAGGCGATATTCACAGAATGTCTTGTTTTCAATGAATGCACAAAAATGCCACTTAGGATGATTAGGAAAATCTTTCATGCATTATGTATATCACAAATTCGCTATGTCCACTAACTTATCAGTATAAAACAACACCAAGCAACATACACTGTGTCTAACAACGGTATATTTTATCAACACCCCACACAATACTTGATCAACTTAGGCACCTAATGGAAAGAGGGAATTACTAAAAACTATATGTGCAGATTGTATGCGAGAAATGTCACTGCATCACTTATTTCAATCTACAGCCCATAACGCAGTGCAGCGTTAAATGAGATGTGCAACATTGGACTGGGCATTCAGCAATGTCGAAATACTGTACAAAATTACATTGGTGACGCTCCAACAGACACTACTAGCTCTTATTTTAAATTCTACCGCCGAGTCACAATATGTTTGTTATACCAGCAGAACACTGCAAAAAGGCTGTAGCCTTACTCATTTTACATTATGAAAAGGGAAAGTAAAATACCTTGCATTGTTAACAGCACTGTAATACTGGCAAACGATATCAGTAAGAGGTCTGCGACAATCCCCATCATCTAATTCATCGTGATCATCAAAGTGGGTATATTGCGTGCAAAGACTATCTTCATAATTACTGTTTCACAAAGTTACAAATTTGTTTACAAATCTAACAGATTCCAAAGAATTGTACATACATTTATTTTAAATTTATATTCTCCTGGTAATATTAATAACTGTCAAGCAGTAAATCATAAATTGGTAAACAAGTGATCATTATACATTAAACATATTTAAAAAAACAAATTCATTTATGCAATGATTCACCCTAATGATTCCCTAATATAATATGAGTAGATATTTGGATTAGACAACATGGATAATAATACAGCAAGATGAAATTTTTTTAACCAATAAGGAAATGCTTTTTAAACCATTAAGTTCAGATTCCTTAACCTTTCATACTTTTTCTTTTTAACTACAGTTGTATGTTTAACTATCAGCTAAATACAGGTTACTTTGCTGTCTCTCTCTGAACTGCACACCTCAAAGTTGTTGGTTCAAGACACAGTTACTGCTGTAAGTGACCCATGCCCAAAAGGTATGGAGAGGTAGTGACATACTAAGCGGTTTGGAGGATTGAAAATGCGGAAAACATTGAAGTCTGCAATTGTATTTTAAGACCTAAATTCTTTTCATAAGAGTGTAAGAATATAAACGTTTGTACATCTACATAAATATAAAAGACGTTTGTATGTGTTTCCTCTAAATGTAAAAACTACTGAACCAGCTTCACTAAAACTTTCAGTTTGTTCATATTAGTGTCAGGAGTGTTTAGAGAGTAATTTCACTGACATATATATATTTCCATAAAATGTTATTTTCGAACAACTACTGTATTTAGAGAGTGGTTTGAATTAAATCCAATATGTAGTGTTTTTGTTTTGGCCACTAGATTTACTATACATTCTGACTTTTATAAAGTGAAGCTCTTAAAATACTAAAATCTAACAAAAGCAGCGTGTGTGTTCAAAATATGTTTAGAGTATTTTAATGTGTAAATTAAAACTTTATTATCCCCACCTCGAGCAACAAAGGGTAGTAGAGCTAGTTATTTATAAACATATTCCATTCTAAATACAATTTTCCTAACCTATGAATTTTAATGCACTTTAATTAATAAAAAATACTTTTACATAATTTTGCGGGAAATTCCGTTGGACATTTTCCTTGGTTAAAAAATATAAAATGTTTAAAGTAAAAAAAGGCCTTGCCAAACTTAAAACAAGAAAAATATATCTAATTTATAATTATTAAATACAAAATAATAAGTTTTTAAAAGCCTCAATACAGTGGAGCTTAATCATAACAAAGGAATTAAGGGGGAAAAATACATTATATCCAAACAATGTTACAAAAAAAATGTTTTCCAAAATTCATTTTTTTAAAATTACTACATATTTAAGTATTTAAATACGAAATATTTAGTCACGCAATATTTGTGTACACACAAAACATGAACAATACAGTTCATTTTTAAATACAGAAATGAAAAGAATTGGTAATATTGTGCTATTTCAATCTTCCCTAGGCCTAACTATAGTGGGATAGATTAAACATACAGCTCAACCTTGAAAATCTATGCAATTCAGCAAAACGTAAAAGGTTAAAAGCAGAGAAACGTCTATCACTAATAAATCAGTTTTTTTTATTATTCAATAGTAATTTTATAAATAAATGTTATGAATTTTACAAGTGAAGAGTCGGATATACAAAATTAAGTTGGGTGCTACCTATTAAACAACTTTTGTAATTGAAAAAAATACCTTACCTAAAAGAGAAACTGTCTTTTACATGATAATTAATAATAATAATAATTGGCCCAATTTATATATATAAAAAAAAACAACTCTACATCTGAAGTCATTATAACCAAGTTTGCCTGCATTATTATAGATTACAAATACAGAATACAGGAGATACAAATCAAACCTTTAAAGTAACAATTAAATAAATAAAAACAATTAGTATAAAATCCTCTATGTTTCAGGGTTGAAAAATACTATTCACATATATGATGAGGTAGTGGACTTTAGTGAATGTATCCACACTTAAATCCCACAACTAATTTAAGGATTCTCAATGATAACCCTAAAGGTTATTCACTAAAAAAAAAATTTAAGGATTCTTAAACGTTTAAGTTTTACTTGCACGAATGACGTTAGTATTATTACCCGGGAAATGATTTGTTTTTTATTCTAATTAATATAACCCTATAAACAAGATTTTTCCAAATAAAAAACTTAGTGCAAGAGAAAACACTGCAAACTAAAAAGAGATCTCTTCATTGATCTTTTATATTTTTACACAATTAGTCTTATAACATTAACAATAAAAATTTACTCACTCATCAAACATTTCAGCCTTTGATTTTTTCGGAGGCGGTGCATCACTTCTCTCAACAGATGGCCTCTTTTTAGTAGGTGATACCGGGAACTGCCTTAAATCTACATCCATGTCTGTTGAAATAGCTGCATTGCCTACAATTTCGTCTGCAAGAACAATTTAAATTTAACACAGGTAAAACACTTTCTTACCTTCCCAGCGTGCTTGGACTACTGCAAACCCATCTTCATTACTATAACCACTAAAGGGATTGGTTTACACACATATTTTCGAACATTTTGTATTGTCTGAAACATCTCAATGACTAATATCATTAGAAAGCGAATTAGTCACTATTATTTTAAAATATTACAATATCCCGGAAAAATCTGTAGAGTGATGATTTTTTACACTCCACAAAGTCAAAATTAGCAATGTCGTTTTATTGCTTATTTCACTCAATTAACGAACTATTTTAGTTACAGTACTGTAAAATTTCAGGCTTTATGCTGATGTCGAACATCAATAAATGAGGTTTATGAAATAAAATCACAGTTTTAATCCACAAAAATGGGTTCTACAGTGGATCGAAACTGTTATTAACTTCAAAACTTAGTTAATTACAAAACAAAGTCATTTAAATAAATTGTTATTGAAAATTTGTAGGTTTGGGTATATGCTAAACGTTAGTAAAAATAAATCAACAAAATGCTAATCTGGTTTAAAACCGAAAGAGTATTAATCAGAGAATTTCAGTTAGGTAGTTAGGGTCACTTTTGTTTTTAAATAATATTTGAATAAAACCAATCAATGATTAGCTCAACACAAAAAATGTTGATCCCCTAAAATGAGTATTTTAACCAAAGCAGTGTTAAGATTGTACAGAAAGATGTACAATTTTCATTATTTTAATGTTTATGTCAATTGTCACAATTCAAAATTAACTCTATTTTGGGAATTAACAACAAACTTTTCCCACTACAAACTAGAATCTGATGATGCTAGGAATTAATGACATTACAAAAATAAAATATACTAAACAACAATCACATTAGTACTTATTGCAATATTTGACCCATTATTAAAAGTATTTTAAACCACATATGGTATATGATACCAGCGTCACATTAAGACATTTAAAACTTCAATTTTTTATTATTATTTTTAGTTGTTAATAAATTTAAAGTAGCATCAAACAAGTATTTCAATTATCCTCAATGTCTGATATGATTTTGTTATCTGTTGTTAACATAGGTATGGTGGAGTAATCACTCACTGACGGCACAAAATTGGAAAAAAAAGGAATCAGCTCCACATAGTATTAGTTTTGTAACTTGATCCTCAACTAAGTCAGGCTTACTTCGTGCCAAAAGCTCATAATACTTGCAGTAAAACCATCTCATCATGCAACCATGAATTAGTTATCAGTACAAGTCTCTTAAAGAAATTACCACAAAATACTGACATTTTGTGATGTTTACAAAGTTGAAAGAACTTTATGCATCTCTGCGGAAGTTTGCTGTTTCCCAATTATTATTTAAAAACAATCTACTAGTCAGTAAGCAAGAGACAGCACAATAATTTTACCAAAACAAAACGTTTTTAAAATACTATCCATGAAATGCTGTTTTGAATGTGTTGTTTCTTTGTCTATATGCCCAGTAGAATAATGGTCATCGTAGTAATGTGTAAATATCAACTGAATCACTGCAAAAAATATGAAGTTCTTGAGTGCTAATAGCGCTGAAATTATTCCAATCTGCATTCCAGTTATTTTATAAATAATCTTTTCTTCAAATATTTTCATAATGTTGGACTACTAACAGATTAGTATGACTTTTATATTCAATAAAGTAGTGGAACAGTCGGTACACGACCAGCAAAAATCTCTCACAGCTAATGAAGATAATAGACCAATGGAATATGACTTCAAAATTTCATGCTATTGGTCTGATGACTAAAAAACTAGCAAACCATAAACATCTTATTGTTTAGAAGAACAGTTTATAGCTCTGTGCGTGATTCGTAATTTATATATATATATATATATATATATACATACAGTAAAATCTCTCTATTGTGGATCTCTTTATAATGGCAAAATGTGTTTTTCCTTTCCAATTCCTTTAGTAAACATATGTATTGTGAATTTCTTTACCGAGGCCAACCAAATTCCCAAAATCTCTATAGCAATGAAACACATACACACTTCCTACATTCTATTTTGTGACTAATGCACTTTACAAGTAGTGCACTTTTCATTATTTTTTTATATTTTTACAAAACAGTGTTAACAGCAAACAAATAATTTTATAGTCAGATGTAAAAGTTAGTTTTGCCTGAGTTACAGAAAGGTGTGAAGCAAGTAGATGTTCATTGAAATTTTTTTTTAGCTAGTTCTTCTGTTGGCACAATAATGAAAAATAAAAATAAAATAAAGAAGGCATATAATGAAGGAAATACCTTCAAGAAAATTCAAAAACCAGAATCTGAAGGAATTGATCACACAGTTTTGTGATAGTTTTGGCAAAATATTACCTTTTCCTCACAATTACAGCATTTCATTCATACAATATAAATGTTGTTTTTTACATGCTGTACATCATTAAAAACTATTATTCTTTAAATTAAAAATAGTGTAGAATACGTTAAAAATAAAACACAATTTATACACATTTTGGTTGCTCTCTTTATTATAGAAATCTCTGTATAGTGATGAAAAGTAATGTTCGCTTCAATGCCCACTATAGGGAGATTTTACTGTATTTTTGTTAGGCTCTAATTCAGAACCAATAATGTCCTTCTTAAGTATTATATTTAATACCGTGAAACAATAAAAAATAATCAAACTGATATAGTTAACAAGCTATATGTTAGCCCATTTTAAAAAATATTCTAATGAGAGTACACACAATAAACAGACTGTACATTAAATATTTTATAGTTTTACAAATAAAATGACTGAATAAACAAATGTCATGAACTCTGAACTATGGTTGAGCTGACTCAGAATCTACTGTAGACAAGATGTTATATTTATTTACTGTATTTATAGTTTCTGTCTTTAACTGTGATACAAACACATTTCCAATAGTTTACAACTTTTGCGTTGGTAGCAGCACATATTTAAAAAGAACTATTACTCATAATATATTACAAACAAGACAAACAGTAAAGATAACTATAAGAATGGCCGCAAAATGAGCTCACAAAATATTACATTAAAACCAGTTAAAAAACTAAAAATTGTACAATTACTTTTTGATTAGTGAAATATGAACTAATTAAACAGAAGAAAAATATTGATGTAAACAACAACTATGACCCTGATGAAAAAATGTGTTAACTGTAATTTTTAACTGATAATAAATTTGATTGATTATAATTGATAATAAATTATTGATGATAAATAATTGATAATAAATTTCAAGATCAGTGACCAATTATAGGCTTTCTAATTATAAATTTAACAACTTTTAAAGACAATAACATCTTAGAGAAAATCATTACTTCATGTAATATTTAAAATACATATATTTTGAAGTATCGACTAATTAAAAAGTAATCGTAATGTAGTTATTTCGCTGACAAAACAGAAAAAACTTCCAAAAACTAGCAATAAATAACACCATGTAAACAGACATTTTGTTACATAGAAAACAGATTTGGATACTTTGAACAAATTCATCAAAAAAAAAAAAAAACAAATCAATTCATTTGACAATTAACTGTGAACCTTCTTTAAAAAAAAAAAAAATACATCATTGTATATGTGCCAAGTTCGGTTTAACAGTTTAAATTAGCATTACAAATTTAAATATGAAAAGGAATTTGTTCGGACAAACCGGGCCATAATTGTTAAATACCATCAATTATATAGGATCAAAATTGTAAATATTATACAGTGCTAAACACCTTACATTAAAGGCAGATCCCAGATCTAATCTTACTACGGCAGCAGCGCCAATTTTTACAATGGATCTTTCGTAAACATTGCAATTTGCAAGCAAGTACTAAATATACATTTAAAAATTAAGTCAAATGATTTTTAAATCAATATTTAGCTTTCAATAATAATTTTCATATTTACCTAAATGGAAAGAAATGAATATAGTCTACCAACACAAATTGTTCCCTTACATGTTTCTTAACAAAATACAATTTATGTTAGAACAAATTTCATTAACAAATGGATTAACTAAAGTTTCAAAAATTGTTAATTTAATTTCTACAAGGGAGAAACATTTGGAACACGTTTTACAATCTGAATAGCTTTTGATGCTCTATTGATGAAATGAGATTAAATAGCTTGCAGGTTTGAAATTTACAATAATGAATATTCCTAAATCCATATACCGTAATGTGATAGTATCTAGTAATTACGAAAATAGAGTATTTAATTATGTTTATTAACACAGCCAAACACTTCCCTGCTCAGTCTGATGAGAATGAGAAAGCAACCATGTGCAAGGAAAGATGTTCTCCCACCCTTTCACACATAACCAGTGAGGCAAACATGCTCAAAAGTGCAATGTAGTTTCTGTATGCTGAAATATGGATGTTTTAAAAAATTAAATAATAATAATTAAAGTTAATCTTAGTTTTCCCAGTCATGGATGTCACTATTAATATATTCATTAATGTAACGAGTTAAGGTACAAACAGCCAATTAAAAAAAAAAATGTTTATATAGTCTACTCCAGTTAATTCGAACATTTGAATTGTAAATCAAACATTTTATTTTATCCTGGATAATCTGAAGTGAACTTTAAAAAACCCCTATTATGGAAATTCTAAAACAATCTGCATTCTTTTTCAAAGATTATTTATGAGCCAAATGCATTCAGCAAATTATTACGCCCCACAAAGGGGTGCAGACTACCTGCACCTATTAAGAGCATTTAGACATCCCTCGTGGTACCTGGTACCTGAATCTAACACACATTTACACTTACAACACTATACTTATGACTTTTAACACTTTACACTCACACTTACATTTAAGGAGGTGATAATAGCCCCAATGTGCTTTTCGCCTTCAAAAAAATATACATATATAACTGCAGTATTGTAACAGCAAAACTGCTTTCTTACCACATTAAAGATATATGGTACAACAATTTCATGATTTTTTTTTTTTTTTTTTTTTAGCAGTGCACATCTAAACTGAATTTGAATTACACCTAGTGTTTCACAGAATGTCATCTCCATCATGGAGAGGAAAAGACAAAAACTAAATGGACTATGCTTTACGTGATTGTTTATAATGATACAAATATATGCATGAGCTATGATTGTTTACATATTAATTTTATTGTGCCGTTTAAGATATTCTTTTCATTACTGACAGAAGGTTTCATTAATAATTTACTTCATGATTTTTGGAAACTGTAAGCAAGTGTCCATATGTCTGTTGGTAACACACCTATTTCTCTTAAACAATATGACCAAGCACTATAAAATTTGACAAAAATGGATTCAGCAGCCAGAATCAAGATATAATTTCAACAGAAATGTATAGAGCCTCCAGGTCTTTCAAATGTTCAAGTATTCATTATATGTATAATTTTAACAAGTTAGGTCAAACAATCTCCAAATATTAAAACCTAGTTTGGATTAAAAAAGTATTGATTTTTTTATATTTTACCTACTTATATTTATTTTACCTATTTTGATTTATAGGTCAAAACAAAAAAGGAAGTTTTGATTTTTTTTTAAATTCATCTAAAACATCAGTTTTTTATGCTGCTTAACCTTTTGCATTGTGACTGTGTGTAGAATACAATTCAAAATGCATTTTTATGTTTGGGCATCACATATTTCAAAGCAATTAAATCGCAAATCGAATACTAAAAGCATTTTGTTCTGAATAGCATTTTGTTCCTGCATGATTTGTTCTGAATAGCAGTCTTCTGTGTCTATGAACTTTTCACCTGTAGGTCATAGATACAAGACTGCAGTTACTACTGTAATCCGGTTTCCACTTACTGCTGTTTACTTTTTCCATTAACTACCATTCTTCGTCCTCATTAGTCCCACTGGTGTTATAGACTTTAAGCAAAAGAACTAGGAACTGAAATTTGATATCCATGTTTAATGTTGCTCAGAAAAGTACACAAATATATTTTTGTCCTGAAATTTTGATTGTGGGGGGCCCAAAATAGAGCTATTTTGAAAAGCAGAGTAATATATATCTTAGTGACCAGACAGGATAATGTAGGTGAGATATAACTTGAAATATGCACAAATAAATGTTAGCTCTAAAATCTTAAAATACAAATTTTTTAAATATTCAAGACAGAAATATCTTGAAAACTACATGTATGAAAATAGACCTTAGTTTAATATGGAGTAAAAAAATTCTCCACTAAATTTTAATTTGGAGCTTTAAAACTGGTAATTTTGAAACATGTCAGCGATTATTAAGAATTTCAAAGATAATAAGTTATGCAGGTATATTTTAACACTTACATTGCTGAATATATATTTTGCTCCCAAAATTTCTATTACGGAACTCAAAATTAAGCAATTTAGAAAAAACTGCTGATTTTTCAATTACATTACGCTAGTTTCTAAATAAAGACTAAAAATTAAATTAGTTTACAAATTACTTTTTTACTAATTTTTAAAAATTTAAACATAGATATTAAAATATTTTATAAAAATATTTGATAAAAAAAAACTATTTGCAATCATACAAAAGATCAATAAATACATTCGCTATATAAAAATGTTGTCTACAGTTTACTTTCTTAATATATCAGTACAAATTGTATGAACGCAACACTTCAACATCAAATAAAACTTCAGTCAATTTCCAATAACAATTTATGTTATTACTTGAATGTATTTAGAAATACGCTTTAAAACATCCATTATAGCTAAAAACAAAAATTGTAAATCAAATTTTAATTCTACATTTAATTTGTACATATTAAATAATTAGTCCACTTGACTTACAACAACTGCACTTTAAAATTCAACAATAAATCCTTAAGTCATCTTCAGTTACAGAAAACCAAACTGGACCTAGTATTTTTTTTATAGAAATGACAATGTTTGGTGAATTTGTATACAATAATTAATTGTTGAAAGTTTGTGCACAAAATGTACATTTAGTTGAAAATACTGTCCTAACTACTTTCACGGACTTAACATTTATATATATATATATATATATATATATATATAATACAAGCACTAAGAGAACTCGATTTGAATGTAAATGTCAATTTTGTTTTGAAATTAAATAGACAAACATGGAAAAGCATTTTTTTTTTGTTTTTGCCAAACTTTGATCAACGATTTTAAAAATTTTTCTTTAGAATGTAAAAAGAGATACCTGAAATAGACCTAATGGATATCAATTAACAAATATTGTCTCTTCAGATGAAAATTGACATTTGAATTTTGAAAAAATAAATTTTAAATTTAATGTTGTTTTCAAAAATTTCATTTTTTTATTACCTGAACTGGAAAACAACTGATATTTTGCAGTACAGTACTTAAAATAAGGTTTAAAAATACGTACTTTTAAACATAAAGCTTAAAATACATTATTTATAATATATTAGGATTACTTGTAATATTAATAACATTTGTAAAACATTTTTTTTAGGATGTGATGTTATAATGAAAACTAAATTTAGTAAAATAAATTTTAATTAAAAACTAAAATAAATTTAAACTAAAATTACAATACTATTTTTGTTATTTTATTTTATGATCCTATTCCTTAGGTTTGTATTGTTTTTACTAAATACCATAGGCACGCATATAATAAATAAAAATATTCTGTATACAATTTTGCAAGAACTTTTTTTTCAAAACTGTGCCTAGATTAATTTCACCTACCTTATCCTCAAAGTTTTTCTTGCACAGTAACATGCAATATTTCAGTAAAGAACTTTAAACTTTTTACTCCGTATTTAAAAAGAAGTTCTAAACAGCAATTATATAAAATATTTACGATTTATCTTTAAAAACAAAATGTTTATTTACTCGGTCATCCCCCTCATAGAAATTACCATTTATGAATATAATTTTTTAAAGCGATGTTTAATTTTGGAAGTCACAAACTATTTAAACACTCATTAAAATTATACAATTCTAAATTTTTTAAACATATAAAATAATATTTTATTTCTACTTATTTCATTTGATATTCGTTGAATAGATTTAAAACATATTTTCCATGCCGTAAAAAATCCCTTTAAACTGTTATCACATATGATTTGAAAAATAAGGGCATTAACTAGTTTAACAAGTATAATATGTATATATGATCAAAACACTCATAAATACAAAAATATCTTTATTTATCAAATGTAATATAAAGTACAATGCATTAAGGTCAACTTATTTAGGATTTAATTTCTTATTTAACCACACTTTTTCACAGCCGACGTTTTAGATCATATGTTAACCATCATAAACAAAATCACTAATCAACACTAAAAAATTGTAAAAAGTTACAAATACAGAACAAAGAAGAAATAAAAATACCAACAGTATTAGGGTGAAAATGTTTTGTACTTTTCTGGTGTTTGTATGTATTTTAGATGTTTATTTCTCATTCTATTATCAACAGTGAAAATTTTGTAGAAAAATTAACAGTATTTTTGCATGACCATGAACAAGTAATGAACAATGAACTTGAATGTATATCTGCTGAACACTACTAATTTTTCCCCAATATGGCTCTGAATGGGACATAAATATTATGGTAAACTGGTTTTACCACTTTTCAAGTGTTAGTCTGCTTTATTACAAACATCCTACATTCTACAAAGCTGAATACAAATTTGTTTGTGCATCAGACTTTAATAAATTTCTAAAGTTTGTGGTCAGAGAATATTAAAGAAAATAATTTAGTAAAAAACAAAAATGATGCAACAAAAAAGTCTTGGATTACAATACAAAGTAAAGTAAGTTTACTAGGCAGAATTCGATAGGGCTAGAAGGCGGATAAGCACAGCTATTCTGGCCAGTAAGCTTCTTCCATTCATTGTGCAACTAGCTGTAACAGTTTGAGGTGATAGCAATAGCTTTCACTCTATTCAGTTTTATACTGCAGAACTATACCAATTATGAAGTGTGATCAGTCATACGATTTTTGTTAACAAAAATCACTAACAATTGATGTCCATTTTTGTGTGAAGGATAC
This sequence comes from Callitettix versicolor, assembly GCA_022606455.1. Classification (NCBI taxonomy): domain Eukaryota; kingdom Metazoa; phylum Arthropoda; class Insecta; order Hemiptera; family Cercopidae; genus Callitettix; species Callitettix versicolor. The sequence continues at coordinate 41,166,152 of CM040185.1, read as the reverse complement.
AGTAGATTTAGTGATTGAAAGGAGGAATTAGGCAATATGTTATAATGTTTAAACATTATTTGGTTTAGTGTATCTGGTGACATTTGTATCTAACTGGTTGTGAAAATTGATAACATTTGTGAAAATGTCATTTCACAATAACAGTTTTTTAATTTCCATGAAATTTCATAGATTTCGGCACAAAACGAGATCCAGAATTTATAAGATTGTTCAAATATAATAAATGCATGGACTTGAATGGCAATTACGTAGAATACTATTGTAAAAATACAGCTTAAACATATACATAATAATTTCTAGTTTCACTTTTTTTTTACTCCTAAATTTAAACATTAAAAAATATCGAGTGACAGCAGAAAACTTACTATATAAAAATATCAATAAATGCCAACAAAATTAGAGACATGTGTAAACTCAAATTTAAGATAAAGATGGACATCAGATGTTTATATAGGAATGAAACAGATGGTAGAAAGCTACATGAAATGAAGAGATTTGAGAAGAGCAGAATCACGAGGAAAATTAAAAGATTACACTTAGAAAATTAAACCAAATCGCAGATGCAGTGAAGCACGTAAACAAGAAGTTAGATAGAGACAGAATTATTGAAAACACATTTTTTTCGTGAATATGTAAATAATTTAAAACCATCAAAAGCATTAATAACTTTCCATTATGCAGAAATCTACGCTATGAGTAAAAACCAGTATTAACTAAAAAAAAAGAAACAAAGATACAATAATTTATTTTAAAACAAGTCAAGATAGAAATCTACACATACTCTATCTAGTAGTACATTTTAGAAAACCATCAGGAGATAATAGGAATGAGAAAGTGTGTATATGTGTGCGCGCATGCATGTGCATGTTTGTCTGTATATTTATTAAGCAATTATCATTCCACTGATAAAATGTTTATGGTATAATCTTACAACTATAATAGGGTTAACTCTTCATAAAGGTTGTAGAATATATGGACAATGTTTAAATCTCTGAAGACTTCGTTGTAGAAAAATTAATGTACAAGTGTTAGCAACTAGTGCCACTTTATTAACATTCTGTTAAGTACATGTACATAAACAAGATATGATAACCATAAAAAAAACAGTATAAACATATACATATATATACGTAAAGAAAAAACAGTCTTGCAGGGTTTAGTCAATTAGTATAATTAATTGTTAAGTTCTGATACAGAACATTAAAACACACAATTACATCTATAAAACACCAAACAATATATTACAACCAGAATTATATATTCTGAAGTAATCTCGACATAATTTTTTATTGTTTTTCAAAATTCCATGTTCGATGTAATTCAAGTGTATAAAAAATATGGATTAATGACTAGACGTAAATAAAGGTTCCAAACTAAAAAATTTTAAAAGGGTTAATTTTTTCTAAAATAAAATACAGTGTTGCAAATTACTTTTACAAACATCCAAAATAAATGTGCTATTCACGTATCTTCACAAAAGGCCTAATAAAATAATAATTGTAACACGAAGCATTTTAAAGTTGTTTTTTCAACATCTATGATTGAATATTGCGTATTTACACCAAAAACATTCTCTGCTAGTGTGACGCAAGTAAGTATGTACTCTCAAGAGGTCCTTACAACATATATGACAAGTTACGCAAACTGTGAATGATACAGAACGTTTTTGGTATGTTGACCAAAAACATCAACAGACACTGCACACCCTGTCCACAGTCAGAATACAGTGAGAAAGTACATATTTAGATAAGAAAGTAATATTGAAGCACCACTTCTCTTTCTTAACTTATTATGCAAATGTTCTTTAAGTGCAATGTAATTATGTTCGTCTGTACAACTAAAACCAACTTATGATGCTATAATTTTACTGATTTCATTCAGTTACATACCAATAAAATATAGCTAGTAAGAGAAATTCATCAATCACTAAATCAACTTTATATCCAGCAAGCATCTACTTTCTTGCAAGATGAGTTTCTAAAATATCATTCCTTGTTTTATCAATAGGTCCATTACCAGTCATGGCCATTTCTTAGATGAATTCCAGGGTTCACCCAAACTGAAAAATAATCTTTCAATCTCATATTTATAGACATCAATTTGAAACTGATGTGTACTTTTTGACTGCAAGACCATTAGAACACTATCACATCGGTATCATTTTCTTGCTGCATTAAAAGTTGTTGACATAAGTCACAGACAGTAAAATCACGTATTCTGTGATATCACACAAAAGAAGTACCTTCATCCAGACAATGCGGCTAATGAACGCTATGAAGCTCTTCAAAACTGTGCTGATTTATTCAAAAGTATGAGTAAAACAAAATGTCATCTGATTTTATCTTTACAAAATGTATTTTCTTTAATACATTTTTTTTTTACTTGTCATGAACTCACACTTTACATCATCCCTTTTGAAGCACAGTAACAGTCCATAACAGTATTTCTTCTCTGACCGAAATGATATTCTGTGAAAGATTAGATCTAATTTAAATAATGCAGTAGTACCATCAATTAAAATCATGTGTTAAAATAAGTTTTAATGCTGTAAGAAAGCACTACTGTAAGAAAGCGCTGTTTTCACTTTTTTTTCTTAATGTCTATACTTTATTCAATTAGACTAAAGAGGATGAGGGATCAGCATTAGCAGTAAGGGAAAAGCAATGGGAATAACTGTGGCTAGAACTAAGAACTTTAACATGCACAGTTCACAGACAGAGCAAACTCACCAGTGCTTTAGCCAAATCGTCCACTGAGTCTGCACTGGCAGTATGATAAAATGCTTTTTTAAAAGGTATTTGTAACAAGGTCAGTGATAGAATCTAGTGCAGTGGTTTTTTATATAATAGTAACATTATATTGTTCAGCAATAAAAAATCCATTTCGAGCATAATAGTGTATTCCTGGATAAGGTAAATATCCTTACATAAATTTAAAACTCTAATTTCAAAAATTATTTGAACAGCCTGTAACCAACAACAGTTTAAAAAAATAATGTTTTGCTTATTTTTACAGTTGCCAGATATGCTAATGTTGATACTACAAACAAATCACTGTCCTTCAAAACTACTTTTTTCTTCAGTAGCGAGCAAAGTGACTATTTTGCTAACCCAAATGATGCTATCTTGCACCTACGAGTAGCAAAGAAATGATGTGTAAATAATGCTTACACATCCTTTACTCGCATTTCAAAAAAATAAATAAATAAAAATAACTGCATTTATCTTATTTTACTGCTTGCGTGTTTCAAGGAAGAGGCAAACTTGTTTCCACATAGTTTCAGTAAATTCAATTTCAATTATACTATTTGTTGTTATCGCCATCAAGGGGAAACAGATAAGCATACTTTGTTGAGCCGATTGTGTAGTCCGATTTGGATGATTGTTAGCATTTTTTTTTTTTTTTGCTCCTCCGTGCACTGCATTATGTTCAAATTGTTTCACGATCAGAACAGAAATGTCTACTTTCCCAGAACTATCGAAATGTAATGATGAACACATTTATGGCACCAAACAGTCAGACACCTGGTTATGAGGGGTTGAACTGTATTGTCATTTGGACATTTGTTTATTCACTAAAGTAACACTGTATAAAGTTTTATGAAGTTCAAAATCTGTTTTTCTTCAAAAAAAATTCTTTTTATCTAAAATTAGTATTATGAAAAGAAAATAAGTTTCATTTTATAGGCCTATTTATTGTCTTCATTATTAATGCAAAATTCCCATTTAACAGCTTGCCATAAGCAGGTTAAACATATAGCCTGCATACAAGAGGCCCTTTTTGTATTCCTCCCAATAGCGGACACATCTGAATAACAGACATTTTACATGACAACAGTTGTATCCTTTGTTGGGAAGTTTCACTGTACGGAAGTTGTACATACTGTGGGAAAAGTGCAAAAATTGTCCATAGCATTTGGTGGAATATGGTCTTTTTCACCTAATCTAGCCTTACCTACTCTTGCTATCTTTTTTTTACTTTGTAGCACTTTAACAGAAAAGACCCGGTAAAGGACAACATCCTGTTTCAAATGGGGTGGTGAAATTATAAAGAACAAGGTGACAAGAGTCCAAATATTGCCTACTTCTTCAACTTAAAGTAGTTAAAACTGTACCTATTTATTAAGTCATCTACTTTAACGGTCATCAAAAAAATGTCTCAAAAACAAAATAACTAAGCAAAGATAAATTATTTATTATTGTACAGAAAATTCAAAAAAATTACCTAGTAAATTACATCAGTAAGCTGCTCCAGTTGTTCACTAAACATGTAGGCATTATTCCATCTCCGTCCATATATACTGAATTGTGCTATGTGTCAATCAACTTTTCTTAAAATGACACAATCGCAAAAATCAATGCTGACTTTTTTCTTTGATGAAAAACGTCCTGGATTTTTTTAGCATAACAAATGTTTCAAAATTAACTCCATTAAACAAATCAATCTATACAAGTTAAATCAGGGTTTCTAGATAGCTACAAAATAGAAACATCCCTCCGATCCAAGAATCAGTGAATCTGTTGTTGAAAGTTCGTTTTCATTTGTTATTACAGTTATGGAGTAGAACTCCTTCTTGCTAAAAAATGATTATTCTCTTTTCTTTCAATCCAATCAATTTATAGGAATACAAAGTCTGATTATATGCAAGTAAGTGGCATCTGTAACCGTGTTTTCAACAAACAAGAATGGACTAACTAACAACCAGTATGTTAATACACACTACACATTTAACTTATTTGATCCATAAATTTATTGGAAAAAATCGTTAGGTTGCTCAGCTCAATTCGTTGTGACCGATTCAATTCTTGAATATTCACAATGGTGGGAGTTCATATCCATTAATGTTAAAAATTACTTAATAACCAAAAAAACTTAGGGATATACCTTTCATAGCTGTCTATTACGCTCAATATCGTCATAGCAAATTATACATGTTTAGTTTGGTAACTATCTTTAATTCGATTTGATATCAACCGTATTTTAAAAATACGAAGTTTCAAACGTGTATGAAGCACATTCTGAATTATTTTAGGAAGACAAACTTTTAAATTCTATTGAGCGACAGACCTTTTTAAGCTGAAAACACAAGTCAACAAAATAATATAACAACCTATTATTGCTGTACAATTTCTTGTTGATTTTAATGAGATCACAAGCTTTTTGTTTGTACAATTTAAAATTGAAATTACATACACTTATTTGATGACTCTGTACAAGGTAAAATTTATAAATAGTGTATATACATATTACTACATTTAGAGGAAATTGTAGGCCCACTTATGGAAAGTCAAAATAAATGTCTTGAAATGTGAAGCTTAAAAGCTCCAAGCCTTACAAAGTGATTGGACAAATAAACAGTTGGTAGCCCCCATCACTGTGATTATCAATTTCAGATATTTTTTTTTATATAAGAGTGAAAGCTTGCAATACAAAAACTTTTAATGCTGTGATTAACACAATTAAACAAGCCAATCATGATTAGTATAGAAACAAACATCTTTTTCTCCAGTTCATATCATGATTATATTTACTTTGAAAACATTTCTACCAGATCTTCAACAAACTTGAAAACAAAGTAGAGCCTACATTAACAAATAACAAAACCTCGTACGTTTTCCTTTATCTATTAAAATTTTAGTGTTCAGGTAAAACTGATATGTATATGTATGTTTAATCAAAATGTATTTACAACTTGAGTCAATTTTGAGCTGCAACTGTTTCTACAGTTTTCACTACAAAATTTACTCATGTGGTACATTTTTGAGAAAAGGTAACGAATTGAACATGATGACATTTCCAATTTTCACTGTTAATTGATGAGAACCTTCTCACAAACAATGGTAATTCAGCGATCACAAGAGTACACGAGTATTCGTATCACAAAATACTTTTATTTTATTTTGATTGCTAATAAAGACAAAAATGCTGGATGAAACATTCTATTGTGAATCTATTAACCAACATTATACAATGATTTTAAAATCGACTTATTGGTTACAGGATAAACCAAAACTTTTATTCAACTAAAATTCCGAAATATTGAAAGCTTTTCTTCCAATTGTTTTATAACTATTGGATTTCTATTCTTTTAAGATGAATACTTTACACATGAATATTCATCACATGTCAATGCTTTATAGTACAACAGAATAAGCCACCTCTGTGGCCTATTTGATAGCGTACTGAGCTTTCACCCCGAAGACCCGGGTTTAATTCCCGGCCAGGGCTTGGCATTTTCATACGCCAATGATCCCATCGTCTGCATTAGCCCAAGTATGCACAATAGTACAACAGAAAATGAATGTAGCTAAATTTTTTCATTTGAAAGGATTGAGAATTTATAATTTGAATTCAGATTGAAAAAAATATTTTTTTTAACTATAATATGAATAGGACTATTGAGAAAATATTACGAGTATCAAATTAAGTAAACGAATTACCACAGACAGATTTGCTTACACTCAAGTATAATTATGAATATTTTCTCTTACTACAATGCAGAAACATTTCTATTATATTATCAACACAATGTAAAGTAATCAAATTTACCTAAAAACAATTAGTTTGTGAATGTCACTGATATTTGAAAATATATTTGTATTTTAAGCATTCCCGAGATGCCATACTTTTTTTTGGAAACCTTTCATCAACACAGTCGATTAGTTTGGAACCTCCTTTTCTAACACAAAAGGAATTAAGGAAACGATCTCACAAAAATATACTTAAAATAAATACTTGAAAACAAAATTAAAATAATATTTATTAGGAACATGTATTTACTACTATACTAAGGACATTCAACATATACCCTGCAAGACCAAGTACAATAATATTATATAAGGCTTACTTTTGTGGTCATCTGACAGTGGTGCCAATGCATGTCGAAGATCTACATCGCCTGTGGTTGGTGGACTTTCCGAGCCTTCACGATTCCGTATATACTTCCTTAGTCTAGACAATGACGCCGGCTTCATTTCTTTGAACTTGTCACTGATCACTGGGGGTGGGGGTGGTGATGGGGATGCAACGTCTTCGTCTACCTCCCTACTTGAAATTATTTGTTGTATAACTTTCACTTTAGGTTCACTTTTTTCACTTTTTACTTTTTTATCACTTGCCTCTATCGATGGAAAAGGTGACGGTGAAGGAAGTACAGGTGTTTCACTCTCCTGGGAACTAGGCGTTTTTTGTTCTAAAATGTTTATTTTTGGTTCACTGTTTACTCTTGACAAGTCATTCAGTGGCAAAGGTAATGAAAAACTATCCTCAAACACTTTCTTTGGTGCTACTTGCTGTAAAACTTCCAGTCTTGGATCAATTTGTTCATTTAATTGTTTGTCATTAGACAACGAAGAGTTTAATCGCTCAACACTTTCACGCAATGGTGACTTATTTTTACTTATTAAAGAAGAGTCCATTAATGGAGGAGTTAAGCGGGTTATTTCTTCACCCTCTTTCTTGTCATTCCTGGTTGTCATCTCATTAGCTGATATTACATCTACTACAGCAGTACGTACAGGTGACTTACTTTTATTTAATACCTTCGGGGATATCTTTCCCTCAATGTGTAACTTTTCATCCTTTTTCGGTGGTGATGATTTTGATGAACTGCTTATTTTATGTTTTTCTGAAGGTATTTTTACCCGTTCTTGAGACTTTATGGTTCTTAAATCTGGTACTGCCCGAAATATCCTATTATGTCTTTCCTCTTTTGAATGCCGACTAGACTTTTTGTCCTTCTTAGATTTAGATTTAAGATTATGCTGTGCTGTAAGAAGGCTTGTATCTTTATGCTTAAACTGACTTTTAATTTTTGCAACTTCTGTTATAAGTTTTTGCTTTAGTTTATTATCTAATTCATTTGTTTTTGGAGGGGACTGAGGCTTAGGCGGAGGCTCAGGTTGGGGCTCCTCCATCTGTCTCCGTAATATGCGAGGATCCCTTGAACGTTGAGCAGCAATAATCAGCTGGCTGCTGACTGGTGCTATGCGAGGTTGAACCATTGGCTGAACAGCAGATACAGAGGTTGTCTCCCGTTTCTCCTGGACAAGAACATATAATTTACAATAAAATACAATCTAAAAATAGCATTACATAAATTAGTTAAACAAATATCAACTAATGTAATGTACATAAAAAAATAAAATTTATAATACCATAGACAAACCTTTTAGTACTTGTCCAGATTTAATTTAAAATAGATACTTTTCAACATATGGAAAATTTAACGTAAGTGTATAAGGTTGTTTTGAGAACAAAATTGAAAATTTCTTAACCATGTGTTAGTGGTTAATGAGAGAATTGGAAATAGAACTTGCCAGCCATAGGTACTATAATATTTTTCCACATTGATAGTTTTAGGTTTCTATTTTACGTAGAAACAAAATGCAATGAATATTTTTAAAAACACAATTTTAAAAAAATATTTTTTTGTAATAGTATTTAAGGTTTTAAGGATTGCATTGTAAAGTTAACAGGTAGCTATTCAGCATTTAACATTTGTAATGAAACGGAATGAAGGGCAAGTGAGTTCAAAGGAGCCCCTAATTTTATCATCGTCTAAACTTTTAATTGGGGGACTGGAGTCCAAGTGAGGAGGGCATGTACTATGTATGAGGTAATAAAGAACTAATTCATGTAGTCTAACAGGAATGAAAAATGGTCATGAAAAAAATATATAGCTACCACCCTAAATGTCCAAAAGTTCTTTCTATAATAAGCCTCTTTATCACGTAAAAAAGAAATGATCTGTAGATGTGCTAGGCTACAAACATGTGATTTTGCTAAGTATGCATCTTTTGTAAATAGAAAAGTAAGCGATTTATTCTTCCAAAGTAAAATTTCCTTACCTGAATTACAGGCTGAAGTTTGGATTTTGAAATCTGGCTCACATCTGTTTTAACGCTTGCACTTTTGACAGACTTAAAAGGTTTTGAAGGAGGTTTCTTGAATGACGAAGAAGATGTATTTAGTTCAGCCGTAGCAAAAGGTTTCAACAAGGCTTCACCGCCCTTTCCAACAGGTTCAGATTTAGAACTTGTTTTATAACTTTCTGTTTTCGATGTTGGTGTGACAGACTTCGATGTACTGTCCACTTTGGCTGGCTTTGTAGGAGCAACTTGGGCGACTGGACTGCTCACATTCTTTGCAGAGCTTTTGTTAAAAATCTTATTTGTATCTTTGTTTGTGAATTTTGACATTATTTTCTGTAAATAGAAAAAATATATGAAGAAGTGTTTAATAAAAAATAAAATCACAAAAAATAAATAAATTTGATATTTCAGTATTGTTTTTTTCAGTTACAAAGGATTATTATAAAAGGAATCAGGTAGATTCTCTCAACCTGTTAAAACATCACCGTAAGAAAAAATAAAACCATAAGATACATAGAGACAATGGAGGTAGAATACAGAATCAAACTCTGCAATATCTAGTGTTTTAATCATATGGACACAAAAGTATTACATTAAGTAAATTCATCTGCATTTTCTAGTTTTGTCAATTTTTTTGTTGCAATTTTTATTTATTTGTAAATAAATAAGTTGACAAAACTATAAAAGGCAGATGAATAAACTCATTGTAATAACATTCCTCGCAGAAATGAAGTTAAGAATTACAAAAAAAAAGCCGTAATACAAACTTCAGAAATTTGATAATGACAGGTAAAATCTTGGGATTAACTGTGATTAGGGACAAAACTAAGTATAGTAATACCCCAGCTAATGGTCGACCTGGACAATGGGTCATATCTGACAACAGTCTAATTCACCGAATGAAAAATGACATGCATAGTTTTGATTTCGGATAAAGGGCTGAGAACATATAAGTGTTTTCCTTTTGTTTAGATTATTTCTAAGCATATGTAAATATAAAGATAACATTGTGCTGTGGTACAGAAATAAACATTGTGGAAGTTTACACAAACCTTTGGTTTTTTAGGGCAATAACTTACACTAGTTATCTGTTCTCAGAATGCCGACTCATATTCCCTTTTCTTGTCATTGTACCTAATTTTACTTAGTGTGTTTGTTAGCCTGTTAAAAAATGTAAACAGATATAATATTACTGTTTACATACTTTTGATTTTAAAATTTAACAAAACGTTAAGGGTCTTTGTGGGTGAGTTTCAAACTGTTGCTTAAATCCTTTTTTTTTTTTTGTGAATATTAATTAAATGGGTCCTAAAAGAAGTGCTTTTGGTAATGGAAGTAAAGGCAAAATTTGACTATTGAACTACAAAAACTACAGTATGATATAAAAAATATATAGTATTGATTTGTCTGTGTGTGTGTGTGTGTGTGTGTGTGTGTGTGTGTGTGTGTGACATACATTTGTATGAATTTAATTAAAATAGAGTATGACTTCTTTTCTGTGAATTTTCTTCATCTTCATCGTTGACATATTAATAGTAAGTACTAAATTATTTTCTTCTATGTAACAAATTAAAATGTTTTCCATTTCTATTGTAAACGCTGACTTGCACAGCAGTCTGCTTAGATAACAGTCTTAGTTCTGGAGCAAATTAAGACCACTAACCAGAGTACAACTGTACATCACTTTAGGATAGGGCAAGTTTTTTTTGTATAAAAGGTAAACAATTTACAGGTATTAAAAAAAGTGCATAACAAATCTTTTGAAGGTTCAGCCTAAAATAGCCTGTATTTTAGATCATCTCTTGTAAATGGTGTTTTTGTAAACATATTAAAAAGAGAAAGCAGACAACATTCCTGAAATCACTAAAGACAAAACTTACACGAAGGGAAGTAGTACTCTCCGCCGACTGTTTTGTTAGTTGCTTTTTTTGTTCCTCCAGTTGAGCTTGAGCCTGTAAAATTTCCATCTTCATTTTCTTTTGCTGTGATGCTTCATTGACAGGTTTCAAATGTATCGTCTGTTTTTCCAACATTTTTTGCTGTTCTTCCAGTTGCGCTTGCGTTTGTAGCAGTTCTAACCTAAGCTTTTCTTGCTGCAGCTCTAACAATTTCTTTTGTTTTTGCAACAACTGTTCTCGCATTGCAGCGTCAGCAGGTAAAGTAGGCATGATGGGAGCCACAGGCGCTACAGGAGCTGGGGTAGGCGATGACGATGCACTTGGTGAATTCTAGAAACATAAATGCAGAAATTGTGCAAATTTCATCGGATATGACTAGTATTGAAGAAAAATCTTAATTTATCAATTGTAAAAATAAAACCGCAAAATGTTTTTTCCCACATTCTATTATTCCCTCAAAGCAATCTGGTTCAACAAAAGCTACTGAAAAAAATTTTTAATGAGCCTAATATTTTATAATCGCTCAAAGGTTTTGCCCAAATATTGATCATTTATGAAAATTAATAACTCTGAGAGCTGGTTTCTATAACAGTCATTATTTTACTTAACCTATTATTTAAATTAAACGTTTGTTAAATCATCAATTTCAATTTCCAGAATAACCATTGCTACATTATTACTGTTACTCGTTACCTGTTACTAATTTAATATGCCTGTTATATACCTGTTAAACTCTTACTAATTTAATATGCCAATATCAGTAAATTAAATACTTAACTATGGATTAATAATAAATTATTGATTTTATAACCTATATGTTATTTAATTTATCATTAATTATTTGCAATGAATTCATGAGTATAAAAATTACGATAATAGTAGTTCAGGTTAAAAATTACTAGAAGTCACTGGGAAGTATTCCATTTTAATTTGAACTATTTTTCGGATGAAGACTTCAAGATTAGATCTTACTAAAGAAGGTGATATTTGCATTTTAAGTCTAATTTCAAAATTTCTGTCCATAACTACTGCTACAAGTGCCATTTTTCCAAAAAATTATATATGTAAACAATAAACATAACCTAACCTAAAAATTACAATACATTGACCTACAAAAACCTACAATTACATGCGTTGACCGTATGTTTGAAATCAGCCATTTCCCCTCCAACTAAAATTCTTAATGAGAAGTTAATTGAAGATCTTTGATTAAATATTTTCTACGAACAGAATGCAAAATATTATGACATGGCCTTTATGTTAATTAGAATTACTATAGTAATTACTAGAATTAGAATTGACTAGTCTTTACTATAGTAGAATTACATAAATTTTCTAGAAACCAGTTACGAATAAGCTTTAATTTCATACTTGTTAGTGCATCTTCAAATATAACAAAGTAGGTATTTCGATCACAACATATCCAGTAAAGGAAACATTTAAGTTAAAGCTGATTACATTCTAAATCAGAGCAAAACAAATTTTTAAAATTTCAGCTAGTGTTCCTGTTTTTGTTGATAGCTTCTGGAACAGAGTTTTTGAAGAGCTAAGGACACAAGTCCTTAAATTCTGATTGGATATTGAAGATATCTAAGGAAAAGTTGATTTAAATCGTTAAAAGTCAATTTTCACGTAAATTCTATTTTTTTTATTAAGTATTTCTTGACCAAAAAAATACTTAAAAACAAAAATTATTTGAAATCACAATATGTTCAGTAAAAATATACATGTAGATCAAATTCAGTAGTATATCTTAATGTATACTGACAGTTGGACATCCAAGGAAAATTTACTTTTGGTCCGAGTAGATTTGAAACTATAGGCAGATCCATCCAAATCTCACAACAGATTTTTTCATAATCACTATACTTCCTGTATAACTAATTCCATATACTAAAAAAAATACGTCAAACTACTTACAGTATTCAAAAATCTTGGGTTTACATGTATTCTTGGTGGTGGAGCAGTGATAGGCCACGCTGGATCTATAATATTGACTTTGGTGTCAAGAAGGTAAAGTTTTTTTGATGGAATCACATTGTTCCAAGTCTGCCGTAGCTTGAACAAGTTAGCCCTGGTTTTCTCATCCACCTGTAGGTTACACGATTAATCAGAATTAAATGTAACTTAATTTTTGTGTAAAATCTGCATTTTCAATTTTCTATCAACACTATAGTGTTTGAACTGCAGCTAATCTCATGCTTTTTCTCAAAAGGTATTACAGTAAACACTCAGTTAACTGAATTTGTGTCAATCAAAACCCAAGTTATCCAAAACATAATGGAATCGCAAATATCTTTAAAAAAATAAAATATAAATGAATAAAGGTGAGATTGCAAAGGCTAGCAAAAAAGTAAACGCCTGATCTCGAACTGACTTTCCCAGCCACCAACCTACTGGGGCTGTACTATATTTTGACTTTTTTCTAAATCTATATTATCATACACTACTTAATTAATCCTTACATTTATCCAGTTTATGGCTTTGTTGTTTTTACTAAATAAATAATATTCTACACAAATTTTCACCTTGTCTCACAAATGGTGTCAAGCTTTTTCAAAATGGGGGAATGGACTTAACAAATAAAAACTTAATTACAACCCAACAAATCTATATAACAATCTAGGTCTATAAAATTTAACTGACAACTTACTTTTTCAAAAGCATTGCAGAAAGTATTGGCAATGTTCTGTGTGAAGAGAGTCTTGTAATCCCCTGCAACGTTCTTGATGATTGAATCGATGAGATACAACACTGGCAGCTTCGTTTCACTCGGCACCTATAAACCACAACATAAGGAACCTCTCGCTCACAATTAGACGAGAGCACACACTTTAAAAAGCATGCTTGTCCTCTCTTATCCAAAACATACACTTTAAAATTTTTTATTTCAGATAAAACATTACTACAACCTTGCTAAATATTTTAGTCTTGTTGGATAGCAAGTTTAACTTTCAATTTTCATATCTTGTTTTTAGCCATTTAAACAAAAATGAACTAGTTAAACAAGTGTTTACCTTTATTCCTTTTTCAAAATGAAACAAATTCAATTCAACTGAAATCCTTACAAATTTCTTTAAAGAACCATTATAAAGTTATGCTTGGATGCTCCACAATTCAACATTATAAATTGCAATTATGATAGATTTAGTTTAAGTCTTTAAAATCTGTTAGCAGCTTTAACCACAAAAAATATCTTTAGATCTTTAAGTACGTTTACACTTGGAAAATCAATGTAAAACAATGTCCCATATAATGTTCTGCAACAATGCATACCATTATTATTCTATATACAATGCATACCATAATTATATTCTAAACAGTCTGGAACACTTCATTGTCTCAGCTGCAAAAGTCAAATTCATGCTCTGAAACTTGTACATGTGCAATAGAATGAAATTTGTACAATGACCATTATTTCTCCACTAAATCATAAACAAAATCTAATATAATACAAAAAACAAAGTTACGGTTACACAACTTGTTAAATTTATAAAATAAAAGTACAATCTAGTTTTTATTCTAAGAAACAAATGTTTTCCATAGATAGAATAGGCCTAACATCCAGTATTTTTAATCTTTTTTACAGTTGAAGCAGGCTAGTTTTCTTTTTAAATATGATTTAAAACTGCCCACAAATATTTTTATAAACAAATCCAGTTTAAAAAAAATGAAATAACTGTCAAAGTCTACGATATCAACAAACATTCATTTTGTATTATTGTAACAGCTTGTATAAAATAATTGTATAGACTTTGTCTGCAACAGTTTGAATTACTGTATGTAATTCACTTATCGCTGTTTCACACAAATATTCCAAGTGTGAACGCACCTCTATCGAACCCTGTGAAACTGACATGAGTTAAATGCAGTAGAACAATTACATAAATTTCTCATGGATCAAAATAAATTGATTTCTGCTTTTTACAATAACAGATGTAAAGAGAAACTTAAGGCTTCCTAATAATACAAAAACAATTTATTTAAGAAATGTTTTGATTTATACAAAATCTTATTACGACTAAATATTACTACTTTTCCTTTAGCTTTGCTGTAGTCAGGTAAGTTTGGTCAAGAATAAGCCTTAATACAAAAAAAATAATTCTCTCTTTTCTACTGGTCCAGTTCTTCGAAACCAGTACAACACAAGCTCTGTATAAATGCAAATTTCAGCGAAATTTACAAATTGTAACTTAATGTGAAATACTGTGGGGCATGAACAGAAAAACAAAAGCAACAGCTTTTGCTTTAGGCTGTCTAATTGTCTGAAGAAATTACTTGACCTGTAATCCCAAACAAATTTATCATTTCCCAGTTCTTTATATTAATACAAGATTTTCCCAAAATCAATCCTGTTAAACCAACATATGGTGACCAATGTCTCAATTTAGTAGATTTTCCGGCCTTTGATAATTCAGCTATCCTTATCATCCAGCTTGCTTCAGTATAAAAAAAAATATTACTGTTGTTTTTGTTTCAAATAAAATAACAGATGCTGTACTTTAGGTTTTGACAAAACAGTCAATTTATATGCCCATAATTTATGGTAAAAAAAAAAATTATTTACAAAAAAATACAGTACAATACTATTCACACAAAACACTGAATAACATTGAATATACCAATGAATTGCTAAAATTACATTTATTTTAAAATGAAGTCCCTTTAATTAATAGATGACAGTACTGTGTAGTTGTAATATATACATATAACATGTGTGACTTAAAACTTTACTACTTTCCCCTATTCTTTTGACATAAGAACACAATGCAGTCGATAACCAATTTTTTCAGTAATTTGCTTAATATGTTCACTGAAGAAGAGAAAGCAGCTTCTTTTTTTACATCTGTAAAAAATCTACGTTAAACACCAAAAACAAAACAAAAAATATCAGTTTTCCATGTGGTTGTGGATTGATTACTGAAAGTAAGTTGTATCAGATAGTACTGTTGAATTTTACAGCCCTTATACAAATTTTAACTTAGTTTATTAATAAGACACAAAAAATGATTACACACTATCTTGATAAACCTCCATACAGTTTTTTAAAAATCCGACCCACATCATTAAACCGGATTATCACCACCTTACTGCATAAAATGACCTTCTTCTACATACAAGAAAGTGCTCATTAATGAATGCTGAATCCAACTTCAATTAATTATGGCTAAAATCCAAAATGACATTCATCACCTCAACAATTTTAGTCCTTGCTGTTATTGTACTGTTGCCATTCAAGGTAACTGCTTAGTATTAAATTGCACTGTTACAGTGGAAACCCTCAATGGTGAAAAACCATGTGCAATGGACATCAATCTTTCTTGTCTTTTACCACTCACTTTTTTTAATACCATTTATATATACAAAGCAGTATCAGAGTCAACTTGGTTTCATCGCAATTATTACTTCATAATAAATTTTCCAAGAAGGACATTAAAGACAAAAATTCTAGTTATATACTAAAAGCAATATAACAGTATGATGCATTTAGTTAAATATTATATGCTAATTTGTAGAACTATTAAAATATAGATTAAATTTTTTTACTGTTAATTAAAACAGCATTGCCAGTAAAATAATAATAATTACTGCACACAGCTGTCCTGCTGATGTGATAGAAACAAATTTTTAAAAAGTAACTAACACAATTCATAACATTAATTTTGTCTACACTTTTACGAAAATCTGATTTTGCCATTACAATCAGAGTCTATACAATAAGCATTTTAAATTTTATTGTTTAAACTGACATCCTAAAATGAGATCTGACTATTATATCATGTTATTTTTATGAGGGCTATTCAGAAAGTTAAGTTCCACTCAACATTAAAAAAATTCTCAATGTATTTACCGATGTTTTATTATGTATATGTGATACAGCATACCTTAAACTATTTTTCAACATAATGACTACCTACATTTAAGCACTTATCATACCTATAGACAAACTTTTCAATATACAATGGATAAATTCCACCGTCTGTGCACATAAGCACTGATGGTGTCCTTAAACTCACCATCATGAGCTAAGTGCTGTGATCCAAGCTATTTTTTCATGTTGTATAACAAATGGGATCAGTTAGAACTAAATCAAGATGGGTGGTTGAAAATATCTCACCCAATACAGTCAAAAAGCTAACGAGTTTGTGCTGCAGAGAGGCTGTGTGTTGTCGTGAATCAAAAGAATGCCAGAGGTCAAAATCCTCCACTTTTTGTTTTGAATTGCCCTCCTCATTTCTTCAAAATTTCAATGTATACTGTAGCATTAATCATTGTGTCCTGTTCCATGCATTCTACCAAAAGGATTCATTTCCAACCCCAAAAAACCATCATCATTAGTTTTTTTTAATGAAACAGTTTGGCAGCCTTTGATGGTAGCGATGAAGTGTACTCACTCCTTCGTTTTTTCCGTTTTTACATAGAACACCTATGTTTCCTGGATACCTACGAGTTTCACTATGAGCCCACAGAAATAAAATTACGGTACAAACTTCACAGTCAGCAGGGCTCTCAATTGTGGTGGTGGGATTCTTCATCACAGCAGCCATTTTGATCACAAAGCTTTGACCTTCACAAACTCAAAGCCATACACATGCTGAGCTAGGCTATCCCAATGCCACCGAGAACGTGCCTCTATGCCCATTTCATCACAAACTATACCAGAACAGCACTTACTTTCCAAACAGCCCTCGTAGTTTCAATATAATTGAAAATTATAATTTATGCTGATTTAACACTGATTAACATCGTAAGGTGATTTTTTTTTTAATTGTAAAATAAGAAACTTGAAACAGTGAACAGATTTTGCCAAGTATCAAACTTGTAGAAGCTACAATAAGCAGCTTTTTAAAAATCCGAACCTTTATCAAAAACAGACAACAAAATCTAATTTTAATTATTTTGAAAATCGATGAAAATATTTTTTATCCGAATTTCACAAAACACTTTCTTAATAATTCCGTTATGAATAAACACACTGTACTGTTCTAAACACCCAAACATTTAACAAAATATTTAATTTTTTTATACAAAAACAATACATAAGTGTTGTAAACTTTCCCAATTGATAAAACCGGAGGGTATTTAATACCTACAAACAGCAGGTCTGTTTTTTAAAATTTCATTTATGAAAACACATTTTGGCTATCTGGAACCATAAAAAATAATACTAGAAGTCAGGATTGTTAGTTTTGGGAAGGTGTAAGGCATTAATATTTAAAACTAAAAATATTATTTAAAAGTACCAAACAATAAAATTTTAAGTTGCAAGATTATTATGCAGGGTTGCCAAAGTCGTGTGGAAGTAAGAGAGCCTTTCTTTCCAATCTTTATAGCTCTCTTTCTTTTAGTTACGGCAGATCCATAATGAATATCGTTCATATAATGCAATAAGTATTTTCCTAATTTAGTGCTATAAAAAAATCTATCTTAAATTTTAAACTAATTTTGCTGCACAAATATTTGCCATGTAATACAACAGAGCAACAAAGACATGTAAAACCAGACTGTTTGGTTGAAAACCAGATGATTGGCAATAATACAAAGCAAGTTAAGAATTACTATTAATAATCAGGGCACTTACAAATTCCATTGTTATTTAAGGACAATCAGTTACAACAGCCTACCTCCCGCCTCACAAAGTCTGGTTTAACATATTACCAAAATACATTTTTGTGATAAGGTTTTACTCGAAGTGAAAAAATTTACGAGTGCTAAAACACACACACACACGCACGCACGTGCACACACACACACACACACACACACACACACACACACACACACACACACACACACACACACACACACACACACACACACACACACACACACACACACACACACACACACACACACACACACACACACACACACACACACACACACACACACACACACACACACACACACACACACACACACACACACACACACACACACACACACACACACACACACACACACACACACACACACACACACACACACACACACACACACACACACACACACACACACACACAAGCATTTACCTGCAAAGACATTGCCTGTGAAATAAAAATGTTTTACTATGAACAAATGTAATTTTGAGCAAATATTTAATTTTTTAAAAATGTAATTACAAAATTTTGAAATTCGATTTTGAGGTGTTGTCTGACCATGTTTGTCAATCGACAAAAACTTTACACGCACAAACATTTCCATTTGTCAATATAGAATAAAATCCCTTAAAAAGCAATCGATAAGTCAGCAATGGTGCTTGTTGATATCTAAGTTCCAAACTTGAAGGTCAGTAGTTTATTTTCCACTGGAAATTTACTAAAAACCCAATTACATATTTATTTTTAGATTTTTCAACTGATATCATTTCAATTTAAACATTACATTTGATACTGTGCAATATGAATCGGCTTGTCATAAATCTGTATTCAAAAATGTTCAATTCCATTCAAAGCATAAATGTAAAGAGTTTTTCCAAAAGATAACAATTTTAACAAAACTGAAAATTCACAGTTCACACTTTTGTTAGTGTGGAATTATTGAGATGAGATAAATATTGATATTGCTCACTGAATGCGCACCACAGTTCTTTCCTGCAAGATTTAGCTTTTTGTTAGTATTATTTATTTACTATAGCTAATGTTTTTTGTACAAGTAGTTTCGTGTAGAAGAATAATTGTGTATTTGTGTAGATAAATAGAAACCAGCAATAGCGGTTTTTGTTTTTTTTTCTCCAGATTTATATTAGCCTATATGAATAACAATAGCTACATAACAGGCCAGCCAGACATTTTTTCACAGTTCGCAATTATTCACAGATAGCAATATTTCATAGATATCTGTTCTCTGAAACAACACTCTAGTTCAACTCGATTGGCTGTATAATGACACATTTCCAGTATCATTTGAACATGCAGAGTTGAGTTGTGGTCATGGGAAAAGTCACTTATTTCAAAAATGTCGAGCCAGTATTTTTCATGCAAAGCATTTTATTTATTTATCAGGATGTTTTAGGATCTTCTAAAAATCATAAGGGGCTTCTTATTCCTGAAATTATTTAAAAGCAATTTCTATGAGAGTAATAAGTAAACAGATGACGTTACCGACTGGTAAAAAAACTTGGCAGCAAATAAGTACGCAGAATGCATAAAAAAAGCTGGTGAAATGCTACAACAAATGTTTAAATATGTGCAGCAACTATGTTTAAAAACAGCTAAGGTATCAATTGTGTTACCAGTTTTGTTTCATAATCTTATATAAATTTGTAGAGAAAAAACACACTCTCACAACTACATGTGGATCACAAAATGTAAGGAAGCCATGACTAATTCAACATTTGTTTTATTTTATTTATTTATTTATTTGCATTATCATTTGAAGTAATACTATACAGTATTTATTTAATATCCACCAAAGTGATAGCACAAATAAAAAAACGTTAACTTCTGAAGCAGTCATTAAATATTTTAAATCAATTATGTAAGCTGTGATAAAAAAAAACATTACACAATAAAGCAGTGCATACGTGATTTATGTCATGATATATTAAAACTGAAAATTTAAATATTTATTTGTAATAAGTTACAGTAACAACAATATAAATTCTGAAAATTATATTCATATTTTTTTTGTCATGTATACAGAACAAGACAGTTTCAAAACAATTTTAAATCATAAATGTTTAAATAAAATCCTACTTTAGTTTACAAATAGACTTGCAGTAACCCAGTGAATATCAAACATCAATATTGCCAGATACTGAATATTATTATTATTATAAAGGAAAAAATATTACAGTAAATTAGTATGTAAATTGAGAAAAAGTAAATTATAATACAATTAAAACCCTTTTAATAACATAGTTTAAAATGGTATTATTATTGAAAAAACATCAAAACTAACTGAAAAACTCAAAATTACCACAAAAAACCATTAAAACTTCTCATTTACATTACAGTACGTAGTACAAATGAATGAAAGACATTTGTAGAAGTACCAGTTAAAATAAACCACTTTCCTCTGGACTGTAAACTTGAATCCTAACCAAAAATTATTTCCTGTTTCTTTAAAATTCTGTATGAATGAAGCAATAAAATTAACATAGCACATTAGTTTTTCACCATAAATAGACAAAAACACAGATTCCATGCCATTTTGTAAACTTCTTGAGCCACCTTCACTGGCTTGCAAGTCATTTTTGTTCGTTATTTTTTATAAAAAAACGTTTGATTTCTCACAAATTATCTCCAGAAATTGGTGTACGCCTTTGTCTTTCTTGTAAAAACCAAGGAAAAAGCGCATCGATTTCCAGAAACTCACCCAATTTCATTGTGTCATTTGACACAGTGTTGATGTATGATTCTAATTTTTTTTTTAAAGAACCCAAATAAATAACATCAACGGGTTACTGGACATGCCGTATTAAAAATTGCCAAATTATCGCAAGTATACTGTATTGCAAAAATATTTCAACTTTCTCTCACAAATTAATTCCCTAAAAAAACTGATAAAGCAGCAACAGACAAGAAAAAGAAAAAATTTAGATAATTTTTCGAACATTAAACTTCTGAAAATATAAAATGTACAATTTATACAATTTTGTGCATTGAAAATAAATATAAAGAAAACATTTAAATCTTTAACTTTCTCCACACACAAAAAATTAATTGATTTAATTAGATATTTGTAATGAAACTTATCTTTTTTTAGTGTAATTGCAAGATACTACAATAACAGTCCATTAGACTGAAGTAGAAGGAAATAGTTTTTACAACTGAAATAGTCATTTCATGTACCATTATAGTATTAAAACTTCAGGACGCATAATAATAATTTTTTTTAACAGAAACTAAATTTTTTGATTTAAAAATGCATTTTTTAAAATTTGTATTTTTTTTTAAGGTGAAAATCACATTGAGGCTATTATCGCCTCCCTGTAAAGTGTTAGAGTCGTAAGTGTAGTGTTGTAAATGTGTTTGTTAGACTCGGCCAACCATATAAGAAATACAATTTAGAATGAAACACAATTTAAACTAGGCAAGTAAATGTTATTAAAAACAGTTTATAAAAGACTGATTGAACCAGGCTGTTTATCAAAATTATTGTTGCCAAGCTCTTCAGCTTGAGAAAGTCAACACATTTTCAAGGATGAACAGTATTGTTTATAAAAATAGCAAGAGACTAAAAATGCATGAATAAGCAAATCCAATGGTCTACAAAATTTCAACATGAAAATTACAGTCAGCAAATATTAAAGTTTAGTTAAGACAAACTTTTCCCTTTCTTATCTTCTTTTAATACATCAATTAGCCTGTAATTACCATAATCTAGCCCATTTAATTAAATGATATAGTACAGTTCGAAAGTATAATTTTACAGGTTGTGCGAGGCAAAATGTTATGCAAAGGCTTAAAAATATCTATTAGAACACAAGACTGGTCTGCCCTTACAACAGTACACCCTTTTTAGCATATTTTTTTGCTATACAATACCACTGTTGTTTAGAATAATTCTCATGAAACTACAACATAAATTATCAGAACTATTCATTTAATGTTTCATTTGTTTATATAAAATATTTAACAAATTCTGTTATTTTTTAACTTTGGTTCAATTAAACAAATCAGTAAAAAAACCTACACATGGGTATTTATTCTTTCTACATTACACACACACACGCGCGTGCGCACACACACACACATATCCATTTTCTTGCAGTAGACTGAAAATTACCATGTTTATTAGAGGGGAAAAGCTAGTTTAAAACCAGGCTTGAAATTAACAAACATTCCGGCACTCATTATAACAATTATTTTAGTTACATTTCAATTGGATTCAGAATAAAAATGTAATACAGTGAAACTTCGATTAATCGCTAGGATAGGGATCAAGACCATAATGGTTAATCAAATATATACATATCACAAAAACCCTTTAAAAAACAACCCATCCCGCTCATCGTATATGAACATAATAAAATGCACATTTATGACTGACTGCATGTATGTTCTGCAATAAAATTAAAACGCAAGTGCCACAATCACTAATTCCAGAAATTACACTTATATTGTTCTATTGTTCTAATCGAATGTCCTAATCATATTATGAAAACAGCTAAATCACTCACTAAGCAACAAATAAGACAATTCCAAACATTAAAACTTATCAGCCGGGACTACAATATCCACAACTGACATCCACGATAGTCTACAGTAGACCAAAACGTGACATCAATAAAACAAAAATTATTTTCACTGCAATCTGGCTGCAGTATATATTTGGGAGCATTGGGAGCAGTATGTTTGGTATTAATAATTATTGCTTAGGTTTTTATTTACTCCTTGCTACTATCATTTCTTTAAGAAATACATAAACAGTTTACAGTACAGTAATATTTAATTATTGTTAACCTTCAATCATGGAATGACAGTTAATATAAACTGTCAGTTAAAAAAAATTGATGGTTGATTGAAGTCTCACTGTACTCATTTATAATGTAAGTCCAAGCTAAAGATATCCAAAAGTAACAGTTTAATATTTAACACATCAGCTGTTATAATAATTTTTTTAAAGTAGGCTCTATCACAAGATTTGATCAGTTTACAACCAAGGTCAGAGGATTAAGCAAGTGCAGTCTAATGCTAGCCTATTTACAACTTAATTTAGTCACTTCAGATGAAGATCCTACAGAAAAGTGCAATTTATGCTTTCATTGAATGATGTACATGAACTGAATGTATTATTAATACTTATACAGTCAACTCCTATGGAAAGTTAATTAGATAAGCTAGTTACAAACAATGAATTTAGTTTCACTGTTCATAAACAGCACTACTTGTGCTGAAATTAATCTTTTATTACATTAAAGCAAATGATCATTTCACTGCAGAAGTGACGCACCATATTGAAAACGATCATTATCTTGATACTTTGCTACTTAAAGATAAGGCAACCATTCATTCGTGCAGTAAAGTTAATAGACACAATTATTAGCAAATTTCTTTGAAAAAATAAGCTATTGAAGTGGCCATCATAGTAACACCCAAACCCGGGGTTATGAAATGAGCACCAATCCTTAACTCTAGATCACTTTTTGAAAGGAAGATAAAATGTGCACACACATACACGCACGAGCACGCGTGTATTAGCATACTCGTGTTCATAGTTTTGGTCTGATTTGATTCAAACTTAGCAACAACAAAAATCTACTATTGTAACAGCTTCGACGAGTTTGTTAACCAACAAAATTTGTTCAATAGTTTCAAAACAAAGGCAACTCAAATCTTTAAAAAATTTTAACTTTTTGAAAATCTGATTTTACTATCTTTATCAGCATTAAAAACTGCAATAATAAGTATTTTGAATTTTCAAAATCTGTTGAAATTAACAAATTTAATTTGACGGAAGTCAATTCATTTTAGTATTTGAATATAATTTAATAGTTTATTAAAATGCTAATATATGAAGATTTTAATGCTGATTATGTAGGTGCAATAAGTTCTTAAAAAGGACAAGGTTCAGAAAAATGTGTTAGGAAATTTCCTTCTACCACGTGCAAGACAGATGCATGCTGTGACTATTGAATTTGGAGTACTGAAACATCATTGTAAAATAAATGAAAATTTAAGATGCACAACTGAAGAGTGTCATTTTTTTAGGACTGTAAAAAAATGATATCTGTTTGTTTTTTCCAGACCATCTATATCAGGACACATACCTCGACATGCTTCAGGACTTTGTTGTTCCTCTGATTCCTGCATCCAACCAACACTATCATCAATAAGTTACCAAGTTTTTATACAACACTTTTCTCAAACGTTTAATCAGACAAGGTACACAAAAATATGATCTCAAAATATCATTCACAATCCAACAAAATATCATTGTTTAATAGGACAAGGACGACAAATGATCTCAAAATATCAATCACTTAGACTTTCTGTTGGAATTGTATTAAAAATTGAAAACAATGTTTAAAAAATTCAGAAGTTTTATAACAACATATTATTGGAACTGCTGGTCTAAAAATACTACAAAAGTTTCAAAATACCTGACAAAATTGTATCGTCTGCCAAACTACAGAATAATTAACACACTGAACTTTAACCTACATTTAAAACTTGATGAACTGCTATTTATTTTTTTTAAAGAAAATTATATTATGTGGTTCTGTTCATATAGCCTAATCTGTTACTTCTGAAAACTTTTAGTCCAAACTCTTTGCACCATTAAAGTACTTTATACTTTAGTCAAACTGTCAACATTATAGGCCTATCCCCAAATTTTCAGAGCAAGTTTACAAGCAATTTTACTAGTTTTAACAATTTGTCAATAAAAACTGTTCAATACTTTCCAGAAAATGTGTAATAATTTCATATATATAGTCGACCTAGGATATAACACGGTTGAAGGTACGAAACGTATATGAGCACTGTAAACGGCGGAAATACTGTATGTAGTGAAAGAAAATCATACTTTGTACTGTATACATAATTAATTGCTATTTTATTATAATTTATTACACATATTACATATTTTAA
Source organism: Callitettix versicolor (assembly GCA_022606455.1). Taxonomy (NCBI): domain Eukaryota; kingdom Metazoa; phylum Arthropoda; class Insecta; order Hemiptera; family Cercopidae; genus Callitettix; species Callitettix versicolor. Next base: position 41,140,841 of record CM040185.1, on the reverse strand, counting down.
AAATATATTTTAGTTAAAATTAATAGAAAATAAGTACTGTACTGTCTAGTATGTATATATGCAACACAATGCATACACATGTACACAGTTGTGAGGGTTCATGAGATTGAAGTTTTCCCCCAATAAGTGTACAGAGTGTATGTGTGTGTGTAAGAGAACACTTTTGCCAGAACAACAGGTTTACATTGTTTGTTTATCCTGCAACAGAATTCTAACTAATTCTAATTCTGCAAAGGGATCCTTTCTATTCTCAACCTTTATTCCAAAAATAGAATACAAATTGTATTTCAAGTGAGAGTGACTATAGGTCAGAGCTTATAAAACTGCTAAGAGCACCAGTGGGACAAACAAAAAAAATATATGAGTGAGAGGTCATGTCCCTACTCTGTCACCAAAAACTCTTCCCTTTTCCCTCACTATCACTGAGTAGTAACAGTTTGTAGACTCAGACTGGCATACTCTGAGTCCCTGAACTGTTGGAGGGAATTGGAGGAGAATTCTTGGACTATAACAGCAGGGTGACAGCATTGTTCACAAAGCCTTGTAACCCTGCCTAAAATACATGTACACTTAATATAGAATATTGGGAACATTATGAAAACAGTGCTATAATGGAGTCAGCATTTCTAATGGAGTACGTTATAACCAAGGTCGACTGTATTACCAAATGTGAACACTACAATAGAAAAAAAATCAAAAGATGGATGACTACTCTTTTATGCAGATGGCTAATCTACGTGTTTTTTGTATTTATACTGGCAAAGATTAGATCATGGAGGGTGTGTAAAGGATTTTTGTGCATTTATAAAGACTTATATGCACCACTTCTCATAATGTTTCTGGTACTGCTTGACTCATCACTTAAAATATTATAAACATCGATGCTCACACATATCACTTAATTCAAATTTTTCTTTTTTTTGTATTTCTTTTGTATTCTTTCATTTGTATTTTCTATCACTCCCTTAGGTCTCAATACAATAAAGTTAAGTAGCAAAGTTACAACATATTAAATTCAACAGTATGTTATGATTAATTTTCTCTTTTAATATCGTTCTGCTTCACCAAATATGGACTGGTGTGTTTAAGATAAGTAAAGAAAGTTTTGAAGTCAAATTAGGACTGTACAAATTTAAGAAAGAGGACATTACCAGTGATCAAAACTAAACAGGCTGCAACTGCTATCATTATTTCTGAACGAAAAATCACAGATCTATAAAAAATTTTGAAACTGCATAGGGATCATTTGGGATATCAAATATATGTGTAGTAAACTGAAATCTATGACAGATACTTTTTAACAAGGTGTTAAAGAGAACAAGAACTTGTTAATGAACTTTACTGAAGATGTGTTCACCAATGTATTGTGTGGTTATACATTATTCTCCCTCAGATGCCATGAAGCATGTTCTGTTACTCAAGGATGCCACCTATGTTTTATCATATTTCGCAACCTCAGTGAACCATCTTTAAATCATTCCAACAAATCTTGGGAACCAACTTTAAAAATTTTTTACAAACAATCAAGAAATCCAACAAACACAATTTTACATTTTTCTTTGACAAGAGCGCCAAAGTTAAACAGTAAAACAGGCACCATTAAGTTGTAGTTGTGAAGGAAAGGAAATTGTTTTAGATTGTATAGGTAAAGCATCAGTTTAAAACAATTTCATAATGATTCATAAAGTATAAATAGAATGAATGAATGATTTAGGAAAAAAGTACAAAAATTTCAATTTTAGCATATCATCCCCCAAACCTCAACTCTATAGAACTTACAATGAAAGATTTGTTGAAGTATTTGTTGTTAGGCATAAATTTAAAATTTATTTTAAATGGATAAGGTTGTACACAAATTTAAGAAGAAACAGGAGAACGAGCGCCTGATGTGAATCACATGTAGAAGTCGAAAAATAACATCTATAATTATCACTCAAGAGATTTGTTATCAGCCTAAATAGTCTGTATTATATTTATGGGTTTATTTACAAATTGAAATAACTATTTAGATATTTTGCATGTTAAAATTATTCCTAAACACGAGGACAATGGAATACTTTCCTTTCCATTCTCTATAATTATTCAAATTTAAAATTAACCAAATGACTGCTTAATATTTTGGTGTAGATTTACATTTATCACGTATGAGTTTTTTAGTGCATAGAAGTTCTATTTTTTCTGCAGGAGATTAATTGTTATTACTAATTAACTAATTATTATAAAATTAATTAATAAGCTTATTAAAATAATTGAACAAAAGATTGTGTAAACATATTATGCAAACAAAAATATTAAAAAGGATTTATTTTCTACTGAATTATTTTTCAGAATGTCCAATTCAAGTTTATGCAATAAAGCGACCAATCCTGCAACCCTGATTATCAAATAGGCTACAAAAAATAAGAGGGATCAATCCCTCCCACCTCAAGTAGCCTAAATTTAATACTGATAAATATTCAGAACAAATATGATGCTACTAATTCTAAAGCTAAAATTAATTTGGCTGTTTTTTTATTAAGATCGATGTGTTTTAAAAAAATTTAAGATAGAAAATATGTTTATCTAAAAAAGTTTGTACCTTCACAATTTCTGAGTTTTAAAAGTATTTTTCATCTTTAAAATTTTATTTTAGGTGTGTATAAGACACTAAGTAATTTTACTGAATTTTTAAATAACTGTTAATTTTTAAACCATCAATTTTGAAACAGATCTTTCTAGTTGCTAGAGATATTGTAATCTTTACAAATTTTGGAAATTTTATACAAATTTTTCCAATTATGAAAAAAATTTGAAAAAAAATAATTATTTTTCAACAAATCACGCCCAAGTAAATTTAAATTGTGTTGAATTTTTGCAACTCATTTCTTGCAGTACTTTCTACAAAATTTCACTACGGATCAATATTCACTTTAAAAAAAACATGAGCGAAAATTTAGTTTTTTTATCTCATTTAAAAATCTTCCACTTCTACAACAATTAAGTTGGAATGTTGTACTCAATACAATTAAGTTCCTCAAATTTGTAGAATTTAATTATTTTTCAAAAAAAAAATATACAGTAGTATAAAATACCCACAAATATAGAATTATAAATGAAAATATTGCAAAATAAAACATTTCTTAATAACCAAGCAATGAATTAAACGTTTCAAGAAATAAAAATAATCACTATAAAGTTAAAACACTTATACACATTATACACTTAATTATTCAAACGTAATGATATCAACGTCAATAGATAACATATGTGAACAGGTTGAACATAAAGAAAGCAATCATTGAAAACAACACAACTTTTCAAATGATGCCTTTAATAAATATTCAGCTAAAGTACAATCATTTACAACAACACACAAATATAAATAAAAAATCTCAGTAATATATCGGTATTATTTACTGGGGCATTATATATCTTCCAGTGTGTAAGGAAGAACACTACTATCAACATCAATAGGTTACTGAAATACCAACAAATCAGTAACAGAAATAAATAAGGAACTATGTTCTTAAAATTACAAGGCCATCATGAGTGCAATTTCAAAAATGTGTACAGTATATAAAAAAAAAACATTAATACTGTGCACTAATACTGCTCCTTTGAATTTATAAAACTAAAACAAAAATGTTATTTAACAATAATTTAATTTAAAATATAAGCACAAATCTTTTAAAGGTAAAAAATAATACAAGTTTTTGAAAAAAATAAACCAGCACTTTACAAGCCTTAATGCTTTAAAACATACAAGTTGATTTTTGATCAATATATCTTTTTTTATAAATCTAGAGCATTTTTTAATTTCTTTTTTTCAAGCAGTTTATTATTTTTAACTTCATGCTTTAAAAGTATACTGTCTGTGTAAAAAAACTCTGTTGAAAATATGATAAGCAAAATTTAAAACAGATTGTGAATGGACTCTCGTAACTCCTGAATATAAAAAAATAATTTTTAAGTGAATGTTCAGATGTATAAATATACCAGGTCTTTCAAAACAGAACAAAACTTTAAATGATTGTTATTGAAGTTGGTCATAATAATGAAATTTTTAAACATCAGTTATTATGGCCATTGCTATTTATTTAAAGTTTTGTACTCCCACTGTTTTGAGGGATGGACTGTATGTACACAGTGTAGGCCGCACAATTTTTTTGTAGTTTGAAACTACTAGATCTATTAGTGACACAAGAACTAGACCATAAAGGATGCTTTGTTAAATAATACGGAATAACTGAAGAATGGTGTTCCAAAAAATACTGCACATAACCTTGATTTATGTGTTAATCAGACAACAATATATCTTTAGAAGGCAGCTGAACTGTATTAATAGATTAAAATTTGAACTGCAAGAAACAAGTCTAAACTAACTGATTTTCAAATTCTACCATAAACACAAATTTGGTTAAACAAGGCACTATGTAAACTGCAGAGGCACTAGTCCACAGAATACTGCTTCTTCAAGAACCCCCCCTCATGCAGGATATATTTCCAGCATTAGTGATAATAATCCTTACAATAAGAAATTGGTAAAACTCAAGTTTTTTATCAAATCATGATTTATTCCAACAGAATTTATATGCGTTTTTTTTCAGTAATCTATTGTGAACTAACCTGTAGTAATCTATAGGAAGCGGAGCTGTGCACTGGACAATAGCTCATCTTTCCCACTATAATTAACTGCCACATCCAACCTCATAACACCATTTTGAACTGAGTTGCAGACTTGTAAAAATATTCAATCTATTTATTGAGAATCTATTGATTCTCATGTCGTGTGAAATGAAAAATGTCATTTTTCCCCTCTAGCAGAAGAGAATAATTCAGTAAAAATTCATCACCAAATAAGTTGAGTATAAGAAAATTCACTTGGAGGCTGTACAGCCCATGACCAAAAACTTCTCATCAGAATTATGCTAGAAACTGTTGGGTTAAGCGCACCAGCATGTGGACATGCATTGTCATGAATCAAAACAACTCCAGAAAACAGCAGACCTCTTTGTTCGGCAGCATAATGTCTGACAATATGCATCTGCATTGATCATAGTCCCTTAATCCAGGAAAACCACCACCAACACGGTCCCAAAAAAAAACTGGTAGCGTTTCTGTTGACCATGTTCAATCTTTTTGTTCAACATGTTTTTTCAGTAATTCAGAAAATTTCTGTCCATTATTCTTGCATAACACCGTCACTCATGTAGTTCTTGCCCTATACTTAGATATTCTGCGATGGATTTCTGCTGCATTATTCTATTCCCTTCCGCCTGAATAAAACTAATGATTTTGCAAATCACACTTGACAGGAGAAACAACAGACACTGCCATGTTTACGAGTCTGCAACCAAAATGGCAATATGAAGTATAGTATAGGTTATAGTGGGAAAGATGAGCTATAATCCAGTAGACAGCTACGCCTCTTACAGCTTGACTGGCCATCTCATGGAAGATTTGGAGGTTGAGAAAAATAGCCCTAGTACTTCATTTTATTCCATTTCACAATAAAAACACTGATGTCACTAAAATGAAAATATTCTTGAAAGGCCTGGTGTGTGTGTGTGTGTGTGTGTGTGTGTGTGTGTGTGTGTGTGTGTGTGTGTGTGTGTGTGTGTGTGTGTGTGTGTGTGTGTGTGTGTGTGTGTGTGTGTGTGTGTGTGTGTGTGTGTGTGTGTGTGTGTGTGTGTGTGTGTGTGTGTGTGTGTGTGTGTGTGTGTGTGTGTGTGTGTGTGCTTTTTTTTTTTTTTTTTTAAGGGGAAAACTATAACTGCGACAGTTTAAATCTTCAGAACTGTTTTTAGAATTGGTCATGCAGTCCCAAAATTACATGGTAACTGCAATTATAAAAACCAAACAATATATATATATATATATATATATATATATATATATATATATATATATATATATATATAAAATAGTTCAACTGTAGTCCTTAAGGACCAACAATATGTATTGGCTGCCATTCCATCAAAGGGCACCAGTTTGGAAAGCTAATGGCAAAAATCTGCAATAGTGAAAATCTAAGTGATCAAAGGACTAAAACTTAATAAATTTACTTTAGATTTCATTAATAACATGATAGATTTTTCTTCAATTTTAATCAAACATTAAGAATCAGTTACAGATTCCTGATGAAATCAAGGTGGGAATGAACCTGACAATGGTAATATTTTCTGTATAGTTAACAACATAATTAATTAATAATGAAGAAACATTAGATACCTATATGTTCATATTACATAGAGTCAAATACTTGTAACAGGCCAAGAAGTGTCTTAAAAATAAATTGTTTTTTATTTTACATTTAAATTTCAACATTGTACCTTACGAATTGTGGAATTTTTTAAGAACCTCTATAATTTTTAAATTTAAATTTTTAACAATCTCTTTTTAATAAATTTTGGATGGTCTCTAGGACAAACTCAAGCCATCCACCTAAGAATGTGCACTAGGCCTAATGTTAAAAACCTGTGCTTCATATGCCTGTATTATTTTGTGGACATTTTTAGTAAAACAACTTTTATTTTAAAAAACTCATACAACCTCCAGATACAGTAATTTGTGTTGTTGTGTATTCGTATTACAATATTATACTGTATCTGAAGATAGGCTCAAGAAGCCTGAAATTTCAGTATTCCACTGCAAGTATTGGATTGTCAGAAGTGCCAAATAAGATAATTAAAATGATATTGTTTTTTTTTATAATTAATACTTTGTGTAATTTTTATTCAAACATGTAAATGTCATATGTTTTATGATAGCCTGATAATGCCTGAACATATTGATTTTTTTTTAATGTTATAGATTATATAGCATGTTATACTTAATGTAAAAAAAGGTATGAAAATGTTACTGGTATATCCATGTCTTTACATACTTTTGAAAGTTTGTATTAGATTTTTTTTGGTCCTTCAAGGAAAAAAATTAAAATAAATTTTTAAGATTAAAACAGAACTGTAGGGATAGTTCTTGTAGTAATTAATTGTAGTATGTTATTTTTTAATAAATCTTAGTGTTTGTTGAATGTTCAGTTTTTTTTTTTTTTAATAAAAACAAAATGCTGGCATGTTTTTTTCAATAAAATATTTTTCACAAATCATTAATACTTAAATGAAAGAAATTAAAATTTGTCAAATTGTAACAACAAATAAAAAGATTTGTTTCATAATAGAGGAAATATGTAAACACAACAGTATTTGTGAAACAATTTTAAAAGAAACAGGAAAAATTTTCCAATTAAAATTTAATAAAGCTTATATTTATAAAAAAAGTAATCAAAAGTTCCAGATGTCAAAAACTGTTATTTTCTAAACAGTTCCAGTTCCTTATAACTAAGTATTTATTTATTAACATATAATCATCTATTCACCAAAATCATGTAAAACCAATTTCAGACTTGACACTTTGTTGAGTTCATAGGGCATGATGGTATAAATATAATCAATTATAACTACACATAGGACGTTTATAATGCAAAACTTTCATTTTTGCTCAAGCAGTTTTTATAATTGAAGAACAAAATAACTGATTTCTGCTGACTAGAAAACCAGCATGAAGCGAGACAATGGAAACTGACAAACAATCAAAATTTTATGTTTTTATAATGTGATTATGTTCATTATTGAAAACTCAGTAAACTAACTCAATCATAGCAGTTCATAATAACATAATAACACTGCAGTTTAATAAGGAATCTAACTTTGTTTTTTTTAAGTTGTAAAATTAATGTTCTATAAAAACTACTAACTGTGCTATTGTCAAAAATTACTTTTTTCATAATTTTGTTCTTTATAATTACATAATGTGCGTAAAGTAGTCAATAGAAAGCATGATGTATTAAAAAAATTGATCTTCTGGTTTTGTTTAACAAATCTCTTTGCACGTCCTATAAGTTCAAAAAATGCCAATTTCAAATATTCTATTGCACTTACTATAGTTTAAATTGATTATACTAAACACAAAACAAATGTTTATATTGAGGATAAACATTTTTATTACAAATTTTCTTTGATAGTGGCATATTACATGTGAATTTTATTTGCAAAAACTGTACCAGCCATTACCACAGATAATCAAGATTTAACTGTATCTGAAATGTGAACAAAATTTGTATATAACTCTGGACCATTTTTTTAATTTACAAAAATCATTTTCATATTCTATTTAGCCAAAATACAATTAAAATTTAATAAAAGAAACTGATTTCATCAAAATCGGTAATTTGGATCAAATGTTAGCCCTTAAGACAACTACTGTAAAAAAATATATTTAAAACTTAGGTTTTGTATAAACTAGGTCATTGTAGAATTATTTATATTAGTATGTTTTGTAATGTTTAAATTTATCTTCCAATCAAATTAGATCATAGTAGACAATGTAAACAATAAATTTAAAGAAACTGAATCATATTCACAACAGATATTTTTTTGTGGGTGTCATAATAGATTCAAAACAACCTTTTGAAAAGAACATTATCCATTCTTTTGAAATTTCCAAATAGCTTAAGTAAATTTCATTTTAAATATATCTAAATAAAATTCCAATCTCTAATGACTTAGTTCTGAACTATAGAGTGAATTCTAAAAAAAAAATTCTTTGAATTTTTGACTTTTTTCATTTAGCCTAACTTATTGAATTACATTTGTTAAACAGACATTAATGTACCATAGGAATAGGCCTACACTAAATGCAAATTACTGGCATAAACTTAATGAAATGGTTTATTGTTAATGTTTGATTGTTGCTTTAATTCTGAGTATGCTAATAACCATTAAAAAAACTACGAGTGCCTAGTAGATTAAGAATTATTTTAAAATAAAAGTTAAATTTAGATACTCTTTTTCAAAAAAAACCCCTACCAATTTGTATTTAAGTTCTACTAAATAAGAAAAATAACTTTATTTACGTAAATAATTTTTATTAAACTTGTTAATAATAAAACTAACACTAGAAAGATGTTAAAATTGCGTGAATTATACAGAGCAAAAGTGCCGGTTTACCCTCTAATAGACTTTTCACAGTGTTCAACCATCCTTTATAAGTGATTTGTTTACACTTTCAACACCACTGCACCTGCATGTCTGTCTGTTACTAATATTCTTTATGTTTTCGTATCCATTACACTAATAATTCTACTAGTCAATGATTCATAATCCACTTTGTAAAACAAAACAGTAGGCTACTGAAATTATACATGCTTATTCTTAACCTTCATCAGCCGCATTTATTTTGAAATTCGACTGGTTAACCCTCTAGATTATTTTAAACCAATTAGTTTTAGTTAAAGTTGTGATTTTACTATAACACGATAAGGTACTCATGGAACTCCAGAGTTACTTTAACACAATATGGCACTTACAAAATCTACTTCCAATCTTTACATAGGCCCCTGCATTGACACAACTAACAATGTATGATTGGGGAGGTAGGGTTTACTACCTTTTTCTAGACTGCAGATCATATAAAAGTAATGTTTTTCTCCAAAACATTGTGACCCAAATGTAACCTTCATGAATACAAGATGGAAGGTTAAAGAGTTCTAAAACTTTTACCTTTCAATATACAGTAGTTTTATTTGCATTTAAATAAAATACTGTACAGTATAATAATTCATCTGTATATGAGTTTTGTATGTACACATATGGTTAAAAATTATTTGTTACTAGTAGACCTACTTCTTTACTTCTTTTTTGGGGGATCAAAAATTTACAAAAGAAAAAAATTAAGTATTTTATGGCATGAAGATTTATATTTTGAAGCGATTTATAAAAATAATCTTTGACCATTATTTTGTAATTTTAACCTTCTACCAATTTATAAAATTAGTGTCAGTGATTGTTTTCAGAAATATCTATTATTTATTTTTATTTAATCAATAAAATACAATGTACAAAACATGTACATAACATTAAAATGTTTAATAAATTCTTGGCCTAACTCTTACGATTTTAAACAACAAATTAATTATTTAAATTACAATTCAAAATCCTACAAGCAGGCCATCTACCTAATAAATTAGTCTGTCACCTATTTGTATTTACTGTATCAACATAAAATATTTCAAAACTAAAATACCCTAAAATGTAAACAGAATGAGATTTGATACAAAATTTTAAAAATACATTTTTGGTAATATACAGGAAAGGAGACTACTAAAGCTGAAAAACATTATTCAAACCTAAACAAGTAGATGAAATACAGTGCAAGGCCAACATTTTTTCATTATTAGGCCACTACTTATCCAGATCTTATTTATGTTTATAGAATCAATTCGACTTTTTCAGAAAATAAAACAACTTTTATTCTCGTGTCAAAACCTAAAACTTGTTTTAATATTTAATTTTGGTAATTAATTAATTAACACGTACCTGGCTGAAAAAAAATATAGTCCACTTAACCTAGGCTATTAAATTAATAAATTATTAGCCTTTAACCAATTTCAAATTCACTAATAAAATCATTGGCATCAAGCTACTTATAACCTGTCCTATAATTTCTTAGGTTACTAGGCAATATCTGTATTAATATGGGCACTAATTACAAATATTATGATCATGTCAACAAAATGTTATCAAAATTAATAGTCTATAGCTATTTTAGATACACATGGTCTATAATACCGATAGGTAGAATTTAAATTATCAGAATCTTAAAGCAAAGGTAGTCGTCAAAAAGCCTGAATCATATATAAACAATTTAATTACTTAAAGATTTTGGTGAATAGAAGATTAGGTACCTGTGTAGTACTTGTGTAGACACAGTACAATGGCGATTTCCATATAGACTCTAGTTAGTCTACACAATATTTATACACCATGGGAAACAGACCTACAATAAAAAACAAAATAAATCTATGTAACCTTTTCTAGATGTTTCTCAACGGCTTTGACAATTGCTGCAGCATGATCCGCATTGTCGTCAGCAAGCATAGTCAACATATTGATGTGTGGTTTGCTATTGACTGTAAGATCAGCCAGGGAAGAAACATAATCAGCTGCAATTTCTTCCGACATTTTGATGCTTCTTTAGGTTCACCAATGATACTGCTGAAAAGTTCCAATGAATGTAAGAAAATAGTTATGAGCTTATATAAAACCTATTGTGATAATAAAATGTAGTTGGATTTTTAAATGAGGGGTCTTTTATTCAGCAAAAAATAATTATACGCCCAAAAAAGTTAAATGGTACTGAAAAGGGAAAAAGCTACAGGATAAGTTACAGGCTGTACATAACAATGAACTTCCTTAGCCTACTTAAGACCTAGTCTTCAGAAGGTTTGCTCTACCAAGTGCTACAGGCCAAAATTACAAAAGTTTATCTTGCTGTCAAATTTTAAACTCCAATTTTTGAAGAATCGTCAAAGTATTAGTCGTTACTTTGTAAATCTGTATAAACATCCATGCACAAAAAGAAGTTATCGCGACATTACAATCACATATTGGTAACACAGCTTACCTTCTTAAACGCAACAAGATCAGTATTCTTATTGATAAAAACCAAATTTCAGGTCCCCGACCACAACATTCTTCCTTACACGAATAAACTGTACACAAAACCAAACTGAAATCTCAAACAAGAACATGAAACTCCTGTTCTACTCAACCAACATGGCAGCGATTTCTTTTTCTCTAACCAAGGATTACGTTACGTTTCGTCACCAGCACTTAGTACTCTTTCTGCACACTATGCAGCACAGGAAATAACAAAGAGATTTATATTTATATTAGCTAGAAATCTATTGGTTAATTTTTAGCGGGCTTTTAAAATCAACCAATGTAGTTACTGTTAACGACTCGCACGTAGTTTAACAAAACAAGAATTTTTTCCTCTTTGGTTTTTTAACTGTAATTAATTTTTCCTTAGCTTTTCTATGGTTTCATATATATATATATATATATATATATATATATATATATATATATATATATATATTATCAGAATATATATATATATATATATATATATATATATATATATATATATATATATATATATATATAATATAATAATATATATAAATATAATATATATACATATATTAGATAATATATAGACATTAATCAAAATTGATTATAAAAACCGACTTTATAGACGCACTAAAAAACTTTTATTTATATATATACATATATATATATATATATATGTGTGTATATACATATATTGTTTTTAATTCAATATTGATATGAAATGTAGTGTAATGTACATATGTATATGAAATTCGGTATTATTATAAATGTTTAATATATAAATGTTAATATTTACTAAATCTTAAATAATATCTTTAAAAAAGTGGTGTACACACACACGCACACACAAAATAAATAAATATATATAAATTAATAACAGTATTTATAATAGTTTGATATACTTATATACAAATCATGATTATACTTTACAGTACATATCAATTTTTAATTGAAAGCAATACATACTACTAAAAGTTTTTTAGAATGTTTATAAAGTTGGACTTTATAATTAATTTTGAATCATTATAAAAACTATTATATTATGGTATACTATGTTATTTATTAATATTTATACTATATCATTTATTAATTATAACTACTATAGAATTTAACTTTCACTTCGATGAAAATATTTAGCTAATGCCATATAATCCAATTTAACTTTTATAAACAGTATTTAGGAAATGTACTTTTTTGTAGTAGTTCGTGATTTATCGAATAATACAGACAGTGTAGTTTGTCCGTGGTAAATAATAGAATGGTGTCAATCGTCTGTCACTGCTGTCAAATTCTTTCATTTTAGAATTTTTTTAGTTGAGAAAGTATGGGTTTTATTAAACATTGAGGTTCGTCTTTGTAGCCCATTGGTAAGTAATTCTATATTGTTAAGATTTAATTAATTTAATTGAATACTTTAATTACATTATTTCTTGAAATATTAATTAAAATAAAATATATACCTTTGTGAACTAACCTATTTTTGCAGGAAAATAATTTAGGCAATTAGTTTCATTATACAATATATATATATATATATATATATATATATATATATATATATATATATATATATTATGTTTAAAGAACTATAGTTTAAACGATTTAATGTGTTTATGCATTTATGATTCATCTGTACTTATCAATAAAACAGATGGTACAGTTTTAGCAATTGTTTTGTGTATTATTAATTTAGTGATTTAATTTTAAAAATTTTATTGGGAGCTTAACATCTGGAAGTTACATTTAAGTGCAAGTTTTATTCATTATCATCTTAAATCAGTTCTTAGGTTATTATATAAAAATTCCCAGGAACTATAATTTTTGTTGCATGTATGTAAGCTAAACTTAGTTTTTTAATCCTTTGATCAGATTATTATGACTGAATAATCTGATTATTCAGTCATAAGAAAAGAAAGCCATCTTTCTTTTCAATAGATGGCTTATCACAGTCAGTAGGTAGTCAGCATCTCAAAACTTGAATTAACAAGTCAACCCTTGAATCTATAACAAGACTCTACTATTAATTAATATATTCTTATTTTATATATCCTATTTTACTTTGAAATGTTTGTCATATTAATTATGCTATGAAACTTATAACATGGGGATTTCATAATGAAACCTAACTGCTTTACTATAAATATAGACTAAATTATAAATATTCCAAATATTTTATAGGTGGGCTCTTACCATGTATTACATGATACATGGTTCTCATAATCAATACCTAAATATGTCAAGCTTGTTTAGTCTTAGCTTGAAAATATAAATGAACCAATATACTTCATTTATATGAATTAAAACATTAAACTGATCATTTTCTTTAAGAAAATGAAAAGCACATTGAGGCTATTATCACCTCCCTAAATGTAAGTGTGTGTTAGACTCGGGTACTGCGAGGGACATCTAAATCCTCTCAATAGGTGCAGCTAGTCTGCATCCCCACCCTGTGAAGTAGTTCAGTTAGAATTTGTCTAAAACTATAATTTAATAAAAGCAGATTTATATTACTTAACTAGCTGTAATAATTAAGGTCACACGTTGCTATTGTTTAGTCTGGTTCAATTTAACAATGCATATAGAAACATTGAAATGGAATTGTAAAATATTTAGTATAGCATGTGTTGCTTTTACACCCAACAGGTAGCACTGTTTTTTTCAGAAAAGGCATATTTTTACCTGTCATAGTTGTGGTATTTATTTAATAGTAGGTATTCAAAAACATGCGCATATTCAAATTCAACGTTATGTCAAAATTTCAAAGCAGTCAGTGAAGAATTTTCGGAGATTTAAGATTTTGAACAAATGAACATTTACATTTTTATTTATATAGATAGGTAGTTACATAAATATGTGCTTATATTCAAATGCAACGTTGTGTCAAAATGTCAAAGAATTCGGTGAAGGATTTTCAGTTATTTAAGATTTTGATCAAACAAATATTTAAATTGTTATTTATATGGATAGATAAAAACATGGTAGGTAGATAAAAACATGACGTATTCGAAGCAACGCCGTGTCAAAATTTCAAAGCAATCGAAGAATTTTGGAGACTTAAGATTTTGAATAAATGAACATTTACATTTTTATTTATGTAGGTAGATAGATAAAAACATGCCCATATTCAAATGCAATATTGTGTCAAAATTTGAAAACAGTTTGTGAAGAATTTGTAGTTATTTAAGATTTTGAACAAATGAACATTTACATTATTATTTATATAGACATAGATAGTAAATAAAAACATGTACGTATTTGAATGCAACGTTGTGTCAAATTTTCAAAGCAATCGGTGAAGAATTTTCAGAGATTTAAGATTTTGAAGAAACGAATATTTATATTTTTGTTTATTAAGATTTTATTATACTATTGTAGGTTACAACAGTAGGTTACAACTATAGGTAATGGAACAAAAATGTAGGGGAAAAAATCATAATAGTAAATGGTGGAATATTAAATATACAAATGGGCCTAACTTTGATCAAAGTGTTTTTAAATTTTGACAGAATGCTGCAGGCTGGCCTTATTTTTCTCTACGGTATTTTTCTCTCTAGTTGGGCGAGAGGACTAATCCTAGGATAAACTAAATAAATAAATATTAATAAAAGACCAATAATATTAAGTTTCTAATATTAAGCCTCTATGCTTTATAAAGAGCTTATTATTCTGCTGTATTGTACAAAACAAACTACACTATCCATAAGCTTACTTATTACAACTTACTGAAAAAACAGTGTTTTTCTCATCTTTTTACCAATTTTACTGGCATTAAAATGATATAATGGTATCTGTATGCTCTAAAGTTTGTAATCTTTTTGTCATAGTCACAAAAGTACAGTGGCAAATTGTCACTGTTATAGTAGTGGCTGATTTGACCATGTGATACTGTGGCTCGTGCTGTGGCTGATCCTTTCAAAGGCCAAACCCGCTGAGAACAAACTAGAGGGAGTCTACTGTACCATAAAAAAAAAGGTTTAGGTGTTTTCCAGGGAATATTGTGTTTTAAAATTGCTTATTTGTAGACCATTTTAGCCTTACAGGTAATTTTTTCTGGTTAACCCAAGTTACTCATTTTGAATCTGTTTCTTTTAGGGCTGTTTATAAATTTCGGTCAACGTATTAGCAACGAAACCTTGTGTAGGCAAATTGAAAATTTGTTAAAGTGTTTATTACTTTAAAAGGTAAAAAAGAGATGAAGTTTAAACTCAAAAAGAGGTCAAAATAAAGTAGGTGAGGTGCAACCTATGCAGTTAGAGGAGATGGAAAGTACAAAGTAGAATTAATAGAATGGGTTGATCTTCAAAAGAATCAGAAAGGGCATGACGATCTAATTTTCAATAAAAAGTTTCTATTTATACTTGTATAAATACAGTAATAATTATCAATTAACTAAAATTAAATTTGGTTCATTTGTGAATCATCTTAATGTATAAAAAAATTGGATTGCTATTGCCTACTACTTCGCCAAGGATATTATTTACAAAAAAATCAGTCACTAGATTTAGCACTCCGTCATATATTCATACTTTTTTGCAGTATTTTCACTGATTAGAAGTAAAATATTAATATTCTCTGGTTAATTTCAATAGTTATCGCCGCATCTAACCATGACCAGACATCTTCTCTCTGATATAGTACCTATATAGTTCTTTTTAAAATATAATTTTATTTATCGTTTTTTTTTTTTTTAATATGGGTTATAAGTGAAGGTAATATTGACAAAAGTTTCTAAGTAATTTTTTCTTTTTATTTGTGAGAATTGTTCACGTATTTAGAATCACTAATTTTTGCAAATACTGTACCAAATTTGGGCTGTTGACAAATGAACTTTATATATATATTTTTTAAGGTGGCTATACTTGCTGAAAATGGAAGATTACAAATTTCTTTTCAAAGTGGTCTTAGTTGGAAATGCTGGTGTTGGAAAAACATGTTTAGTGCGTCGTTTTACACAGGTAATTTGATAAGTTAGGTTAGGTAATTGGTATATATTAGTTACTACTTTCTTTAAACCATAAATTTAACAAACATAAGCTATGTTATTGATTCAACTTGTAATTTATATTCTTTTAGGGACTTTTTCCACCTGGCCAAGGAGCTACGATTGGGGTTGATTTTATGATCAAAACTGTTGAAATAGATAATGAAAAAATTAAGGTAAATTGAAAAATAATGATCATTTAATTACTTTTTATTAATTTTTTAACGTTTTAGTATTTAATGATTTTTATCAAATTAGAATTCTTGCACTTTGACTTAATAAGGTCTACTGAAATATGCAGAAGCCCAAAGTTGCGAATGTTTTTACAATCGAGATAATCGCCCATCATACAACAAAAAATCGAGTCAGCCATCAAATACCAGTCCGGTTGAACAAATAAATTGTTTAACGATTGTTGACAATTGTTAGGACAATGGTTTCACATGATTAATTGCTGATGTGATTTTTAGGGTATTGTTTTCATTTCCTTTGACTGGACATCAGTATTTACTATTTACTAAAGTTAACTACACCCTAATTTTTTTATTCATATTTTTCTCATGACCTTTTATTTTAAAGTTATCTTAGTTCGAGCCGCGGTTACTGCTGTTGCTATATCCTTAACGTAAACACAGATTCCTCATTCTCATTAAACTGACATAAAGTATATATGTTTAGAAAGAAATATATTAATCTTACATATTAATGTTGTTATAGTTACAAATTTGGGACACAGCTGGACAGGAAAGATTTCGTTCAATAACGCAGAGTTACTATCGATCAGCTCATGCTTTAATTTTGGTCTATGATATCAGTTGCCAACCAACATTTGATTGCTTAACGGACTGGTTAAGAGAGATTGAAGAATATGCTAGTAACAAAGTATTAAGGATATTGGTCGGTGAGTGTTTTAATTTAGTTTGGTTCTAAATTTAATCAATTTGATACCATTTTTAAGGAAATTTAGGCCTAGGCGTACTAATATTAATATAATATAATAAAATATATTATACATATGTATAATTAAGTTCTTGTTAGCTTTCGGAATTAGATGGTTCAATAAATTCTGATTCATAAATATGCTTGTCAAATTAAGATACGCTTTTTTATGAACATGCATCAGCTTAGTTTTGCTGTTGTGCACCCCTACTGATGTTTTAGCAAGGTTATAGAAACTAAATTTAATCATTTATAGTAAATTGTAAATTGTGTTTATTCATTGATTTTTTTTAAACAAAAAAAATTCTTTAGTGAAAAGAAATAGTTAATTTTATGATTTATGAATGCGAAAATGTGTTTCCTTGTTATACAAATTGAATTTCAGTATAATGGACATCATAGTCCATTATATTGAGGACCGACTATAATACATTTGTAAACATAATTTTTCTTTAAACTTTTTACTGCTTTGACTGCTTAAACTGTAATGCTTTTAAATAAGTGCAAAATATGATATACCAAATTTGATCAAAATCGTTTTATTTGATCTTTTAAACAGTCTTACTGTTCAAGAACAGCATGACTAAGGATAACATTTTTTTTAAGTAAGCATTTTTTTTAGTAACAAGGTGAAAAGTTTTTGGCTGTGAAAAAAATCTCTTAAAAACTGGTAGTCACACCAAAACCACCCAGGCTTCACAAAAATTTCAGATTTGATTAGTTAAGTTTTCAAATTGAAATTTCAGAATTGAAAAAACTTTGTTGTTTTTCACAAATTTTAAGTCCTAGATTGATAGGAATTGATAAATCAGTGAATAAGATGGTCATAGCATAGGAAAGACAATATACTGTACATCAAAATGAAAAAAAAGGTTTAGTGAAAGAAAATAGTATATAACGAAAGTGTTGTGGGTGTAATAATAGTGTGTAATGTATATAGTAAAAGTGCAATTCAGTTTGGTAAATTTTTTTATTACAATTCTGCTTCATTCAGGACCGAGTTTGTTATAGCTATCTAATAATTTAGAATAATCAGTTATTAAAAAAAATCATTGAGGTATCAGTTTATCAGAGTGCAAAAAAATTGTTTATTATTTTTTTAACAGTTGTAACATTAACTTGATTTTGAAAGGTATGTTACCTAGAACATTCATAAAAGATTTATGTCTTGAAAGTTTTATATCAAATTTTCTATATAATACAAGTAATTAAGAACTAAATTTTATAGTAGTATGATAATAGGGCCTATATATAAAACCATTAAAAACTGAAAATGAACCATACTAGCATGTTAACACGTCCAAAACAGAATAGAGTACTTGTTACTGTATAAAGTTTAGCTGAAGCTATCTAAAAAAATCTGATTTTTCAAGTCCAGCTTAACCAATTTTACTCAAATTTTGATCAGTTTAGTTAATAAAAGAATTTTTAAATAAAAGGAACAATGAAATTTCATGCCTCAGAAATAGAGAAAAACATTATCTGAAATTTTTTTTTAAATAGCAATCCGTATCAATTATTTGAGTCTTTAAAAGATATCATTGAGATCAGTTTTAATGAAAATCCTTGTATCAAGGAAAAATATGCCACCAGTGTAGTTTTACAAATTAAAATTTTTTTTTACTTGTTTTGCCGTGAGACATCTTCAGATATAGTAAAGATTAGACGTGGATGTTATTTAATGTAACAGCCAAAATAAAAGAATTCCAAATAAATAAGGGTTTTTTTTGTAATGATGATAGGCTGATGGCAAT
Organism: Callitettix versicolor; assembly: GCA_022606455.1. Lineage (NCBI taxonomy): Eukaryota > Metazoa > Arthropoda > Insecta > Hemiptera > Cercopidae > Callitettix > Callitettix versicolor. Next base: position 41,121,714 of record CM040185.1, on the reverse strand, counting down.
AGACACTAACAAAAGACGTCTTCTCTTTACACCATATAACAAGCTAAAACTGTGCAAGCATGCCTGTTATTTTTATAACTGTTTGGGCTTTGAGGAACAATATTATCATGTTTTCTTTCAGTAATCACAGTTATACTTATACAGTTACAGTTCACATTCCATTCAAAGTTCCAAGTAAAGCATCTAGTTACATTAGCAAAGCATCTAGTTGGGTTAGCAAAGCATCTAGTTATGTTAGCAAAGCATCTAGTTACATTAGCAAAGCATCTAGTTACATTTGCAAAGAATCTAGTTACATTAGCAAAACATCTAGTTACGTTAGCAAAGCATCTAGTTACGTTAGCAAAGTCAAAACGTTGAGTAGTTTTGTTAAACAGATGTTAGAGTGTCTAATTTTTAGTAATTCTTTCTTATGGTTATATGGTTGAACTAATTTTTTGTAGATTTTTTTTAAGTTGATTTTTTCTGTGTTATCCTGTTGTGTTTGTTAATATAGATTTTCAGTTTTTACACAAATATAAGTTAAAATGAACTTAATAATTTGTAAATTAATAATTAAATGCAAATATAACATTTTGCAATTTTTATTGTCTGATTTTTTATTGTTTGTGCAGTACATTATGTAAATGAAGCCACCTTACAAAGTAATCATTGCAACAGATTGGAACACTGTTATTTTTAATAGGGTTGTGGAACCTATTACTTGGCTGGAACAGTAATGTTGGAACCTGTTTCAGGAAAATAACAGTTTCCCCACCAGTAGTAAAGATAAAAATCTTAAAGTGTACTTAAATACTAACACAGTTAATGTTAAAACTAGAAGGGAGAAGGTAGAGAAAGGAAAGTGGCAGGTATGTAAGTAGGTCAGTGACCAGCAGGTAAGAAAAACTTGCCCCAAGACAATAGCCCACTAAACAATTATGTTCAAAATTAGATTGGTCAAAATTAGTCTGTTCATTTAAATTAATATTTGGGTTTTTACAAATAGATCTGTTTATTTCCAGAATTTCTAAATTATTTAGTTTTATACCTTTTTTGTTTCTATGGATTACAGTGATATTGTTCACTGTAAATAATAGAATTCTAATAAATTATTCACAAATTTTGAGTCATTTGTTTTCCTACTTCCAACAATCTGAATGTTCTTTACACAAATTTATATAGCTTTTCCAGATTGTCCAATGTATTTATAGACATGTTTTATATGCCATTGTTTAGTAAAATATCTACTTTATCCTCATTGTTGACAATGTGTCTCCCTAAGTTAAATGTATAGTAAAAAGCTGGCTTATAATTAGTTTTATCTAAGATTAAACTTCTAATTTTATAACTTATATTGCCTAAAAATGGTTCTTTTTTGGTCTTTTTAATTGACTTATTTGTATTGTATAATACACTAGAATAAAATTCTGTTCACAAGCTCAACATTGTACAGTGGTACCCTGGTTAACAGTATTAATTCTTTCCAGAACTAAAACTGAGCAGACTGCTGTGTGAATCTGTGTTTACAATAAAGACTTATGGAAAACATTTTAATTTATTACGTAGAAAAAAATAATTGAGTACTCACTATTAATATGTCGAAGATGAAGAATGAAGAAAATTCACATAACAGATGTTACACTTTATTTTAACTAAATTAATACAAATGTAATTAAGTCACATATATGCAAACAGAACAAAATCAGTACTGTATATTTTTAAGGAACAGGAGTGGGCATTCTGAGAACAGATAACTAAAAAATATGGTGGAAATTATTGCCCTTCAAAAACCAAACGACCATCAATCAAAAGCTTGTTTGTGTTAACTCAGCACAATGTTTATTTCTGTAGCATAAAACTATGTTATCTCTATAATTACACATCTGCTTAGAAATAATTTAAACAAAATGTAAGCACTTATAAATGTTCAGCCCTTTATCCAAAACTTAAAACTGTTATGCAGGTCATTTTTAATTCCATGAATTATATGTTGACCAACATGCAGATAAACTGGTGCAGGTCAACTGTAAGCCATAAGCCAGGGATCTCTGTTTTTATTGATACAGTCTGTTTGGTGGTTTTTAATTCAGAATTGAAGTTATCATTGAGCATGGTTCATGCTCTATGGTATGGTCTGTGGATCATACTATGAAAGGCCACAGGCTACTATGCTATGAGGCCCTTCATACTATGAAGGGTTTATGGGGAAAAGGGTGCCTAGAATGAACTGATATTATAGTGTCTTTCAGAAAACTTTGAGGCAATATAAAGTTAAATTAATTGATGAATTTGCTGGTCACTAATCTTCTGACATACTTGACAATCCTTCCTTCCTTTACCCTTTACCCTTCCAGTTTTAACTTCAGCTGTGTTAGTATATAAACACTTTATAATTTTTAGCTTTATTATGTCTGAAGGTGCCTCTCAGTAAAACATATGTCACTGAATTAAAGAATTTTGTGAAACTATATTAGTGTTAAAATTTTTCCTTGATGTTATGTATAATGTTTATATTACAGCAATAGATTGCCTTATTAAATTAATATTTTTCTAATCAGTTACAATACATGGTATTGTAAAGATATAATAATGTTTAATCATGTCTTCAATTATTGTTTGTACATTATAATTGAACTCCATTACAAATAAGCAATGGTAGTGGTCATCATGGTAAGACCCAGACCATGAATCATGTTAACCTTGGTGTTAATGTTCTGAAACTATTACTACCATTAGAAAATATTTTTTTTTATGTTTTATGCGTTAGTACTTTGATGCTGGTTCAGTAAAGTTATTACTCAGATAATTTGGTTGAATCAAAAAACTTCCTAGTAATTTTTTATACTACATTTTCTTCATAATCAGATTTCACCATCATAATCAACGTTATAATCTGCATAAATTATAATTTTATTTTAGAAAATTTGATTTCAAAATAATAATAATTTAATAAATAATTTAGAAATTCTTGAAACATAATATATAGATCTACTTGTAAAAACCCAAATTTTAATTTTAATTTAACCCCTCTCCCTTACTCAGGCATCAAGCCTATTGTTTAGTGGTTTTCCCAACCTTCTGGTCACTGACCTACTTACATACTTGTCAGTCAGGCCATCCTTTCTTTACCTTTTTCCTTTCAGTTTTAGCATCAACCCTATTATTATATAAAATACACTTTATGATTTTTTTCTTTACTGTAACATATTTCACTCAATAAAATAATTTTGTGAAAGTATATTAGTATTCTAAATTTCTTTAATATCATTGAGTTTCACATAATACCTAATACGGACTGTGTGTTCAATAAATAGAAAATTGTTATCACTGTTTTTTATTGTTGGACATACTCTTAATTTTAGAAATACATTGCTAATTCCAAAAGCCCCATCAAGAAATATGAAGAAATATTCAGTTTGTTGTTTGAACATAATTGCTGAATATTTTTTTTCGCTATAATGAATAACATACACACACTGACAGATATTCCTGTAAAAATCTATTTTCTACTTTTAGATGTCAGGCAACGTAAATATCTGCTAAAATTGATATTGAATTTTTGGCATGATTGCAATACTTTCTCTTTCTTAGGAGTTGCAAGAATGTAAAAAATTAAGTAATTTAGTACCACTTACTTTATCATTAAATGTTTTTATGTCCACTTTAGGACTGGAGAAAGGTCAGAACGCACAAAAGGTTGGATAATAAGAGAAGACAAAAAACTTTATTTAAACAAACAAAAATATAGTACTATGCCATGTCATAATAATTTTTCATAATTATTTTAAATTAATTGACACAATAAGTGGGTACAAAAATTAAATGCAGTATAATTTAATTTTATACTTTTGTCAACTGCTAATTCTAGCACTAAGAAGCAATACCATTTTGTGAAACCATAAACAATGAATTGTTTATGGTTCATTGTTTGTACTGTACATGCAAACTGTCATACTGATGTCTACTTCAAGAAATTGATTGGTTTTGTGATTAATTATTTGAATGTTCACATTCAATTGTTGATCAACAAGTAGAGAAAGCTAAAATATATGGATAGGTATTCTTTAATCCCTCAACTATTATCCTTAACTAACTCTTATACATATTGTAACAAATACAAAATACTAATAATCAATTGTCCTTATTGTAATTGTTATATATTATATATATATATATATATATATATATATATATATATATATATATATATATATATTAGTCTTTATTTACTATCAGCGGTTCTATAGACTTGGTTTGTAGAGCACATAAAGTATGTATAGTTTACAACAATCACTGATATGGTATTTATATTACTGAGTCTCATGATCGTTCAAATCTAATTCATGATTTAGTTAAATACAATTTAATACAAGTAGATAAAAGAAAATCAAAATAAATGGTAATTTAGAAATTTACTTGAAATTGGAAAACCCACAAATTTATAGTACGTTTTAGAAAATTGAAATTTAGGCTGTTTATTTTTAGTACTTTATCTGAATTTCATGAATGTGTACTGATTAGATTTTTCAAAGTATTAAAATATATATATACATTATATATATTTAAGCCGCCTCGGTGGCCTAGTTGATAGCGTACTGGGCTTTTATCCCGAGGACCCGGTTTCGATTCCCAACCAGGGCTTGGCATTTTCACATGCTGTAAATCACCCCATCGTCTGCTTTAGCCCAAATGTGCACAATAGTCGGACGTTAACTACCAAAAAAAAACAATATATATAAATGGAAGCTTGTATTTTATTTAAATTCATTTAATTTAATATATCTTCTCTCTTGCACTATTATGTAATGATATTTCACTTTTCACTTTAATTTTAAACAAAAGAAAAACTAAATTCTTATACTGGAGCCTGGTGATCATAACTGCGCTTGCCAGTGTCTTGGAAAAGTCTCCCAAACTAAGGTACCCTTCCCCAAATCTCTTTCTTTGGAAATTCAAACTGTCTTTGGTATTCTTGCACTGATTAGGGGAGAGACACTATTTAACAAATCTACAGATTTTATCTTTGTGACTTAATTTTTTAGGGATATTTAAGTAAAATTTTATTTTAAAACTAGTTTTTCTTTCTTAAATTTTGATTTTGTTAAAACAACTTTTTTTTTATTTCCTATTGCTATGCAAATTTAATTATTAAATCACACAAATATCCGGCGCACCCCATTTTTGGTTGCCTGGTCAGTTATAATGCAAGCGTACACTCTGCCACTTTATTTATGTATTTATGTTTATCAAAATAGAATACCTAGTATATTTAATGTACATAATTATTTATTCTTCCTTATTCCTCAATATCCGAGGTATGTATAAATCAAATATTCTTCATCTACATACATTCTTATAAGCCTTTTTTACCATTTTTCTTGAGTTAAATTAGTATTTATTATAAATGTCCATTGCTTTTAGGCTGTGTTCAGTGCTTACGCCGTCATTGATCAGATCATATGGTTTATTTTTTTAAATTATTTGATGTAGCCTATTTATCACTTCGCATTATGAGTTGTTCAATATATTTATTAGGAAGTGACCTGTTTTGGACGCAGAAGAGACTAAAAAAATAATATAAGCTTGCAACTACTATCTTCCCTACATATATAGGATTCTCACCATTAAATGTATGCTGTTGACCATTAAATAGACTATGCTGTAAAACTTCAACACATTAGATAAAGGCTTATCATAGAAGACTGCTTTATTATGACATCCTAGTTCTCATTAGTTTAACTAGTATAATATATGGAACATTTGGCAGAAAAAGTTACTGTAAGACATAAATGCACATTTGGTAAATATGTCTTTCCTAGAAGTGACGGTCATCTCGCAGATGATTGGTTAAGGTGATGGATAGATAGAGATCGGATATGACGGGTTCTACTAAAATACTATGAATAACAATTCTTTTCAAAGGAAACCGCTTGGTAAATGGGGTTTCTAGTCTTGCTGTGTCTTGAAAAACTAGGAAATTAACCTAGAACCTTATGTGATTTAGTCTTAATGACAGTTATATTTATTGATTAGAAAATGAATGCAGGATCACTTCCAAATTAATTAAATAATGTATTTATATGTTTAGAAAATATCATAATGTATGTAGATTTGTTTAAAAATTACATGTTAGAACAGTTACATTTTATGACCTGCCTATCCGCAGAGCGTTAAGAGATTGTAATCTTGTTAAATCATTAGCTGTTAAAGTTTAAATTGTTTTTAACCAGTTAATGGTATGATGATAAGCATAAGCATGACAATATACAATAGATTACAGTCTTTTATCAGAAAGTATTAAGTACTTACCAATTTGATAACACCTACTTTAATATGTGGTATTACCTTGATTTCTTATACATCTCCAGCGTACAACTATCCCACAAACGTGATGATAATTAGTTTTAAAAAATAGCATCTCAAACAGAAATTACTGTTTATAAATTTATATGAAAAAGTACAGAAATTAACCATGAGGTGTCAAATTTAAAAAAGCATGCAGTTTGGTGTATTTTGATCTGCTGACATTTTAAAAGAAACAAATTTGCTGTGTAATGACCATTTCTAAGCTATTACCATAATTAATATTTATACCAAGTACTGAAGTTGTGAAGGCTAAAATACTAACATATACATACATAGGCCAGGCAATTCATAATTATCTGCTGTAATTTTACGTGCAACTGCACAAAAACCAAAATACACTAAGGATCCCAGTGTATTTTGATATGGATAGGTATTCTTTAATCATTTAAACATTGTTAATTTTATATCTGCTAAAATTTAACCTTTAAATTTTTAAATTATGTTTAATTTAGTTAGAAAAATGGTTTGCTCACTCGCTCTGTATACGTGTGCAGAAAATGTAAAACAAGAACAAATTATATATAGAATATCACAACCAACAAGATTATACAAGATATACTAAACCAAACTGGATGAAACTCGGAAATTCCTATTTAACATTATTAAGTTTTTAACATTATTAGGGTTTTCAAAGGAAAAACTAAAGGGGTTTTTTAATTTTTTCTCTTGGTTTTCCCCTCAGTCATTTGATTTCTTTACTGCTCTTTTTATCCCCTTTAAGAATTGTTGTTCTTGTTAACTTAGCTTATAAGCAAATAAATTGTACAAGTTTTATTTTATAATAATGATTATAGCGAATTAATCAGATTTTCAAAAAAACCTATTAAAAAGTTATGATTTTCGCTGAGTGTTGAATGAGTCCAAGCAATACCAAAAAATATGGTTCAGTGGATGTGGCTAAAACACCAGTCAGTCTGGTGTGTCTTTTAATTACTTACCTCAAGGTCATGGGTTCAAGATTTACAGTTACTGCTATAAGCTCTACTCTTTTTGTTAACACTGATCACTCATCCTCATTAGTCTAACTAAATGAATATTGACTTTGAAAATAAAAACTTAACAAAGCACATTAGAACTTTATTGTAACATCATTGAAGAGATCAAGATAGAATAAAGTTGTGTTCAAAATATATTTTATTGTTTTAGTAAATAGTAATTAATAAGAAAAGTGTTCATTTATTACCGAAAATTTAATGTCGATAAATTCCCATTTAACTGTAACACTTTTCTTTCGATGCAGTTCAGTTAAACTCTTATTGAAATGTTGTTTAATTTATTGGAATTTCCTACTGAATTATTTTAAATTTTAACAGGTAATAAAATAGACAGAGAGGACCGAGAAATCCCCACACATGTTGGCGAAGATTTTGCTCAGAGACATGGCATGTACTACTTAGAAACTTCTGCTAAAGAAGCTGACAATGTAGAGAGGCTGTTTATGCAGATAGCTGCGGAATTGATGGAGGTAAGCACAAACATTACTGTATTCAGCTAATCTTTTACGCTAGATAAAATTCTGCAAACCGTTTTCAAAAACTGTTATTACTTCTCAAGATATCAGTGATATATTTGGCTCTATCTAGTTTGGCCGTCTATAATCCTAGGCTGAACCAAGAAATCCTGAAATAAGCTATACCAATAGAGAAGAACTGTATAAAAAATTAGTTGTTAAACTATATACAAGTTATTTAAAAAGTTTTACTACACAAAAACTGCAGGCCTACTTAGTACAACTTATGGAAAACACAATATTTCTCTTATTGTCTCATTTACCGATTTCAACAACTTTTAGATCATGTTACAAATAATAATGAACCAATTCATCTTTATCTCTATACTCTAGAATTTGTAATCTTTGTTCCGTAGTCAGTCATTTATATTCCATTTAGCACTTATTTTCTAGAACACATCAAAGTTCAGTCACAGAACAGTACAAATAAAAATGCAAACATTTTTGCATTTTATGATTTTTGCTAAGTACTGTATGAGTCCAAGCAATACCAAAAAATATGTCCAACACATGTCCAAACATTAATATGAACAGCATACTGCAGATAACTGATCTGACTTTATTTTTCCTGCGTTAAGTTAAGTGAGTTTAGAACATATAGGGAACAAGTGTATAAATTTATATTTTACTACAACAGAAATATTTGGTGGAAGCAGCTGATAGGCTTAACAATCCCACTGTACCTCCAGCTCATACTACTTTCACTCATCTATTTAAGACACACACACACACACACACACACACACACACACACACACACACACACAAACACACACGCATTAACTACTCTGCATAGCTTGGCTAACTCTAAAGAGTAAACCCCGCAGGGGTTGCAGATTAGCTGTACCTATTGAGAGGATTTAGACATCCCTCGCAGTATCTGAGTCTAACACATATTTACCTACACTTATGACTTAAGAACTTTACACTCACACATTTAGGGAGGCAATAATAGCCTCATTGTGCTTTTCGCAAAAAAAAAACTAAAGAGTAAAACAACCCGTACTGATGGAGTGAATGAGAACTGCCTGATGGTTTGTCAAATTTAAACCAATGCATGCAGGGCTCTGTATGGACAGATGTAATTTCTCTAGCTACTCATGTAAACATTATGATTAAGAATGTGTAGTAGGATGATCGGGATCTTGCTGCACAACAAAAAGCTTACCAAATGGAGCATATTCTCAGTGCTAAGTGCAAGAGAAAGAAAAATTGTAAGGAATTAGCAAAGCAAGCATCTTAATAACGAACTGGATTGTCATGAGTTAGAAGTGTGGTAGTTACCAACCTTCAATACTCACCAAAACCTGGTCTTTATAAGACTAGGGCTTAAGAAGGTGCTGCAACTGAGCATTTCATTAATATAGATAGCTGGCACAATAGATATACAAAGGGAATGTTTCTTTTTTAAAAAATTATACTTTGTTAAACTATTCCTAATCTAGCAAACATAGCTTAGAAATAAAGTAAGGTTTCTTGTTTTTTCAACTTTTTTAAATATGTTAATCTGTTGTTAGGAAGTGAAAATAAACATAATATTTCCATATGAAAAAAGTTGTTCATGACTGCAATAGTGAACAAGTACTGAATCATGTTTTGGCAACAAACAGGATATTTGTTCAAAATCCGGTTTTTTTAATAGTTGATATTTCAGTTTGTTGTGTTTAATTTCATTCACAGTTTCATTTTTAGAATTGTCTTCAAATATTTTTCGATCAAAAGAACTGTTTTGTTTAAGAATTAATAAAAGTGTAATTGTTGTGCTTTGGATTAGTTAAAATTCAATACTTTTTATTAAATTTCAAATACAAAATTATACTTTTTGTTCTGTAAAAAATGAAGGATTCCAAAACTGTTAATATATTTAGAATGAATAAGAATGGAAACAATATCCAGGAGAAATATAAGAAAATATAACACATTTAAAACTCATCTGAATAATACTTTTTTTCTCTTGGTTTTCCCCTCAGTCATTTGATTACATTTCATTTTCTGCTCTTTTTATCTCCACTCTTTCTAAGCCTATATCTCCTACCCATTCTTCTGTTATTATTTTATCCTGATCTGAATTATCCAATTCCTTTTTACATTTCCCCTTATGTGTGAACATTTTAAGAGGTTGCATCTGTGTGTTTGCAGCAGGCTAGGTGTAAAGAGCTTCCCAGGTATGACAACAACACACAAAACATAAATGGTCGGACAACAACAATCGGAGATTCATGCTGTTCTCGATTCTCTTAAGCTCATTTCTGTTAAGGAATTTCCGAGTTTCATCCAGTTTGGTTTAGTTCTCTCTTGTATATCTTGTTGGTTGTGGTATTCTATATATAATTTGTTCTTGTTTTACATTTTCTGCACACGTATACAGAGCGAGTGAGCAAACCATTTTTCTAACTAGCGAACTAATAGGTAATAAATAAATTAGATACAATGGAAAAAGTTTTATATCAAATTTGACTTTAAGGAAGTGAATTTGGTTTTAATTTTGTAAATTCACGTTGATTAGACTCTTAAAAATGATGTTTAACCTTTACTGACTCTTAGGTTGTATAACAGTTATATTTTTAAAATTTAGAAAATATTCAAAATATACAATTTTATTTTGAATGTAGACGAAATAGTTTTTATAAAAAATTAAGTTTTAAATTTTCAAACAAAAATTTTATCTGCTATGGTGGTTTATACATTATTTATTTATTTTATAACCAAAGTTGTTTTAGTACTTTTTACATATTATTTCTGTACCTGCATTGTTATCTGTGATCAGATAATTGATAGTCACATTTACTATGAAATGAAATGCATAATGTCTGTGATTACCAAACAAATAATTTAATGCATTACTTGAGATTCTAATTGAATTTTTTGAAGGGATAAGACATTTTTTAACGTTTTAAATCTCTATAAAAAAACTGTAATATTGTATGAAATAATTTTATATAATCAAGGTTTTAACATTATTTAAAATAAATTATCATTGTTTTAGAAATGATCAGATGTGAAATCTTGTATCTTCAAAAGTGTTAAAAATTTTGTCTAATAATTTTCCAGGGTATTTATTAAACTCATTTTAAGGAAAAAAAGTCATATAAACATAGATCCAAACATGCATAGGTTCCTATCTAGACACCACTTTACAAAACAATTCATTGAATGGCAAATTATACAGTTTATACTGATTCTATATGCGACCTGCTATAGTGGTTCCTAACGAGAAAAATAATCGCTCTCCTTTGTTCATTTGAAAGTCGTGGCTATTTTGAATGTTCAATATGAAATAACTTAGTATTACAAAAAACATTAAAGAGACAAAAAATTCTTTGTTTTACTGACCAACAAATTACTTTTTTAAACTTTATTTCTGTGGGTTAAAGAGTAACCAAGTTCTTGGCAAAAACTAAATCCTAATTTCATGGTAAGGGCCTATAACAATCATTCGGTTTTACTTTTTAGTAAATAATCTGGTTACATTTTAACCTATAGAAAAAAGTAAAAATAATTATTTTGTTTGTTCAATTACAAGAAGGAACTTTTTTGTTTCTTGTAATTGTTTTGTAAAACTAATGGTTTTTGAGATACTTGAAATTTAACATTTAAAGTTTGCCACCATTTTCAAGTGGATAAAGGAAATAGATTATTCTCAAATTAAGAGTTAATACCACTTTGTAACATGCAAATTTTCAACTTTGTATCGTGCAATTCAAAAGGTATTAATTGTGTTTTTTAAAACATAAAATGGTGGTTCGATAGAAAACTAAGCATTTTTGAAACCTTTTTTTTTATAGGTACATTTCTTCTTAAAATGATGGAATAAACATGCTGGTAAGCTATTAGACTATATTTTTTTGACCCTATTAATACTTTTTTATCCAAAAAGAAAAAAAATAATTTTTACCACACCATATTACTTCACTTGAAAGTTGTAAATATTTGTCTTTCCTTTTTAAAAAAATTTATCGTAAATTTCAGCAATTTTAAACATATTATTTTCTACAATTTATTAAAATTTCATTTGAATACATAATTTTATCTATATTAACTTAATTAGTACTTTTAAATATTTTAAAAAATGAACAAATTTGAAAGAACAAAACATAATTGTATTGTAAATAAATAGATAGCTGTTATCTATCAAATGTAAATATTTAAGATATTTGCCTATCCGTTTTCAATACTATTGCAAGTGTGAATTGTTAGGTGCTATTTTTATAGGAACACTAATATTTTAGGAGCAGAGCACGATATGTTCTAAGCCAAAAAAGACCATTGTAAATATAATCTCATAAAACATACCATTGAACCTGTTTATATAGCTTTTTTTTTCATTTAGTGTATATTAATATTCTGATTAATAGATCTACGGATCTTTAACATGAATTTTCAGTACATTGCTGAAAAATGTATAGATTTTTCCCTTAATGTTATATTATGAAGAAAGCTGGTCATATTTTTTTATCAGCTATTATAAGTACATGTTTTATTCTAGATTTTATTTTCATAAAATCATAAAAAGACATTTTAAATTCAAATGAAAGTTTTAAAATTGATATTGTTTCATTTTACCACAACATGTTTGTTGATTTGCTTATTAACATCACATTTTAAAACAGTCTAATTAATGTTCAAGGCTCTGTGCCTAATTATTATTGACTCCAACTACAGTTCTGTCTATAACCTTTAAAATTTGGGTTAGTACTTTCTTCATTAATTTTTTTTTTTAAGTAACCTTAAACATTCATTTGTGAAAAATGAAATAATCATTTTACCTTCAGCTTCAAAGTTTTCATAGTTAAAAAAATTATAATAATTTAAACTGAGATCATCATTTATAAAAAATTATAACTCTGCTTGTAATAGTTTCAAATTAATATGTATTTAAGGGCTTGTCCAAGAAGATAATGAAACAATTGTTGTAGACAATGACTTTTATTTTTCTTAAATAGACACAAGGATTCTAGGATGTTTTCATTTCTGATGGTGCAATTTTTAAATAATGACTGTAGTTTAAAGGTTATAAAATGTATAGATTTTTTTTCTTTTTTTTTGTAAAAATGAGGCAAAAAATATTTTATTAGACATGTTTTTTTATGAAATCAATTGGAAAATTTTCTGTAAAATTCACTATTACCATTAAGTAAGGTCATTTGTATATTAGAAGGAGTTTTGTTAAATAACATTTATTTTATTTTTTTATAAAAAGTGTATAAAATTTTTTAATTGTTTGCGGTAACATGACACTTTGTTATAAAGGAGATTGGCTTAGTGATTTGTCGACTACGAATCATTTAAGGTAATGTTAATTTTGTAATCTTATAGTTATAAAATACAAAATGGAGGCAGCTTAAAGACATGTGTTTATCTTCTAATGAAAGGTTTTCGCAGAACTGCCCACTGTCAGCATTTGTCTTTGAAACTGCTAAGGCACTCCCAGGTCGTTGATGCAGTGTATAATTTTTAGATTCTTAGTCTATTCCTACCTCAAATGATGCAGTTGAAACATGCTTTACACAGGTGCATAGGAGTGGCAAAAAGATTTTAGTCATTAACTGTGTACAGCTTTTATTGTCATACTTTAAGTTATGGGTACAGATAATTTTGTTGCCTTAAACAGATAATTTTGTTGAAAACTCGATGAGTTCACACAGCGAGCATGGCTCAATACAGTACGCAAACCAAAAACAGGCTGTAAAGGAATAAGAATTTTTTTCAAAATTGTACAAACTTGTTATTTTGATGTACAAAAAATTAAAACATATTTCATAATCTTAAAAAAAAGATAAGTATAAAATTCTAAGAAACAGTTGTTAAATACATGAGTGAAAACACTTGTAGGTGTTTTCACATCTTTGCTCTGAACGAATATTGTGCTTACATCTCAAAATAGCCTATTTAAAATTGATCAATTTTTTTTCAAATGTAGTCCTATAAGGATCCAAGCAAAATGTATTATTGCCATTTTTTCAGTGTCTTTTTTTACTCAAATTTTTCAATATTCAATTTTTGTTCAATTTCCAATTAAAATTTAACTGTACTTTTAAATAAGACAGTTATTGTAAAAATGCTTTAAAAAAAGTCTCTGTTATGATTAAAAGAATTGCTGGTAGGCAATGTTTATAAGGAAATCATTTAGCAATATGTTTTTTTGTCAAAACGAAATATATTTTCTGAAAAGACTATCAGAGATTGTGGATTCTCTTCAAAACATTCCAAATACAGTCGGAATAATTTGCACCTTTGTAAATTGTAAAATTCTTTAATTTATCCTGAGACATTAAATCCTTGAAAAACTCCTTATAAATCATACGAAAACAATGCATTTCGGTCCCTTCCTTATTTCATGCTGAGGAAGCTTGAAGTTCACTCTGTAATTCATACTGTCTTCACCTTATAAATCATATTAACTGGGTAGATTTCTTCTTTATACTGTGAAAGCACAACATTGTTTATTTGTTAGATCATAAATCGGTGCTGTATAACCTCTTCATTTTAAACACACATACTTAGTGATAAAATATGGCACGTATATCATTATGACATGAAAAAACAATGTCTTAAGAATGTCAGGTGTGAGTGCCACAGAGCTGTCACACAGATAAACTCTACTGTTATAAAGAAACAACATTGTATCTGAGTGAGGCAGTAAATGATAATAGAGGCCAATTTATTGGACAGTGACAGTCTTTCTTATAGAAACTGTTTAAGTTCAATATCATTTATGTATAGCTGTTGTTACTTATTAATCGTGATAATGAATGCATCAAAATATGTCTTTTTCTCTTATAAACAAAAAGTGTACATATCAACTGTACTATAAATTCTTGTTAAATAAATACACACTCGATTTTTCAAATTTTTTTATCAACCTCTATTTAATTTGATATAATTCAACCCCACCCTCATTAATTTGAATTTTTCCTGGTCCCTTCAAGTACAAAATATCGAGTGGTGACTGCATTGGCAAGTTATTATAACTAAACCAGAGTAGTAAAGAAATATTGCAGAGGTATTTAAAACTGTTTCAAAGCTTTACTTAAAAGTAAGTGCTAATAGAAGCTGTACATAGTTTTTCTTATTACAGACGAAACTATTGGCAAGATGACCACAAAGAATAGAAAAGGTTGTTATAAGAAAAGATACTCAAGCTTTGCTTGATATTTATATACGTGGCCATAAAGGGCTGTTATGTCATTGTAAATATTAACCCGACCAAAAGTGACAGTGGTATAATTTATGTGAAAACTTTAATATATAGTATAATCACTCGCTCCCTGTGTATACTTACACTAAAACATTCCATTTCACTCACATAATTTTGTAAATACACTGTCAGACTTAGTTCCTGTGATATTTTGTACCGCTATTTAGTTGCCTACAAGTTAAGCTTAAAGGTTACCTAAGTTATAGACTTATTCTACTCAGTGTATTTATTATACAAAATGTTTTCGTCTTATGTCTATTTATTGTACTTAATTTTTTTTTAACGGTTGTGATAGGTTTTTTATGGAAGACTGAAAAATCTTTTCATAAGCACGTTTATTGACTATCAAACATAATAAAACGATGACATGAAGTATTGAAATCATTTTAGATTTTAACGTTCCACTTAAAAACATAGATTTATTGTTTAAATTGTAAATTATCCGAGGGTAGCTCTTCTGATTGGTTAATATGTATTCTGATAGGTCATTATTTGCTACTCATGTTTTTTAGTGAACATTTAACTACAGTATTTTAAATTAACCCTTTCATTGCCAACATGAAACGGACTGGTCAAATGGTCGGGTAGTCTAGGCACTATGTAGTGTGTTAGGCATGAACAGGTTCGAATCCCGCATCATCCATTGATTTTTCTGTGCAACTCACTTAAAGTTTGCCTGTATGTGGTAGAGGGAGAGGCAAGGCCACCTTAAATATATATTGGATAGTTCGAGTGGAAGCTGATATGGACAGGTGAATTCTTTGTGAGTTGAATAGCTGACCAAGAGTTTTCTACTTTTTTCTTTTTATATACGTGTATATATCTACTTGAAAATATATTTTTCATAAAATATGTTCATTTAGTTTAAATTAAATTAAATTCAAATAGTTTAATATTAAATTTTTCCTACTGAAAAATCTGTGGCACTGAAAGGGTTAAATGTTTTTTTTATTTACATTACTAACAATTTATTTAGGACAATTAATTAACTAATTGATTACTTTAGAATTTGTTTTATACTGTATAGAGTCATTTTCAGTGAGTTTACACTGCACAGTACACAAAGCGTTTTATTCTAATGTATGAACACGGATATATTTATTAATATTTACAAGTGTCCATCAGGTACATATAGTACTGTATGGTAAATAGAAATTTATTTGATAGTCTATATTTATATTAAAATTGGTCATTCAGACTGATATGTTTGCAGCATTTATTGATGATGTTTGAACTAAATTTATAAAACGTTCTTAAGGCATCTGCTACGCTCTCTTTAGAGATTGAAATATAGTAGCACATTGGACTCCCCAAGGAATTTTGAAAAAGTTTTTAATTTTATGTCTTTGATGCTTTAAATTGACCAGAAGTTTTTATCATTTGTATTTAAATTATAAGATTTTCAGTAGTAATAAATCCCCTTAGTCAAGGTCAGGATAATAAATTCAAGAATAATATCAAAGTCATAGTCAGAAAGGGATGAATTGTGACGTCGCACCTGGCTTTCCAAGTTACTTTCCAGAAATCTGTTATGTGCACAATTTTCTGGCATGTGTAAATAAGTCAAAGAAAACAAATAAATAAATATGTATAAATAAGGCATGTATTCATCACCTCTTCCACCACCACTATTTTCACTACTTTTATCCAGTAACAACTTCTACAATTCTGTAAATCATATTCTATTTTGCGCACAGTACAAATGACATGTACTGTTTTGAATAAGTTACCTGTTTTCATGAAATTACTTGTTGTGACTGAAAAACATTTATTAGATATTGTTTCCTTGACATTAAAATAAAATCACAGAAGTTCCTTATGAAATTTCCTAAATGTTGTCATTTAACGGTTTTTGAGTTGAGGAATATATTTAGTGTAGGTCTGATGTGAGAAAACTCAATTTTATAGACAAAAATGTGGAATTTAAATAGAAAATTTAAATAAAATTTATAAAAATTAAATAAAAAATTGAAATTTACAGGTACACCTTTTGTCTAGGTTTTGTCAACTCAATTCATCTGCTTGATTTAATAATCAGTTGATTATGTTAGAATTATTTATTCTTTGCATTTTATCCAATCAGCTGTTTCTATGTTTTCTTTTTAGTGGATAGGCCTAATGAAATAAGTTAACCAAAAGCCTAAGCGCAAAAAAAAGGTAGAGCAAAGGTAGGTCCACTCAGTTCTAAAACATGATTAGAGGCCAAAATACATGCCATTTTGAAACTAATAGAATAGTAAAATTTATTTCAAAACTACCACCATGCACTGAGTACAAGGTTAAACTTTTGGCATGCTATGCTCAGTGATGATCCAAACTAGTTTAAACATCATCTAGAACTCAAATATAGCTTACGACCAATTTTAATGTTGATGATGGTGGCTGCAAAGTGTACAAATACTTTATAGAAAAATAATCTTAACCATTTTTATTATTTATAAAAAATTAACATAATTGTTAACAATTTTATATTGATTTATACAACTAATCTGTGTATATTTTATAGCATACAGTATTTTACTTTTTACAATTCAAGTTTATTTTTAATATTTTTTTCTGTACCTGAGAAATTTATTGATTTTTTATCTAAATCATTGTTTTTACGCAACAGATACGATGAGAAATGTTCAGAGCTCTCTTGTGTGATTTTTTATTTCATTGTTGTTTTTAGAAATGTTTTTATTTATCTGAACTGAGTATTGAACAATTAGTATTAAATGTTTAAAGAAACAGTTGTTTGTATGTAATTTTAGTGTTAGTTTTGGCAGTGTTCTGAAAACTGAGTAAAAAGACATGAAATCATACCCTCAAAACATTTTAAGACTTATAGATGAAATTGGATACCGCCTATATACTTTTTTGTCACTTTAAAGAGAGAAAGTATTGCAATCATCTAAAAAACTCTATCAATTTTAACATATCATTTCATGCATCTTAAAGACCAAAAACTATTAATCATACTGTATAACCTGGTCCTCTATATTACCCATAGAGGTTTTTTTTAATTTGGCATGTAGACCCTAAACTTTATGGTATCTTCTATAAAATATATACAAAAAATATAGTGTTATCAAAATTAATTCATTCAAATTTGTAATTTTGTGTATTGAATTTCAGTTCTGTATCATGTATAATGTATTAAGTTTTAATGTGTTATTAAAAGTTGAGCAAATTCTCATCATTCGGTTTTATGAAATCTAGTTATTAAATTTTCACTTTGATAATTTTTTTCCTCAATAGCTTCCGAACCAAAATATTTGATGTTTAAAGCCTGTAAACAAAAAATTAGATTTTGAAAATTCTGTTTTCTTGTATACATCTCTGTTAAAAAACCGGCAATCATTAACTTCTACTAAATGTACCTAACTTAGCCTAAGCTTTATCTAAGAAAACAATTTGATATTAAATACCTTCACTTCAATCTAGTGATAATTTCAGGTGATAGACATAACCTAATGACTTATTATATTGGTACAATTATTACTTTAATTTTATTCTTGTTATTTTAATTATTTAATCGTACTGTATAAATATTTAATATGCTTACCTGTTATTAAAATATTTGTAAAAATAATTTTGTTGAATAATAAAACAAAATTTTACATTTACTAGTTTTACAAGTATTATAAATTGTATGATCCTTTGATTAGTCCCAACTATGTTTAGTACGAGGGCTATCCAGAAAGTCGGTTATGTTTTGCTCTGTAGAGGGTAAGGGAGGGGATATCACAGCCATCTTGGTGTCGGAGCATTCATCTCTTCAGTGGCTATCCAGCCGTGCTAATAAGAGATTATCGTTGCTGCTCGTTTCTGTACAATACTAGTTTGAAATGTGCGCCGCTACTGAAAATCATGTGACCTATGAAGTGCAATCAGTGATACGGTTTTTGTTGGGTAAGAACAATAAACCAAATGAGATTTTTCACCAACTATGTGAAGTTTATGGGAACGATGTGATCACTGAAGGAGGAGTACATCAATAGTGCATTAGTTTTAAAAATGGCCAAACTAATGTGCACAACGAAAAACGAAGTGGACGGCCAAGCATTGTGACCGATGAAATTGTCTCCAAAATCGATGCGAAAATTAAAGAAGACCGTCGGTTCATAATAACAGAGCTATCACTTAGTTTTTCACAAATTTCAAGAAGTTTGTTGCATGAAATTGTTATACAAAAGTTAGGTTACCACAAATTTTGTGCAAGATGGGTACCGAAAATCTTGACTGAAACCCATAAAAATCAGCATATGGCTGCTTCATTGACATTTTTGGACAGTTACAAAAAGGATGGTCACTCACTACTCGATTGAATCGTTACAGGAGATGAGACGGGTGAAACATGTCAACTGCGAAACCAAATTGCAGTCTATGGAATGGGAGCACACAAATTCCCTCAAAAAACCAAGGAAATGCATGCAAACGTTATCTGCAAGGTAGACTGTTTTTTGGGACAGGAAAGGAGTCCTTCTTGTTGATTTCTTAGAACGTGGCACAACAATAAACTGCAAGTTATTGTAAAACCTTGGAAAATTTAAGAAAATCGATTCAAAAGAAGCAGAGGAAAGTTTAGCTCAAACATTCTGTTTCTGCACGACCACACACAGCCAATCAAAGTCCTGAATGTTTTCAAGTGGGAGGTGTTTTCACATCCACCTTACAGTCCGGATCTTGCTCCCAGTGATTATCACCTGTTTCCTGCAATGAAGACCTGGCTTGCGACGCAGCATTTTGATGACGATGCAGAACTGCGGGAGGGTGTGACAACCTGGCTGAAGTCTCAGGTAGCAGAATTCTACGACACAGGAATTTCAAAACTGGTTCACTGCTATGATAAGTGTCTTTGAATGTCATACATGAAACCATAGTACCACATCATTTAATCAACTAGTGGTTGCTTACACATAAGGACACTTGGATGTAGGCCTCACCGTACTTACTTCTTGGTACGTTTTGTATAGTTTTACAACCACTAATTGAAGATTCTTGCTATTCAAAATTATGTTCAATGTTTCCCCTGTATCCAAAGCCTCAAGATATTTATTTTATCGTGGCCATCTTTGTTGTTGTTGCATTATGTGATTCTTCTGCATAATTGCATCTTCACATGTTTAAAAAAATTATGATTTTGTTTATCATTGTAAATATATAATTTTTACAAGAATTTTATATAAACACATATATATATATATATATGTAAGTAGTTTCAAGCTGACGAAAAATATGAACAATTTCTTGTTTTTTTAACTCTCTTCAATGATTTGGGAAACTTAAATTACACTTAATTTAGTATTTAAGTGGTCAAGGTTTCCACAATTTTCTTTAAAGTTTTTTTTTTGTTTTTGAACTTTTTTTTGGCCCCATCCATTAAGCCATTTGGTAGGCTTTGAATGTCTTTTATTTTGTAAGGATCAAACGGGGGTATATGTTTTAGTTCAGTATGTCTTCTAACTTAAATAATTTGGGCAAACTCACCTAAGCTGAAAAAATATTGGACCAAGCTGACCAATTTCTGTAAGAAACTAAGGATTGGAAGTGACAAATAACTCCACAGTTTTTAAAGTTTTAGAAATAAAAGTAATTTATAAATTAATTCTTAAAAAATTTCTGTAATTTACATTTTTCTTTGTATGTCCTCTATTTCCTTTGCATACACATAACACAATTCAAATAAAACATACTACAGAATATAAGTTATATATTTATAAATTCTGTCTTTTTCAAGCACAACTTTTAGTATATTTATCACCAAAAACGTTCATAAATGAAAAAAACTTAATTACTTTTATATTTACTTATAAATGTTATTTAATTTTTTGTGGTTCCTATCTTTTCAATTTTTTTGATAAATCTCTCACCATTTTTCAATTTGTGTCCCCTCTCTAACTTACTCGTTCCTCATTAGTCTAAAATCGTATGTTTACTTATTTATTACTAACTTGGATTGATCACTCTCTGTTACATCAACACAATGCTCTTCTCAATACGCATATTTTATACAACATCCTGACTACTTTTTACATTACCTTCCATCTGTATTTCTAATAAATATAACATACTCCTTATACTTTTATTGCAAATTTCCAGTTTAATTAGAATACTAACCTGCTATTAAGTTTCTAGTTACTTAGAAATTCATATTATTTTTCACATTTACTTCTTATTACATGCATCAAACTTCAGTGCCGATTGCACAATGTCTCCTGTACAGATGGGCTGCTTGTTTTATAAATTCTGTGGATGACATGAGATCTTTTTTCAAATAATTTTCTAAATAATTGATTTACTTTCACAAATTGCATTAAAAGAAATACTTGAATATGATGAATGATACGTTATCTGAAGACGTATCTTTGTTTCAATAGGTCATATTTTTTCCAAATAATTCTTTTTTTTATCAAAGGTCTGCAACAGTGTGTTGCTTAAAAGTTAATTACAGTTATTAAATATTATTGTACTAAACATTTTTTTATACATAGCTCTTACAAAAATATTGATAGTATAAATAAATAAAAGTGTAAACAATAATTATTAGTACAGTATATACTGCTCTCAGTGCTCCTAATACATATGAGGTGTATTCAAAAAGTAACAGGAATTTTGTAATTTCACAGGTTGTATTATTATTCCGAGTCGCACGATTTTTTCGTTATTGTGTTGGTAAATATGACTGCACATTGTTAGTCATATTGGATTTTAGTTTGTTGTCAGCAGTCAAAAAGGTTACATGTTTTGATATGACCTGCAATTATTTATTTATTTCTAAAAAATGGATCAGAGAATTTGCATTAAATTTTGCTATAAGAATGGAATAAAGTGCATTAATGTTTTAAAAATGTTAAGTATTGTTTTTGGTTAGTCTGATATGAATACAGCAAGGATTTATAAGTGGTATAAGTATTTCCAAGTAGGTCAGGAAGAGGAAGATGACGAGCGCCCTGGATGCACATCAACAGCCAATGAAAACGTTAAAAAAAAGGAAGAAATTATTATGAGTGATCGTTGAATAACAATTACAGAAGTTACTGATGATGTTGGTCTATCAATTAGCTCATGCTGTGAAAGTTTTTCAGATGTTTTGGATATGAAATGTGTGTCAGCAAATGGAAGTTATTCAAGAGTCACTAAATAAAGTCAACAACATTGCAGAACTATTGAAACTTGTCACAACAGGTGATGAAACATAGGTTTATGGATATGATTATCAAAACCAGGGCTCAGTTGTCCCAGTGAAGGCATTTTGGATCAGCAAGATAAAAAAAAGCTCGACAAGTGCAGTTGAATGTGAAAGTTATGTTCACTGTGTTCTTCAGTTTTAATGGCATAGTACACCATGAGTTCTCGTCACAAGGTCAAATGATCAGTAAGGAACTACCTACAAGTTCAAATGTTGTTTATGTGAAACAATCCAAAAAAATTCCTGGATTTGTGGCGAAACAATTCATGGCATATGCACCTGCTCATTGCGTTTTTGTGAATTTTAATTTTTGGCAAAAACAACATTGTAATGATGCTCCAAAATCTGTATTATGGTCTCATTTGACTTTTTCTGCCTCCAAAGGTATACAGAAGCTTAAAGGGCTGTCGTTTTGCAAGCGTAGATGAGATTAGAAATGCATTGCTGAGACAAATGCTATCCTAAAGATTAAGTTCCAGAACTGTTTGCTGGATTGGAAGAAGCACTGGCACAAGTGTATAATATCTAAAGGGGACTACTTTGAAGGTAAAACATTAACATAGATGAATAAATAAAATATTTTTAAAAAAAACAAAAATTCCTGTTGTTTTTTAACACACCTCATATGTAGCGTAGTTAGATTGCAATGAAAAAAAAATTTGCTTTATTTCTGAGCAGTTCAGATGCCAAAATTGGGCACATTTTTGTTTTACTGATAGTCAGTCACGTTTTGGTCAACTGCTATAAATTAACTATCATGTTGTCGTTGCAGTTGTGGCTGATAGGCTGATGTACATTATGTGTTGCTTAGTGAGTAGCAGCTTAGTTGCTCCAGCATATGTTTAAGACATTCTATAAAACAATATAAATGTAGTTCTTGATATTAGTGATTGTAGCACTTTTATTATAGAATGTAATATCCAGTTCATAAACATGAACTTTTTAATCTTTTGTTTCTAAGCAATGAATGACATATGGTTATTTTTTAAGAATTTTCTGATATCCATCTGTTTGATTAATGTTCCCTACCCTGATCTTGATGGTTAAATAAAGTTTCACTGTATAACGTAATTCCTAGAATCATGATACGCAGCTGTTCTGCTGAGAGGAGCTACTTATGTGGTCCTAGCATTATTGAATATTTAATGTGATTAGATAACAAACCTTTTATTAAATTGATTTTGGTAATTAAGGTTGTTATCTGAAAAAAGGTGCAGTTTCAAAACAGTGGCCCTTAGTAATCTAAAATAAGTTCACAGCTTTCTTAAACGATTTTGATTATATAATTTCATCAAAATTACCATTTCATATATTAAATGAAATTTTAAAATTTAAGATGTTAATTTAAATGGATTTTAACATGGAATACAACAGTATAATGTCAAGAGATAATTTTTATTATATTTTGAATGGCTGATATTTTTAAATGGTAAATCATTTTGACCTTAAATTTTTACAATTTAAAAAGATCACTCACATGATATTGTTTAATTCTGTTTATTATTATTGTTACTAAGCTTTAAAATTATTTGTAGCTTTGTTTTGCATCGGATTTGGTCTTACATAATGTAAATTTTAATTTATTTTGAGTATACGGATATAGAATACAATGTTATCTAAAAATTTTAATTAACATATTATTGAGTTTTGATACACTTTAACATTTATGGCAACCATAAATAAATACCATTCTGATAATAAAATTTCAATTGGACTTAATTTAAACATTTTTAATATTTATTGAATTTTAATGAGAAATTTTATATTTGATTTCTTTGACCTAAATGGGATTGTCTTTTGGCATCCAGGATTATTATTCTTCCAAGAAATGTTAACTACCATAGCGAACTGTTCTTGTAATGGAGGTCATCAGATTAGTGTACATGGATTTAAAGACATTGTCCCACCACTTTGATAAAAATAATAAAATTTTATAAAAAGTGAAAGATTATTTTTAAATATTCATTTTGTTTCAATTAATCACAGTCAATTAAAACTAATTTAAGGCACAACAATAAAAAGGCTGCTATGTTCTTTTATAAATTTAATATTATAAATTTTTAACATTCATACTTTACGTTAGTTACACTAACAAAAACAAGGTTTCAGCGCTAAGAGTAAAGCTACAAGAGGAATGGTAAGGGTAAAGTTACAACAGTAACTGCATCTCAGCCTTGAGGTAATATTTGGACATGTTTGAAAACATGCTTTTTAAGTAATATTAAAAGTAATGATATTACAAGTGCCTTATGAGTTGCTCTTTCAACAGTAACAAATAATGAAACTTAATAGTTTTGTTTCACAATTTTAAAATTATTGTTAGTACTATATATAAAAAAAAAATAAATAATATTAATATTAATCACATTTTTTTTTATACTATACCCACTGGAACAGCTTCCACTCTTAAAGTCATTGCCACCCCAATCCTAAGTCCCTCTCCTAAATCCGCCCATGCAGATCAAGTAGGTTAGGGTGATTTCCATAGCTCATCTACTCTTGTACAAGGTTAAATGTTAAATTAAAGAGCCATGTTTGAAATTACGTCTGTACTTTACTTAAAAGAGTAGTAAGAATTACTACAAAAACTATAAGTAGGATCATAGCAAAAATAAATGGTTTTAGTGTGTGTGTACAGTATAATAGCACACACCATGACCACCGCTCCATGACAGCACTTGAAACATTTCTCGCCAATTTAACCAGTAACTGTAACATTTATGAAAAACGTTATTGGACCAACTTTATTCTGTTTCTCATGAAGTGATCAAAATTATAATCAGTCTTGCTGATCAGCCAGTAGTACAAGAAATAGCCAGCAACTACACTCATCATCATTAAATTAGTAGCTGCCATCTTATTTAAATGAATGGGCAAAATGTTACATATATGTCATTTAGGCTTTATTCAATGTACTTTCATACCAATTTTCAAAATAGCCATTCAATATGTTTGGCAAAAACTGTGTAACAAATACAAACCAAAATGCCTCCCTTCATTCAGTCAATTACAGATCGAACAACCACTTCATGGTAGACGCACACAATGAAAACTATAATAGCTGTGACTGAAACTCTGTAATAAAGTTCGTAAAACATTTTAGTCAAAAAATTTTACAATTTATGGAGTAATAGAAGTACATTCCATTGCAAATCATGGTTTTAAGAAAATGCACTCCCAGTTTCAGTCCACCAAAAAAACTAAACTATTGCTTTCAAGGAACATTAAAACATCAGAAATGTTTGCTCATGCTGTTCTAGTATTTTACTATAAACAAAATGAGATTTTTAAAGAAAACAAATTTTCACTTGCTTAGTAATATAAAATTTTAATTGGTTTAACATTTGTACAATAAAGTTGTGTAACAATATTCTTTGAATCTAAAAATGAAAAATAAAAAATGTAATTGTTTTATTTGGTTAATGACTAAATTACTAACTAGATATTTCTCAATCTCAAAAATACAATACTGTATATTGTTTTGTGTACACAAATGTTGATAAATGTCATGAATAAATAATAATATGAATATTCCAACATTCATAATATTAAAACACAAACACAATATTTTAAAACATAAGTACATAACATCTAATGTATAAAATAAAATCCCTTCACCTTTAGTAAATTATAAATTTAATGACACTGTCATTAAGCCTGCATAATTATTGAGGTATTTATTCACTATACAATAGGTATATTATTCATTAGTTTTTTTTTAATGAATGCACTTTGATCATTAAGTTTTAGACAGCACTATGTAAGTTATGTTTTAAAAAACATGGGGTAAAAAAAATAAATACATATAATATCTATAGTTTTGTATTACATTCTAAACAACAGTTACTTGTAATAATGGAAATACTGTATTTTAGGTTTTGGTATGACATAACCTATAAGCGTAACCAACTAATTCGGTTTTTGTTAGTATTTTTTTTAAACTGAGCTACTGTAAGATTTCAGTGATGTTTGTACCAAATTTTTAAAATTTCACCCCCAACAAAAACTACGTTACTTGTTACATTAAACAGAGGGTTCAGAAAGTGACACAACCGTATCAGGTAGTTATTCTAAGAATAAGTAATATGAACTGTTGAAAGTGGGCTTTATTGTGCGATTCATAGAACTTAATATGATATGAAAAGAACAGTATGGATGCAACAACAATTCTTCCATCATGCGGCTGTATGACAAGTTCCAAGAGACAGGTATGTGCTACACTAAAAAGTAAATGGAAATTTCGTTTCGTTTAAATGCAAACTGTATACATTAAAAGTCCCAAAAAAAAACCTGTACGATGTCTGGTATCTCCACTGGTAGTGCCCAACACGGCATTACACAAGTGTTTTTAGATGAATCCATACAGAACTCATGTTGTTCAAGCATTGTTACCTGAAGACGAAGTAAAACGCGAAGTTTCTATCAGCTGTTCATGTCCTCGTAACACTCAACAACGCTCAATGATTGGATTTGGTCTGACAAAGCATGATTACATCTTGACAGATAAATAAATTCAAAGAATTACTGCATTTGGACTACAAATCTCATTCTCACACTTTTCCCAAACTACAAGCAGGAAGCAAACATTACAATGAAATTGCTGCAATTCTTCAACAAACATTACAGCATGTGTTTACGAACATGCAACATCATATTCAGTTGTGTGTATTCACACAATGAAGCCCATTTTCAACACTTTTTTGTTACTATCTAACTGAATAAAATATATTTCTCATGTTCCCATAAGGTTGCATCACTTTTTGAACACAGTATAATTTAAACTACAAACTACAATAGATAGAATTGGAATTATGTATGCACATGGTTCCAGTAGATCAAAACATCAAGCTTTTGGGTAACTACAAAGGTCACAATTTATGTTATGCCTTTATTTTATGTGAACTTAAATAAAGAAATTGTCTAAGCTATTATGAAAACCAATGTTTGTATGAAATCTGATTTTTACATATTGAAATGTTTATTTATGATTAGTCTTGTTAGTTTTGAGAAATTAATTTCAATCACAAATGCGAATCAGCTGCATGCTGTGCTTGTTTTGTGTATTATTTGTCAGAGAAATATTATTTGTATTAGTTATTTAATATTATATAATTGATAAAATAGTTTTTATGTAATCAGAACGTCCAATTGTTTTTAAATATTCATTGACAATCAATGGTGAAACTCAGTTGGGTTATGTAATCCCTCCCTTCCCCCTCCAAAAAAACTCTGGTCCCAAAAAATAACTGAAGATAGTTTTAACACCTTTATAGTCTCTTTTCTAGTATGTACAACAGTTAGTAGGAACTTTATATAATGGGTTCCTCAAGTTCTTTGCAGGACATTGGTAAAAATGTACTTTCAGGTGATTTGTCAATTTTAGTATTTTTTTCGCCAAAACACTTTATTATATGCTCAAAACATAATCTATATAAACATATAAATGTTTGTTCAAAATCTTAAATGTCTAAAAATTCTGCCGATTGCCTTAAAATTTTGACACAGTGATGCATTCAAATTAGTGCTTGTTTATTTAATACAAATAAACATTCACATTTTTATTTATATATAGATATAGGTAGGTATACCTATATCTACATAAATAAAAATGTGAATGTTCGTTTGTTCAAAACTTAAATCTCCAAATTTCTTCACGGACTGCTTTGAAATTTTGACACAACGTTGCATTCAAATATACACAAGTTTTGTATACCTGCTATTATATAGATGCCACATATAAGATAGGAAAAATATGTTTTTTTGAAAAACAACACCATCCATTGGACATAAAAGCATACATGCTATACCAAATATTTTACAATTTCATTTCAATGTTTCCAAATGCACTGTTTTGAAGCAGACTGAACCACAGCACTGTGTGGCTGGTTACAGCTAGTACACAATATAAAAATAAATGTAAAAAAATAACCTCCATTTTGAAATGAACAAATCAAGCTATTACCGAAATCAAATTGGATTAAAATTGTGAGCATAAATAAGTATGCTAACTCATTTATATATATATTAAAATTTTAATCACCTCTCAAAAATTATGCTCATTTTAAGGACCCAGGTCTTTGTTTTACCATGACGGCTGCTCCAATAATTTATTTTTCCAAAGGAAATTTGCTAACATGAAAGTAATATACACACTAATTGAGAAACATTTCATTAACAGTGCATTTCATTATGTATAACATAATAAGTTGATTAGCAAGTTCTCTCTGCCAAGAAGTTAATTAGCCTAATGTTTCTCTAAACTGATTAGAACAGAACTGAATGTTTCATTTAAAAAAGGAATTAAAATGCTGCATTTAAGATAGAATTTACCTTTCAAACAAAAATGTCTGTTAATCATTGAATTTTTCCAAATTTAGATACTGATAATTTTCTACATTGTAGATTAATTATACTATCTATATTATTATATTAATTACATGATTTACATTTCTTATACATACATCTCCTTGAACACTGTTTTATACATGGTGAGTTTAGAGTCAAGTAATTCTTCTACTTTTTAAGTAAATTTAAATTAAAAAATACTCTGTAACTGGCAGTTTACTATTAAAATCTTTTCTTATGCTGGTAACGTATATGCATTCACCTGAACTGTATACAAAATAAATGGTACAAAAGCATCACATAAACTTTGTCAATGTACCAAATTTTAAATAAAAGAAATTTACATTTCAAAAAAAATACTGACAACTAGCAGGGTTTATTTTTGCTTCATTCATATTTACACAATAAATTTCTTTTATTTCAAATTTGGTATATTGACTTACCATTCTTCACGTAAGATCAAAATCTAACGAACTAACTGAGAAATCAGGCTGATTTTTCAGTTTGTTTTTCAACAGCTTCTGAACAAGATATTTTTGTAATAATGACTCATACTTGTTCCGGTACTTACGGACATCTGAGCTGGACTTTCAAGTTTTTCAACAAAAGTGGGCTTGAATTATTGTAACTAAAAAATCGTCCAAAGAAAAATAAGCAAATTGCATTTACTTGCTAAGAATTTCATTGAAATCGGTCAATTTGTTTAGTCTTAAGCAATGTACATATACACAGACAAACAAGTGTCTCAATCTTTTTTTTACTCAGGTGACATAATAACGAACATACTTATCAGCATCATTTTTTTACGACTATCATTCTTTATATATAGATACTTCAAATAGTGAGAAAGTAAAATGAAGAATTTGAAAATAACCTGCAGCTAAAACGTAAATAAGGAATCTTTATTCAATAATAACTTTTTTATTTGTCAATAAATAAAAAAATGTTGATGTGTGTTAGCTGCTTTAACCTGTTTATTTTTAAACTAAATTTTGCTATTTTAAAATATGTATACTAAGTTAACTCTTCACAACTACTATAAACTTAGATTCTATTTTTAGAAAGGTATTAAAAGCCCACTATTAAGTTAAAAGTTATAAATGCATTATTAAAAGTTAAATATATATATATATATATATATATATATATATATATATATATATATATATATATATATATAAGAATCTTGTAAGTAACAAAGATAATACAATCTACAATAGAAATAGTAAGCGTATTTCAATACCTTAGTGCATACAACTTTATCTTACAATAATACTAACAATATAACAATAATATAATATTATTTAACAATATTATGATTAATTCTAGAATATTTAAATTGTATTATCTGGAAGAAAATTTGTCTCTGCTGTCACTATATGAGGTCAGACAGAGGAATGTTACCTGTGATGTAAAATTTATAAATACAAAATCTTGTTTACCTTTACAAAACTAATAATATAGTAAATGAACTTCAATACCATAGTGCATTCAAATTCTTCTTTATTACAGTTAACAATATTATTATTAATTCTTCGATATTTAAATGTTACAATCTGAAAGCAAATTTGTTTCTGCTTCCACTATATTAGGTAAGATACAGGAGTGTTTACTTTATAAATGCAACTGTAAATGCAAGTGTAAACTTTATAAATGCAAAATTTTGTTTACCTTTACAAAACTAATAATATAATAAGCGTACTTCAATACCTTGGTGCATTCAAATTCTTCTTTATTACAGTTAACAATATTATTATTAATTCTTCGATATTTAAATGTAACAATCTGAAAGCAAATTTGTTTCTGCTTCCACTATATTAGGTCTGATATAGGAGTGTTTACTTTATAAATGCAACTGTAAATGCAAGTGTAAACTTTATAAATGCAAAATTTTGTTTACCTTTACAAAACTAATAATATAATAAGCGTACTTCAATACCTTAGTGCATTCAAATTCTTCTTTATTAGAGTTAACAATATCATTATTAATTTTTCGATATTTAAATGTTATTATCTGAAAGCAAATTTGTTTCTGCTTCCATTATTTAGGTCAGACAGAGGAATGTTTACTGTAGTGTAAACTTTGTAAATGCAAAATTTTGTTTACCTTTACAAAACTAATAATATAGTAAGCGTACTTCAATACCTTAGTGCATTCAAATTCTTCTTTATTACAGTTAACAATATCATTATTAATTTTTCGATATTTAAATGTTATTATCTGAAAGCAAATTTGTTTCTGCTTCCATTATTTAGGTCAGATAGAGTGAACTTTATAAATGCAACTGTAAATGTAAACTTTATAAATGCAAAATTTTGTTTACCTTTACAAAACTAATAATATAGTAAGCGTACTTCAATACCTTAGTGCATTCAAATTCTTCTTTATTACATTATTAACAATATTATTATTAATTTTTGATATTTAAATGTTATTATCTGAAAGCAAATTTGTTTCTGCTTCCATTATATTAGGTCAGACAGTGGAAAACTAAGTGTAAACTTTATAAATGCAAAATTTTGTTTACCTTTACAAAACTAATAATATAGTAAGCGTACTTCAATACCATAGTGCATTCAAATTCTTCTTTATTACATTTAACAATATCATTATTAATTCTTCGATATTTAAATGTTACAATTTGAAAGCAAATTTGTTTCTGCTTCCACTATATTAGGTCAATATAGGAGTGTTTACTTTATAAATGCAAATGTAAATGCAAGTGTAAACTTTATAAATGCAAAATTTTGTTTACCTTTACAAAACTAATAATATAATAAGCGTACTTCAATACCTTAGTGCATTCAAATTCTTCTTCATTAGAGTTAACAATATCATTATTAATTCTTCGATATTTAAATGTTATTATCTGAAAGCAAATTTGTTTCTGCTTCCATTATTTAGGTCAGACAGAGGAATGTTTACTGTAGTGTAAACTTTGTAAATGCAAAATTTTGTTTACCTTTACAAAACTAATAATATAGAAAGCGTACTTCAATGCCTTAGTGCATTCAAATTCTTCTTTATTACAATTAACAATATTATTATTAATTCTTCGATATTTAAATGTTACAATCTGAAAGCAAATTTGTTTCTGCTTCCACTATATTAGGTCAGATACAGGAGTGTTTACTTTATAAATGCAACTGTAAATGCAAGTGTAAACTTTATAAATGCAAAATCTTGTTTACTCTTACAAAACTAATAATGTAGTAAGCGTACTTCAATACCTTGGTGCATTCAAATTCTTCTTTATTAGAGTTAACAATATCATTATTAATTCTTCGATATTTAAATGTTACTATCTGAAAGCAAATTTGTTTCTGCTTCCATTAGGTCATATATGTAAGTGTTTACTTTATAAATGCAACTGTAAATGCAAGTGTAAACTTTATAAATGCAAAATCTTGTTTACCTTTACAAAACTAATAATATAGTAAGCGTACTTCAATACCATAGTGCATTCAAATTCTTCTTTATTACAGTTAACAATATTATTATTAATTCTTCGATATTTAAATGTTACAATTTGAAAGCAAATTTGTTTCTGCTTCCACTATATTAGGTCAATATAGGAGTGTTTACTTTATAAATGCAAATGTAAATGCAAGTGTAAACTTTATAAATGCAAAATTTTTGTTTACCTTTACAAAACTAATAATATAATAAGCGTACTTCAATACCTTAGTGCATTCAAATTCTTCTTCATTAGAGTTAACAATATCATTATTAATTCTTCGATATTTAAATGTTATTATCTGAAAGCAAATTTGTTTCTGCTTCCATTATTTAGGTCAGACAGAGGAATGTTTACTGTAGTGTAAACTTTGTAAATGCAAAATTTTGTTTACCTTTACAAAACTAATAATATAGAAAGCGTACTTCAATGCCTTAGTGCATTCAAATTCTTCTTTATTACATTTAACAATATCATTATTAATTTTTCGATATTTTAATGTTACTTATTGAAAGCAAATTTGTTTCTGCTTTCACTATATTAGGTCAGATATAGGAGTCTTTACTTTATAAATTTAACTGTAAATACAAGTGTAAACTTTATAAATGCAAAATTTTGTTTTCCTTTACAAAACTAATAATTGTACATATCAAAACATAACCTATTTACTTGACCTATAATATTTTACCAAAATACTTGATTTTCAAACAATCCATTGAATGTTGGAAAAGTTTCTTTTGAAGAGCTGCATTCTTAACTAATGAACTTGGTTCAGTGATACAACAGTCGCTGATGTAAGCCCCGCCTTCTTTATCCAAGTCCTTCGACAAACAAGCATACATTATGCTTCTGCTCCCTTGTTCTGGTGTCTGCAACAGAAATCACAGAAATTCTTT
Organism: Callitettix versicolor; assembly: GCA_022606455.1. Classification (NCBI taxonomy): domain Eukaryota; kingdom Metazoa; phylum Arthropoda; class Insecta; order Hemiptera; family Cercopidae; genus Callitettix; species Callitettix versicolor. The sequence continues at coordinate 41,088,785 of CM040185.1, read as the reverse complement.
TTAACCAAAGTTTTGTTGTTTTTTTTAAATGCAAACATTCAAGAAATAATGTGTAATAGTACCTCACAGTGGCAAGATGTAATTGTTTCAAATGTGTAATGTATTTTTTTACATTGCCCCTCTTTACTAATTCAAAATACCTCCTCTACATTGTAAGTAAAGAGTATAAAAATGGAGTTTGTACATTCAAAACCTATTGCAGGCAAATATTTTTGTCAGTCACATACTATATATAAACTTTATTATTAATACTATATTTTAGTATATCCTTTGTTGAGCTTTCAAAATAAAAAAAATAGTTATATATTATCACAAAAAACTCATTATCCATTGATGCACGATTCCAATTTACAAAAACATTTGACACACAATATCCCAGTGTACTTGATTATACAAATGATACTGATATTGACGATTATAATGATTCTGATTTACAAACATTTGATTCACAATATCCCAGTATACTTGTTTATAAAAATGATACTGACTTTCATGATTATATAAATTTATCCTGACCGAAAACATACAGTGTGCGAGTAAGCACAGCATGCAAGTGTATGTTAAGAGAATAGCACTAAATGAAACGAAATCAAATAACTACTTACTAACGAGTGAAGGATAGTAGAGTGAGCACTAGGGTTTTAAAATTAGCCCAGTATGGGCTGTTAAACAGAGGGGTTAATGTCTTACATCAGAGTGTTGTAATTAACAAACATTCTAGTTACAGTGCCAATTATTTATTATTTGCTTCCAGAAGTCGTTTTTCTTTACACTATTACTCTCAAATTATGTAGCAAAATATCTCTTCATACGTACATTGTTATGTGTTTTAAATTTTAGAAACTGACAACAAATTACTAGGGGTGTTAAGAAAGTAAAGAATGTTTTGATCTGACGTCCCATCATGTCATTAACCTTACCACTCCTTCAGACCATTCACTACTAGCGAACAACTACAGTCACTTACTGTTTATTTGTGCAACTTTTAAATTGTGTGACAAAAAATCTCACTAAGTGTGAGGTTCATAGTGTAATATTTTTCTTGAATCTTGAATGAAAAAAAGGGGAGGTTTATGGTTACGTGAATGCTATTCAAATCAATGGGTTTCTTGATCCCCATCAAAACCAAAAAAGCCGAACAAATTCCGAGCACCAAGAAGATTATGGCTACAGTGTTTTGGGATTGAAGGATGTTCTACTTATCGACTACATGTCTAGAGGGGAGACCAGCAGCAGCCTTCATCGATTATGTCACGCCATTCAAAACAGCTTGGATTATTGTCAAGTGGCATTGCGCTTCTTCACAATAACACGTGAAGCACAATGCTATACAAAGAACCATGTAACACGAAACAGTAGTATGTATGTCCACCTACTGCTGTGGTGATGACAAATTTGCTTCAACAGTTTAAGAGGAAGTTTTTGAAAATCTTGTAGCCCGGACTTAGACCCGAGTGAATATTATCTTTTCCCAAATTGAAGGAATTTTTTAGGTGGAAACCACTATAGAAGTGACAATGAACTGAAAAAAAATCGTTAGTGAGTGGTTCAACAACTTGGTGACAACTAAGTATATAGAAAATATAGAAAAGCTGGTGAAATGCTATGACAAATGTTTAAATTTGAAAGGCAACTATGAAGAGAAATAGCTAAGGTATCAAATTTGATGCTGTTGTACAGTAACTTTTTTCCTTATCTTAATAAAAAGTATCTAGAGAAAAGAAACATTCTTTACTTTCCAAACAATCCTCATACATATAAAAATTTAAAACCATAAGCATTGCTTAAACTGTTTAAATGAATGCTTCACTACTGGTATTTCATTTATATAAACTTAACTCCATGTATAAAAACCTGTAAAGGAGCGAAACCTGCCAGATGTCTTTTTTATAGTATCTCGTTTACACGTAAGCCTACTTAAATGTTATATGCTACAGAAAATAAATTAATTTAAAATCAACTGTCCTTTTTTATTCATAACGATAGTCAGGCAACAATAAAAGCAATTGCAGGTCCTGAAATTCAATCCAAGCTGGTCTGGGAGTATCAGGAGGACCTTAACCCTCTGTTCCTGGATAACTAGGTAACTCTTTACTGAGTTCTGGGGCATAAGGTAGTTGAGGATAATGAGGATTCAGACCGACTAGCTGGACTGGGATCTGCATCAGAATTCATCAGACCTGAGCCGGCTTTAGGGATCTCTCTGTAGTTGGCCAGGTCTGCTATTAATAGGTGGATTAATAGGCAACACCAGGCAAGATGGAATAACCTTAATGGGCATTCCCATAGTAACCATGGTTCTATGTGGAGGGCTTAAAGGGGCAGCAGATATCTTGGTCAGAGCACAACTCAGGAAAATCATGGGGCTTATTACTGGGCACTGTGGTCTGCATATGAACAGGATAGGTATGTACCATGGAGAAACCATGTGTAGATTGTGCAAAAAAGAGGAGTCTGCAGGACACATAATCCTTGATTGTGAAGCTCTTGCTGGTAGGAGGCTAGGGATTTTCAGTAGATTGTTGAAACTCAAGGGCATCAATCTGCTAAACTAGTACTCAAGAGGTTTAATTGCACAATAGGTCTGTTGATCACAGTGCCTGGGGTTGTATTATCCCTTCCTCTAGTTTGAATCTAATCTAATCTCAATAAATCAATACTATGTGGCAAGAGCCTGATTAGTACTATAATGAACAAAATCTGTCTTAACCATTGCAAACAGCATTAAAATCTACATGAATCAAAACATTAAAATCTACATTAACTTTTTTGAAAATATGAAAATGAATCTGAAAAGGGGTTTTAAATGTTATATAAAAATTACTGGTATTGTTACATTCATTTTAGCAAAACAGCTGAGTACCACAATATTACATTATGCCAACTAGGATAATTGTGGAGAATAACATGACCACTGTTATCTAAGATTTTTTTTTAAATGTATGTTATTCCATATATTATGATGAAGAAATTTTTTTGGGGACCCAAAAATTGTTGCTGTAGAGATTTTTTGAAAATTGTTACTTGTACGGGAATAAGATATTGATTTTGAAAATTGATTTCTTTGCATGAAATATTAGTTTTACATTAGATAAAGCACAAGCTTTATCACTGAATAATACATAAACTATACTTTTAAAAAAAATGACTTAGAACTGAGAACCTAACACAGTTTTGTATAAAAGCAGTTGCATACACAAGCCTAACTGATGTTTTGTATGAAAGTAGTATTGCTTGAAAGTTACTAAACGAATCTTTAAAAGATTTTTTAAACTAAATTATATAATACAAAAGTATGATTTCTAGTTGTACTTGTGGTGGAAAACTCGCTAACTGTACTGCATTGAATACTAATTTAGTTTAGTAATGTAACCGGAATAAGAGAGTGAACAGTGTAAACAAAATTGTTGGTTAAAAATACTTGTGTAAAATGTTTTTTTTAAAAAAAGTAATAAAATTACAATGTTATAAGCAGTGACTATAAATGCTAAAGTATAGCCTATGTAATACTTGTAATATCCAGTGAAATATGATACGTTTTATCAGATTTAAAACTAATATTTCATATAAAGAGAGCAATTTTCGAAATCACTATCTTATTCCATGTAACTAACAATTTTCAAAAATCACCACAATATTCAGAATAATATATATTTTCGAAAAAAAACCGACAAACATTTTCCAATAATGGTGGTTACACTATTCTCCACTAGTACCCCAACTAAACTACCTAAACTGTACTCTCATAAATTTCATGGCATTTATTCACAAATGTTTAAAGTTTACAAGTTATTAGTGGAACAGCAACATTAAATTCCAGTTAAATTACATTTAGGAATGTATTAAAATAGATTACTTTAAATTGAATATAATGACCAAGACCACTATATATTTTTTACAACAGCTAACTCTTAATTTGTAATTATTAAAAATTCTGAGAAAATACCTCATACAAAGGCAGAAAAGAATAAAATTATGGGCGAAGCATGAAAGTTTAGAAAAATGTTATTCCATAAAACTTACCCTTAATATAAATCCTATTAACCATTTAAACAGAAGATAGTAAATAGTCTCTTTAAAGATCTCCGTGTTCACAATACCAGGATGGACAGCATACACTTGGACTTTAGAGTTTATTTCAGTCAAGCGTTGGTTCAAGTATTTTGTGAACAGCAACTGTGCTAATTTAGACTGTGTGTAGGCACTGTTTGATATGTATTCTTTCCTGTGTTTTAGGACATACAAAATAATGAATACAAAATTGAAAATTACAGACAAAAAATAAATATACGAGGTGTGGTTAAAAAATTTTAAGATGTGTTGACTATGAGAAGCTGGGTTTGCCTACAAGTGTGGAAGAGGAAGCTTGTTTTGTCCTGAATAAATTACTGCAGTTTCTTTCTTCAGTAAAGAATGACAGCCCAGTAACTAAAAATGCATTTTCAACTCTTGGCAGATTATTGATTTTGCCAAGTGAAACACATTTGTCAAATTTTATTTTAAATCCAGGAATCAGTTTCAGAGACTTATGAACTCTTAAAAGCAGCCTCTGAAGATAAAAGTCTGATTCAGTAAAAAAAAATTTAACTAGTTCAACAGATTCAAAGATGGCAGCAAAACAGTTGATGCCATTTGTCCAACCAGCCTTCCACTTCAAAACCAACAAAAACAATATAAAGTTCACAACTTAGTACACTATGACCACATATTAACAATTACAGACATGTCAGACATTCTTCAAAATTGATTTTTAATTAAATTTTAAAAGAACTTCTTCATTTCTCTGCCAACTGAATCCTGAAACGTAAATTTCTTTGATTTCAAATGAGTTACTCTTGACTTGAGTTATAAAGAAACATATATATATATATATATATATATATATATATATATATATATATATATATATATAAAGAAAAGAAATATTGAAATTATTATTTCTTTGTCTTTAGATACTGTTTGTTCAAAAAAAAATGTTTTTATTCTATGTATAGTCATTTAAATGTTTGTGCGTTCGCACACATCGCTGAAGATTAAATAAATTGTCTCATTGATTAAATTGACTGATTGGTCAAATATACTTTGTATAACAAAAAATTTAGAAAAACCTTATAAATTAATTTTGAGAACTAAGACCTATTTCCCAATTTTTGTCAATAGCCCCTGAACCAAACTTTTTGGACAGATAAGTATATGTTCTATTTGAATACTTTACATTTGAATAAAATTTGATACAAATTTTTTTCCAAAATACTACATAAAAATTAAAATTTTTGAAAAATGAAATAATGGATAGATTAGATGTATATGGGACACACTATATATAGGTATGTAAATGGGATGCTGTATGCAAAATTTCTCTTCTATTCATGGTGCTAGGAAATAATGAATTGGCAGTCTAAATAAGTAGACAGTTTTTGCACACACTTCTTCTCCTTTCTCTTTTTGGTTTAAACAAATTGGGACACAGGTGTTCAAAGAGGATCTTGTATTTTCAGAGGAAACATTTGTATCGTGAAATACAATAGTGTTCATTCTTGGGTTGTTATCAAGTGTACTTTATAACCGTAAGAACATAAAAATATTGCATAACAAAAATGTGTATTAAAGGTCTTTGTTGAACCACTGATTCTTTAAAGGACCTTTTTAACCGAAATTAAGAAGGCATAGACATTTTGGATAAAAAAATGTTTGGATAATCAATGGAAGCTACATTTACATGTTAAAAGGTGGGGAAAAACACAAAATGTCCTTAAAAAAACATGTTTAATTGAAACAATCTAGAGTACAGTACTGTATGTACAGTTATCAACTTATGTAAGTTGATTTATTATACATTAAAAAGAATTTAAATGTTAACTGTGCATACTGTTCTGAAGTAGGCATTTTTTTAATGCTAGTAGTATTTATGGTTGCACCTATCAGACGCCTGCATATACAGTGCAACGGACCTTCTTATGCCCTTGTGTACGCTACATTCTGGCACGCTACTCTATTTATAAAAGTTGAGATACTGAACTAAAACAAATTTTCTTTGTGTGTATTTGTTTTAAGCAGCAGCTGGAAACACTTTTGAACATGCACATAGTTCATATGTAGACCTAAGGTATCATCTAGTGTTGTTTGTTTAACAAACTGGGTAGGCTTTGTAATTATAAGTTACAGTTGGCATAGGCTAATTAATCATAGTGTGTACTGCAGTGTACATATTTACTGTATATTTTATAGCCTAAGTATTACTGCATTTATTCTAGTTCGTAGCAATGTCATCTACATACTAAAAGTACAGTAAATGTTTTGTGAATCTGTCTTCATTTATTTATATGCCACACGGCTTTACATCTATTTCTAAACTATATAAATGCACTTTTTATACTGTAGTTACAGTACTGTATTGTATTAACAAAACAAATGAGTAAGGGGAATGAGCCATTCTGCTTGTGATGCCCTTAACAAAATTACTGTATGCAAACAAGTTACCCACTGGGTCATCAACACTCATATGGCCTGAACTCATATGTGTGAACCAATTATTGTACTCAAATTTTTTATTCTGATTTTTTACATCATTTTAGTTAACATATTTTTCCGATAACCGGAGTTTGGTACTGTACTTGTGTTATAAGAAAGTATTATTCAACCCATTTATTTAGGAGAGTCACATTCCTTTACTGGTGTTCAAAATAAGAAATATAACTGCCTGCTTTGAAAATAAAATTTATTCCAAGCAGTTTTTGAGAAAAAAAATAAATAAAGGCTACAACCACAAAATAAATAAATTATTTTCAATAATATTATTTTTTACACATTTTAAGAATTTCGCCAAACAAAATATCTTTCACAATTTAACGTGTCTCATAGTAAAAAAAAACTTACGTCATATTAACATCGGAAAAGTCAATATTTTTAGCAAGAATGTGTGCACAGGACGAAACATTCACTATCCGTGTTGGGCTTGGATTCTCATGCATTCGCTGTAACAACAGATGGGTTAGCCAGAAGTGTCCGAGATAGTTTACACCCCATGTTGATTCATAGCCATCTTCGGTCTCTTTGTAAGGAACGGCCATGATTCCAGCTGAAAGAAATTATACTATATTAATAAACATTACAGAACTATGAAAATATTATAAATTTTAAATTGAGAAGGTTTCAAATAACAGTTGTATTATAATGATAATTAAAAGAACTGTTATCATTTCTTTTATGATTATGATTATGTTATCATTTCTTTTATGAACTTTTATCATTTCTTTTATCATTATCATTTATGTGTGTGATGCACACACACACGCACGCACGCACGCACGCACGCACGCGCGCACACACACACACACACACACACACACACACAGAAGATGATGATGATGATGATGATGATGATGATGAAATGTAGCAAAACCTTTGTAATAACGGGCAAGAGACTAAAAAGGAAATAACACAGAAAGCATCTGCAAGCACCTCAGTAAGGGACTGGAAAGTCACCAGTTAGAAATGGGGGAACTATTCTTCTTGAATCCTCTCAAAATCCTAGACTTCATGAAGAGACCAGAACTGGAGAAGGCACCATAACTGATCATCTCAGGAATATAGAAAGGGATCACAATAAATAATAAAAGGTTGTGGCCGTTGTGCATTCATTCAAAATTACACAAAAAGTAATAATGGTGAAGTTTATAATAAAGAGAGTAAAGGAGGGGGTGTTGAAGATTGGTTTAAAACTGGCTTCTGGTTACCCAGTGTTTGTTTTACACTGATCACAGATGTTGACTCCTTTACTTTCTTTATCCCTTCTGCCATTTACTTTTCTAAGGCTAAATGTCATAATAAAAAAACATAATTTAATTAAAGAATAATGTATAAGTAGCATAAAGTTGATATCAACTTTTATGCGCTAGAAAGTTATTATACAGTTGATGTTTTTGTTTCCTACAGTCTCAAGACTAGTACACACTAACTTCAATCTTGGATCACAACTGAAACCAGTGTAGTCACTTTTACTTAGTTTTGATATGTCAAGTTTTCTGCAAACCAGTTTATCTTGGTGCCAGAGATCTTGTATAATGTGCAAAATCCTGATACATCATACAGTTATCTGTGGTGATCAGACAGAACGTCACATTTGATTCTCCTTTCTGACATTCCTAATTTTGTCTTTAGAGATCTGTCAAATTCTTATAGATTCCTCTTTTCAATGTTTCTGTAATGTTGTTATTAAAATCTTGATGAACTATGCATTTAACCTTCTTAATTTTTCAGGCTGTTGTATCAGATTCACGATAATGGAAGTTTCTTTCTTTGGCAATTGTTTTTGCTTTTTAATTGCCCGTGTGTTATGTTATCCACTGCAAATAAAAAGTTTTTAGACATTGAAAACAAATGTGGTATTGTTTACCTTAGATTTGGAAAGTTCCTCATAAATTTACCAAGAAAATTTGTATACTTACCATTGTTGATAAGCACATTTATTTTAGGCCTGGTTTGCAAAACAGCTTTGGAAAACGTAAATATCGAATCCAATGACGCCATGTCCAACTGAAGAACCGTGGTTGACCCAGATTTAACACCTCCTTCTCGTAATTTTCGTACCAAAGATGCACCTGCACTTGTATTCCTGCAACCTATAAAAAAAAACATTAATAATTTTTATAAGTAATATGCAATTTTGAATTTTGGATGCAACACATGCATGATAAATTTCAATTTTAATAGGCTTAATCAATTACTGGATATCAAGAATAATATGGATTTTAAATTAATGAAAATGTTTTTGTCCTGAAAAAAATTCAGGAAAATAAAAAAAATTGAGTAATTATAATTGTACAGGAAGATAGTCATTCAAGTTTATTTAAAAACAGCGAACATAAGATGTAAGAAGAAATACAAAATAAACCTATCAAACAGACTGCAATAATCCAAGATAAAGAATGAAATCCATCACTATAACCTTTTTATGGATTTAGAAAAGTAAAACAACTAAATATAAGTGTTACAGTTTACAAAAAAAAATTATGTAAAAAATGGTGCAAAATCATTACACAAATTAATCACACTGAATTATTTTCCAAAAAATTCTTTTGGAAGCAAAATAATTGATTAAAAACGGAAAATCGGACTAACTTTCCAAAATTAATTTATCAGTTTTTAACATTTTTTGAAGAATCATAACACAAGCCAGTAAACCTTATTCAAAATAAAAACCGGCTTTAGAGTAAATTAAAATAAACAAATGTGATGAAAATTAGGTTCATTTTTGTTTTCACGATTCCTTCCCGAATTACGTATTTCAAATTTGAGAAGTATATGATTTAGTTTGTTCAATTACAGGGTGTCCCAAGAGTCAGTGAAAAAAGAAGATGACAGTGCGCAACTTACAGAAACATGAATGCGGGTATCACCTAACATATAGTGGAAAAGACAATAAAATGCGAGAAAAAATGTACAGAGGTTTTTACTTTTGGCCAAAACTACTTTACATCATAGTATTTATAACAAGATAACCTAAACAGTGAGTATTATTTGTTTAGTTTCTTTGTCAAAAATATATTGATAAAAAATGAAACGTAACAAAAATATTGTCAATATTAATAAATTGCATCATAAAAAACTTCTAAAATGTAATGTAGCCTATAACATATTTTATTTTTTATGTTCTTCATTGCAAAGTCATGGATTTCTTTGCTGTTTTTAGGAGTTCAAATAAAGTCTCAAAACGTTCACTTTGCAGTGATGCTAGTCTCCCTGTAATGTTTGACTAAAGTGTTCAATTGTGTGTATAATCATTTTTATTTTTTAATTCAAACGAATAAGTGACAACACTCAATCTTTCTTGGCTTTTGGATGTGGTTAATAATTCTTTCAAAAATCCCATTATCACCCTGCATTAAATGAAATATCCTGTGCTAACCTAAATTCCCACTCACCATGAAAAATCAAATGATTTTGGGTTCACTGTGGGTGAGCAGGTCTTTGCTGAAATGCAGGAGACTTTTCTCCACATTTTATTTTTGACAACGGCAAATCATTTTCATTAATAACGGTAAATATTATTATTAATATTTAAGTTATTAATTTAATAATAAATACATTTCATATTCTCATAGTGTGTTTACATATTGGTACGAAGATAAATTCAAATTACCCATACAAATTTCTCAGAAAAAAGTAGCTGTACTGTTTAAACATTTAAGTTTAAATGTTATTAATGCTTTAGAGTTCAAATGCTACATTTAAAAAATAAAATGCTACTGTATACTGGATAGGCAAAATGAACTTGTAAAAGGTCTTTTGTTAAGTTTCATTAGGTAACTTTTATCAGATTATTGACAATTTTCATACATTTCTCTGGCTAATTTCATGTTTACTGACTTTCAAGGTTTGTGGCAAGCATAAGGCTACATTATTTAATTACAGTACTTAAAATAATTGTATGTGTTAGCCGTTCTCAAACTACGTTGCATTGATCATGCAATATTCACAGAGTGTTTGCAGTTATTGAAAAAAATGAATACATGTTTTGCTCGCTAGAATCTTAACAAAAAGAAGTAAAACACACACACACACACACACACACACACACACACACACACACACACACACACACACACACACACACACACACACACACACACACACACACACACACACACACACACACACACACACACACACACACACACACACACACACACACACACACACACACACACACACACACACACACACACACACACACACACACACACACACACATATATATATATATATATTTGCCTTAACATTTATGCTAGTAAATGTTAAGGATGCAAACTAATGAGGATGAGAAATCTGTAGTACAAAAGCAACAGGAGTACCTGCATCTCGAACTAAAAACCTAGAGGTTCAGAGTTCAGAGACTCAGCAGACTGACTGGTGTTTTAGCCACACTGACCAACCCCTTCTTGTTTATATATATATTTGTATGTTTGTGTTAGTGCCTGTAATTTACAGTTTTGTTCCGATTTTATTTTAACTTGGAAAAAAAATTAATTTTGGCAATACCTTACCTAAGTATTTTTAACCAGTAAATTCCATTCATCTATTTAAAAATGATGACAATTAAAAATGTTAGAAAATGAATAGTTTTTATTTTATACATTTCATCTGGATTCATTTTCATATTTTCAATGTAATTCAAAAATTTCAAATATCAGACCATTGCTGATTACAATGGTGAAATCTTGGTTTCAAGAACTTATAGCTGTTTTATTTATAGACATCTATTACAACTACTTTTTTTACAAAATCCAATAAAAATTATTGACAAAAAAATAATCTGTAAAGGTTTAAGATACCATCGCACAAAATAATCAAAACGTAATAATATTAAAAGTTTTAGACTAAACTTTTTTTTATATGTTTACCGCAACTCCTTTATCATATTTTTTTTTTATCATACTGGACCCACATTAAAGACTTCTTTGTCCTAAATTTTCCCACATATCTTTCCAGTAGCTTACATAACAAAAATTGTTGTTCACATTTTTTCAATAATAGAAGTGTTCATTTGACTTAAATATAATCAAAATTGTTAAAAGCCATTTTTGAGGGAATTTATATTTTTGCCTTCTTTTTCATAAAGCAATATGCCATTTCAATAAGCATGTGACTTCTGTTTCTTTTCAGTTTGGCAGATTATAATAGGGTATTGTTTTTGAGCTAGATTCCACAACTGTAAATGGCGTGTTGTGTTTAAGAAAGTTAGTAAAAGTGTGGTTTATATGCCTTCTATCAAAGAAGGTAGATATATAATAGGAAGAAAGGAAAATATTACATAAACATTTTATTATATAGTTTTTAAAATGCAAATTTCATATTTATTTTATTCAATTTTTACTTATTTTACTCAACTTACTTATCGAAAAGTAAGTTGAAAATGGTAGTTAAAAAGTTGTAAACACTTATGTGAATAATATTAAATTAAATAAACTTTAATATAATTAAAAACTTATATACATTTATAAACAAAAACTTTTGAGTGAACATGTTATACTCCTTGATATTTAGTCACTGGAATAACCTGTTTTAGTAAATGTGAGTTTCGCTTTAAAAGTAAACATTTTAATAAGAGACATTTAGCATGTAGTAGTTGTTATATAGATCTGTACCACATGTTATTAACGACAAACACCTGCTCTAACACACACAATAGTTATATTTACCTACTGATACATACGACAAGTATTTCTATATAGGAATCAATGCCCTCATTTGTTATACACTATTTTCAGGTTACCCTGATGAATATTTGAACTGTTTGATAACCAACAACCTATTGTTAACAGTCCCTCCACTGAGGGTAAACAGTTTTGTTCTATTATGAAACAAATCAATAAATCAATGTGTAAAAATTTAACAAACTTTGTCCGGTAGAAGTGTCTAAGCTCCAATTTATACAGTTTATAATACTGTACCAGATGTCTGAGCTAAAGTATCCAAAAACGACAGCTCCTTACCGAAAATTAGTCATAATTAATTCTAATTAAGTTCAGTTAATAGGAAATGCCTCCAAGATTTTTTTTGGTACATGATCAAGATCAGTGATTTATGTAAAGTATTTATACAAGCAAATTAACATTCAATTGTAGTCAGTCTAGAAAGTGGTCCCTGTATGTGTATTCAGTGATGTACTGAATGGAATTCTCTTACATCCAAGTCTATTCATCACTGAGATATTACTTTAAAAGACACTGAATCCCGCAGGGACGTGCAGACTAGCTACACCTATTGAGTGGATTTAAACGTCCTTTGCGGTACCCAAGTCTAATACACACACTTACAACACTACATTTACAACTTTTACACTTTACACTCACACTTACATTTAGGGAGGCAATATAGCCTCAATGTGCTTTTCGCCTTAAAATAAAAAAGACAATAAAAACTATAAACTTCTGTTAGCGACAAAACTGTAGATCATCTACACGATGAAATCACTAATGATGCCATGAAACCAGTTAGGCAGACTAGTTACAAACTGCTAATTCCTCATTCCACTATTCACGCCATTATTCATAAAGCGCTCTGTTCATAAGAGTCTTAATTGAAACTTCATCACATTTAACCACATAATGATTGTAGCGTATTATATCAAAAATAATCCTAATTATCTTTATATAATACATAGAGATAGAACAACTATATTTAGTGATGAGACAACCTTTTCTTACATGTGGAAAAGTTAAGGCACAATTATAAATTTGGAGTAAATAAATGAAAAACTAAAAATAATCAAAAGTGTAAAGGGCATAATGAAAATTATATTTGATTAAAACTGTACAAAAATGGCACCATCAATCTTTTTTTTCCATGAAGCCAACGAAACACAAACACATACCTCAACAAGCTTCAGATCATTGCTCTTATTCAGAATCCTGCAAGCTCAATTTTCCCTCCCCAAGATGTTGGATAATATGAGATTAATTTATTAATACGATAACTTACAAGGATTGTTTGGAAAGTAAAGAACATTTTTTTATCTCCACTTTTTATTAAGATAATGAAACAAAACTTATTTTATAACACATCTGATAAATTAGCTACATAGTCCCATTCAAATTTAAACATTTACCATAGCGTTTCACCAGCTTTACTATGCCTTCTGTACATTCAATTACCACCTAGTTGTTGAGCCTTTCACTAATGCTCTCTTTCAGTTCGTTGTCACTTCCATAGTGGTTTCTACTCAAAAAAATCAATCAAATTTAAGAAAAAGATGGTAATTAATTGAGTCCAAGTCCAGGCTATAAGATGGATATTCAAAAACTTCCCAGCACAAGGACGTGCATTATCGTCAAGAAACACAATGCCGCTTTACAACGATACACTACATTTGTTTTGAATGGCGCAGCTTATTCAGTGAAGGGTCTGAAAGTAGGCTGCTACAATTGTGGTCTCTCATCTAGGCATGTAGCCAATGATCCTAAAACACTGTAGGACACCTTCTGGCACTCAGAATTTGTTTTGTTTTGATGGGGATCGGAAATGAAGCCATTTCACTGACTAGCATTCACACTATAGCTTGTCAAGGCATATAAAACAGATGATTTATCTCTGTACAGTTCTCACTCCGCTTGGTCCCTCCCACTTACATACCATAAACCTGTTTCTTTCTTACAAGGACAGCTAACACATAACTTTCATAGTAGCCTAATCTAAATACGGGAAATTTATTGTCTCCACTACGAATTATTTCTATAAAATAGTTTGTTATACTCATACAGTTTACACAAAAATAAAAAAAGGAAATAATAACAGTAATTACTTTTTCATCACTAACTTATAAAACAAGTTTATATTGTGCAAAAACAGGAATTTTTTACTTGAAAGTAAAATTTGTTTTAAATGTTTATAAAAATTGTACCTTACTATGGCATAGTTAATCTGAGTTTGAGTCAATACTGCAATCTGAATCGGAGTTCGGACGTAAGCTTATTACAAAATCACCATCTAAAATTCCATCGTTTTTAATATATTCTTTTTCAAACCTCTTCACATGTTCACAACATTTCATCCACTGTTCTTTTGTGTATTTAGAAAAAAGTTTTTCACACAGTTTTTTCTTTTCTTCGAGCGATCTGGTAAGTCTTTTCTTATTCTTTCTTTTACATATCCCCAAACACGTTCAATTGGATTTAAGTCGCAATGATATGGGGGCAGCCGTAGAACAGTGTGTTGGGAATCCTGTAGGAGTTTATTTACTTTGAAACTTTTAGTAAACGGTACATTTTTTACCAAAAGAAGCAGTTCTGTTTTGTCATTGTTTCGCTAAAAGAAACGTTGTTGATTTTGAGTCAAATATTTAATACTTTTTTAAGGGATGTGACATTTGGTCTTTTATTTAATTGTGTATAATGGTAGCTTGCACTGTCCATTACTATTACATTTTGTGGGGTAAATTTGGAATCAGTTGTAATTTAATCCATTTCAAAAAGTTTGTATTATTCATATCATTGTGATAATCGCTGGTTTTATGCCCAGATTGAAAAATTTACAATCCACTATTTACAAATCCATTCTCACCTCCAGGATGAACTATAATTAATCTCTGGCCTTTACTTACTGGTTCGAAAACCCCCGACACATCAAATTGCCAACAAGCTGTAGCAGAATGTGACTTATGAACATAACTTTCATCTAATACTATATTTCTATTTAATCGCCTATATTCTTGAACTGCCCATAGGTAACGAAACCTCCGCCTGGCTATTTCTGGCTTATCTATAAGAATTTTATGCCTGTATTGATACTTTTTCCAACAAAACTCTAATAATCTCAAAAGTTTACATAAATATTCTACACTGCAGTCTACCAGGCCATCATCTGATAACGCCCATTTTTCGTTAAGTAGGGATTTTCTTCTTATACAATAAAATTTTGGACTTTTCTTCGTATATTCACTTTTTGGAAATCGTCAATAATTATTTTTTTAGGGTGACTTTGCTTACCAGTAGGAGTAGAAAAAATTAATTCTCCTTTAGCCTTGGATGCCCTTCCTTCTTTTAAAATTTTATAAATCGTTGATGCAGAAACTCCTGTTGCTTCGCTTGCAGACTGAACAACGTTAATATTTAATTTATATTCATTTTTCATTTTTTTAAAATGAGTTGCAACATTGTAAACAATTTTGCACGCCTGTCCACATAAGGGTTTTCCTAAACTTAGCCTAGATTTCTTACTGACAGAATCACTGGAAGGTGTTACAAAAAATACAATAATACTAATTTATAATATTATAGTTTGTAATACTGCAACTATAATGCAATTTTTATAATATTAAAAATTTAAATAAAGCTCAGTCACTTATTAAATAAAATAAAAACATAATAAAAAACACTAAAAGTAAAACACAAAATTAAACAAATTACATTGTCAAGGACAACGATAGTTTTCAACAGAAATATCTGATACAAAAACATAAATGCACATGAGGTAGGTCTTTGACAAAAACTGTATACAATGCAGACCTACTGTGTCTACTTCTTCGACACATGGTGTGATATATTTAGTTACTTTGCTGTCCGTTAGGAGTGTTAACATCCTGCGTGAAAGCAAAGAAAGAATGTTTTTGTGCACTCCAGACCATGCATAGACAAGCTATACCACAAACCTCAGTTATCTGTCTGTAAATTTTGATAGGACAAACATTTTACATGTTCAAAAAGCGTTTACACTACGAACCTTATACTTGATGGATCGTCAATTTTGTCACACATTTTAAAGTCATACAAATAAACAGTTAATGACTGTATTGACTCCCTGTTAGTGTCAGACTGTTGCAAAGGAATAGGAAGGTCATGACACAATGGCAGACATGGGGGAATTGAGCAGCTCGTCAGATCAAAACATTCTTTACTTTCTGAACGACTCTCGTATATTTAATAAGTGCCTGTTAACTTAACACATGGAACTGAACTGATGTAACACAAGAAACACCAACCATTATAACTTCCTATGTTTTGGGCTCAGTCCTTCTCGATTAGTTACTAGGAAAGCATTAATAAAAATAACTCTTGTGCAAAAATACATAGAACCTTCACTTTTATCAATAGACACTAAACTCTTTGTAGGTTCTTTACAAATTTATTAATTCTATCTAGAAAACTATTTTCTATTATTTCCCAAACAGACTGTACAGCTGATATTTTTAAAGTGATCTTACTATAAGCTTATAATATAATGTGATTGATATAAGACTTAAGAAATTAAGCAAGCATAAGCCTGTAATAGATACTAATATATTCAAGGTCAGATCACATCACTCTGGTATTCATATCAAGTTCTAATGATTTATCTTGATGGTACAAAGCATATTTAATTGCTACGCAGTAATTAATTAATAAACTTCAATTAAGATATCAGAACATGATTGGTGCAAGATTAAATCTTTATTAGAATATTTCCATTGAAAAATTAACTATTTCAACAACAATCATGGTTGGACTCATTCAAAGATTCATAAAATGTACATTAATCCTGATATCTAAAACATGTCAGTATCAGTATTAACATTTTATACATTTGTGTTACTGTAGGACTGTAATACTTGCATTTTGATAGGATTCAACTTCAGACGAAAATCGAATTTAGCTATAACTAGGGCCAGCAAAATCTGTTTGGCTGTACAAAATAGTAGCCATTAAAAATATGCCTTTACTTATGTTACTCAGATTTTGTTAGATGTTAGATTTATATTAAATAAAAATAAACATATACCTATGATTACATGATAGTCACACTTGAGTAACTGTTCCACAACACTGGCACCTATACCACGAGCACCACCCGTAATAACAGCAACATCTCCAGATCTTTTCTCCAATTCTGAAACACAAAATGTTTTACATAAATAATCATACATAAGCATATTGCAAAATGAACACTTTTTTTTTGTTGATACACCTGAACCATGCTAATTCAATCTATGTATTACATCACGCCTTAAGAGGAGAAGGTTTGGTTCTGCATGACAGATCATGACAGAGAGAGATAGGATAAGAACTGAGTGACATGTCACAAACCCTACTTTTTGTATCAAACTAAACCTAAACGTTCCTAAAACTCAATCCAATGATCCTAACATTCAATCCACTGATTCTAACATTCAGTACATTGATCCTGACATTCAATCTATTGATTTATGTTTAATTAATGTTTGCCCACATGGAGCAATAATTTTTAAGAAATTTATAATGAAAAAAAGCTGACTTGGTAAACGAGGTCAGCTTTAACAAAATAGTTGCATGAGGCTTGCGCCTCCCAAAGATTAGACAGTAGGAATGACAACGAATATGGTTTACATGAACTAAAAACAAATTATATCAGGATTTTTTAGTGCATTTAAAAATGTTAATATTTCTGGGGAAAAGTACAACAAAAGTTAACAGATGAAAGAATTTTAAAGTGCTCAAAAGACAGAAAAAAGGAATTTGATGCTTTTGATTTCCGATTACTTCAGACTACAAGAAACATTTTGGGTTTCAAGTCGATAATTGATACGACCATGAAAATTAACTTGGAAGCAAGCAACATCCTTTTACCAACAACATACAGAAATTGGTCTGCTCTTCTTAGGGATCATTAGGAATGGAAATAAAAATGACACTGAATTTTGTTTATAAAATTAAAATTATTGTAAGATGCTTACTGGTCAAAATTACAAAATATTGACAAAAATATTTAAAGTTACTGTAGCTGAAATCTTCACATGGTTACTTTTATTGAAAAAATACTTGGAGACTAATTTACAAATGTGAATTAAAAAATTATTTAGCATGCTGTGACACAGGGAAGGGGGTTTATGGGCTAGTAAGATTGTCCATGACAAGAGGGAGGAACAGGGTCAAATAAAATTAAGAATAGTTTGACATACTCACAGACTCTAAAGTCCTTTCTAACTCATCTTCTTTTATTGTTTCTTTGATTTTTTTTTTTACACTTGGACTTTTTTACTTTTTTTCTTAGAGATGTTCTTTCACATGCTTCATGCTTCAGAAAATTGTAAGCTCTACATTATCACACTTATGCTTCTCTTTAAAAAATTTGTTTTAACTTTTTTATGTTCATTACATTCCAAAATTTATATTCTATTTATTGTATTGTTTTGAATAACAATTGCATAACCAAAGCCTGAGTAAATTAATAATCTATACATAAAGTTTTATAAAACTAAAAAATTCCACAATTTATAATTATACGATATTACAAGGAAATGAGTTTTGAAGACATTGAACTTGACTTAAACTTACAGAAGAGACTAGGCTTGTGAATGAACTTTTTTATTCAATCAAACTTGAATGGAATCGCCAAACAAGGGTACAATGACTCTTATAGCAACGACTTAATGGTTCTTAATTGAACTCATTGTGTCTCAACGGAAGCCAAAGCTTGCAACTCTCTTAAACTATTCAACTAATCATATAGCTGTGACTTTTTAATGTTTCTAACTCTGTACTAAGTCACTGTTATATTGTTTCATTACCAAATCATATACATAATAAAGAAAAATAATCATTGCAGCATGTAGCTATCTCATGGACATGATAGAAGTGAATTTCCAAAAGTTTTTTTTATCCATTTTGAAATTCTTATTTCACCTACATTATCAACATTAGTACTTCAAACTTTCAAATTTGAATGAAAATACAAAAATGAACCCTGACCGCCAACAAATTAAATTTCTTAATTTCAATGAATTTTGAAAATTTAAAATGCTCTAATTTATGCAGTTTTTAACACAGTTGCCAAAACTCCTCAAAAAATGTTCTAAATTTCAAAATTGGTGTTCATTTCAAGGTTCCAGGTTCAGGTCTTAACATGATGGTTGTTCCAATAACTCATTTTTCAATGGAAATTTGCTAGGGCCTAATTACATAAATTATTTAATTCTTGGGCAAAAGTTATAATGTTCATTCTTCTATCTGGAAAACAAATTCAATTCATTATGTTATATATTTGTATCATATATGTTCACATTTTGATTCATTATATTATTACAATATTACATAATAGCATGTAGTATGTATTACTAGCATTACCTGTTGTGGCTTCGCCCAACTGTTTCAGTAAAGTAATAATTTATAAACATTTAAAAAAATATTTTCTACTTCCTTTTAATCTCTATAGGGGATGAATTTAGGAAAATGGTGAAAAATATATTTCATTAATTGTATTTAACAGCAATTATGTTATGATGTTATGTTTCAAGAAGATTTGACCAAAAATATATTTTTTCTAATAAAACCTGTTTTACCCCTTTTCACTCCTTTAGGGGTTGAATTTTGAAAAACTGTTTCTTAATAAGTGTCTAAGTTACGAAAAGAACATATACTCAAAATTTCAAGTCTCTATGTTTAGTAGTTTTTGCTCTGTGTTGATTATGTGTCAGTCACGACTTCACCACTTACATCTAGAGAGATATATGTTTCCATTTTTCATTGTCTAAATTGCTTAATTATTTAATCTGTTACTTTAAAAATCAAAAGATGCTCCTAGTTATATATATAATTAAATTACATTCCAAAATTTCAGCTATATATATATATATATATATATATATATATATATATATATATATATATATATATGTTTTTGTATTTTGTCCTTTTGTTTTTGAAAACCTATTTGCTCAGACAAAAATGAAACAGGCCTAAACAGATTTTTTTAGCCTTTCAAGAGTGTATGGGGACAGAAAAATATGGAGTTCTATTTGAACAACCTCAACACTTATGGGTAGAAGACAATTTTTTCACAAACCTAAAACCTTGAGTTTGGAGACACTGAAGACTGGTCAGAAGAAGCCACCTCGATCATCAACCAATAATTGATGTTAATAGGTAACCTACTGGCAGGTTTAGTAATATAGTATATATGGGATTTTTATTAGTATGAGAAAAATCGCCTGGATATTTGGATTTGACTTTGCTTTATTATATAACATTTAAGAACAAAGAAAATGTCCAAGAAGGTCATTCAGATATTTTGTATACATGTTATACAAATATTTCGTACAACTTCCCTACATTTTTATTTATTTATTTTTTTTTTTATTTATTTTAAGGCGAAAAGCACATTAAGACTATTATCGCCTCCCTAAGTGTAAGTGTGAGTGTGAAGTGTTAAAGTTGTAAGTGTAGTGTTGTAAGTATAAGTGTGTGTTAGACTCGGGTACTGCGATGGACGTTTAAATCCTCTCAATATGTACAGCTAGTCTGAACCCCCCTGCGAAGCAACTTCCCTACAATAATTGATACAAAAATAAATATCATTAAGACATTTATTCCTTGAAAAACTTTTAACCTACAAGAAACATCAGAAACTTTGGTCTTGTTTTATGATTCATAACTGAAATTAGTCAAATTTAAAATAAAAGAGATTTATTGTTTAGAAGTAAATCGGAAAAAAATAAACCCTGTGAACTACAAAATAATTTTATTTATTTAGGCAGTACCATTAACAGTAAATATTTCAAATTCAGATTCAGTTCACCAACTTGAGAAAATCTGATTAATCAATTTTGGAAAAAATTAGACTGATTTTTTTCATTTTATTGTCATAAATTGCTTTCAAACCAGGTTGTTTTGGTAAATGATTGAATATAAGAAAGTATGTGTGTAATATTTTTGCACCATTAATTTTTTTTTAAAGATTCTAAAGGCCACAAAGCATAAGTACCTAGTACCATTTACTCTGCAATTTTAGTTTCAATTTTACTTTAGAATGATTTATGGATCCATTTGAAAGTCCAATTGGCCCTCTCTTAACCCCATTTGGTCAAAAATTATTTTGACCATTATGTCTTCAAGTCTAAACATTCACTTACCATACTTATTTTTATTGGTTCGTACAATACTCTGAAATAGATTCCGAAAGCCACAGAAAAACTCTAAGATGTTAACTTTTACTTTTTTTTAGTAGACCCATTATTCAAATTGAAAATGTTTTCTAGTTCTAATAAACAACAGAATTAACTAAATAAAATTCATTGTTATAAAATGATTACAAACTGAACAATTCAAGTTCGCAGTATCAGTAGGTAGCCTACTGAACAAGTTTATTATGTAAGTATAAATTTGCCCTACAGCAAGGTTAACATCTGCAGCCTATCCAACAGTTAATGGTTAATAATTACTTTTTATTTCACTTTCTTTAAATATAGTAGAACTTAATGAACTGTACCTAATTGGTACAGATTTCACATATAACAGACAGCATATTAAACATTAAGAATAACAAAATACCTACATGAAATTGCAATACTTACGAAAGGCTACCTTTTAAGGTTAATTAAAGAAATAATTAACCTTCTTGTTAATTAAATAAATAAGGAAAATGTAAATAAAAATGAGAACATCAAATGTTAGTTTTAAATATATGAGGATGATTCAAATATAAATGGTAATTTTGTTTCGTCATTTATTAATTAATATTATACTTAAGTGTTTAATACATAGCTACTATAAACAGGTAGTACATGTGTACTATATAGCTTCCTCCAAGCTCTACACACTTTTGCAAACGGTTTGGAAGCTTGAACATTCCTTGTTTGAAAACTGTTTGAGGGCAAATCATGAACCAATTGCACACATGCTCCTCAATTTCATTGTTTCCGAACTGTTACCCTCCAAACAATTTTTTCATGGACACAAACAAAAAATAGTCACATCAGGACAAATCTAGACTGTTGAAAGGGTGCCCTAGAGTTTCCCAATGCATTACCTCCAGTTTGTTTCTTGTCAAAATCATGATGTGGTCAAAATTGTCATGGAGAAGGACGACTTCTCTGATGGGCATACCTCGTCTTTTGTTTGAATAGGCAGTTTTTGCTGATTCTAACAAATGGCTGCATAGTAAGCTGAATTCACCATATGTCGATTGTGAAGTAAATCTATCAGTAAAACACCTCTGTAGACACAAAAAAACTGTCGAGAGAACTTTTCTGGCTGATAGATGGGTTTTAACCTTCACTGGACAGTCTTCAGGCTTGGCTTCGACCAGGCTGCTCGAAACTGCTTGCTGAGTACTCTAGCAAAATTACTGTTAATATCTGATTCACCCTTGTAGCCATATTAAAAGGGTTTCCCTCTGTATACATTATTTTAATTTACCAATTACAATATTAAATAGATTAGTTCATTTAATCGTTATGTCTTAGATAATTGAGAGCCCTAATTATTCTGTTAGAATGGTAGTTCTATTAAAAGAATATAAAATTTACTAGGTATCAGTTTGACTCAAATCACAATTAATTAGTATTTTAATTGTTTAATTAACATGATTAATTAATCATTTTCATAATGAAAAACATATAACCTAGTCGGAGGTCATTTGGAGGTTGTTTTTATTCTTATTTTCATTTTTTTATAACTCTTTCCAACACCTTTATACTTTGGATTATTACTATTGGGGATATAATAAAGTGTTTTAGTGCAAAATTGACCAATAATACCATAAGCCCAAAAGTGCATTTACCTAAGAACTGAAAATTAATGTCCTTATTTTCAGTTCTAATTAGATCATTATTGTATGACTCATTATTGTAATAACACAAAATTACAATCGCTTTTTGTTAATTTTGTCAGTGTGTTTGGTTTTCATTGTTCAAACCATTACCTGAACATCAGTGGTTATAAAATGAATGAAATATGCCTTAACTTATTATACTATTTACATGTAAATAACCAGCTAACCTTTAATATTTTCCAGCTACCTTCTTTAAACGCTGTAATATACCTTAGTTATCTCAAATTATTTTAGATAATGATTACAACGAATGTTTCTTTTAATATATTATACATAAAGCCTAACATAACATAACCTAAATACACATACATACAAACATAATCTACATCATTATTTTTAAATTTCACACTTACCACATTTATTTTTATAAGTAAGCACTAAACCTCTGACATTATCATAAACTCCTAACAAAAATATAAGTATGTTAACTTTTAATTCTTTCAAAACTTGTAAAACCATTGTTTACAACCTATCTCCAAATCCAAGATTCCTAGTTACAACAACACTATACAGCTGATTAACACGTGATTCTGATAAACAATGCAATTCTTAAATTCTCTTGAGACTGAATGAAATCAGTAATTAATTTTTTACAATTCAGTATCTGAAAAAGCACTGTTTGTCTTTATAACAGGTAAATTTTCAACATTTTTACTTTCCAAAATAAAAAAGTGACAATAACCGCGAATTAAATCACGTTAACACCTTTATTTTTATGTAAAATAAGGTCACAAAGATCTCATGTTCCTCTAACACTATCTGAACCATTACTTGCTTGAAGAATATAAAATCAAACTTTTATTTTCGTCGGAATTTATGTAGGTCACAGAGTTTCTCCTCTATATTTGAAGACATTTAAAACAGTTAATTAGTATAGTTTCAGTTTAGGTCGTGCTCCCAGGACCGTAGGTGCCATATACATAAGCATAAGATTATTATAACAAACTTTAGTTTTAGAGATCATACCAAACATAGAATCAGTACTGCAGGTCTTTTCGTCTGTCATTGTGTCAGCTTACTTTTTTAAAGACATTGCACGCAGAGAGCTAAATTTTGACATACAGTGTGAACATATTTGTATATGCCTAATTCAAATTGGCACAAATAGGCCTAGGTAAATACGTAAATAGATCAATTTCCTATTAGAAAGGCCATTAATTTGCAATTTAAAAGATCACTAGAGTTGTATTTTTTTATTCCATCGTGGGAGTACCAAATGAAAACGGATTAAGTGAACATTCTAAAAATATTACATAATTTTAATCAAAACTTTATCGAATACAATTTTTAAGAACACTAAAAATCGTTGCATCCCTTGAGTAAGTTTTTCAAGTTCACAATTGAACGAAAAGGAAAACGTTTCTGTGTCGGCGAAATAAGAGGAAATACAAAAACATAGTAATTTGTGTGTAATATTATTTTCCAGCCACTTAGTAAACATGAGCGATAATTTCTCGCACATGTGGGAAAATTCCCCTCCAGCTCCCTCCAATAATTCAGTGACACAGAGTCTGCTAATCTGGGTTTGCAAACTGTTACTTCTCAGCGATGATATAGAAGAAAAAGGAGGGAGACAATAGGGGACTCGACCTCTCACTCGCAAATTTTTGTCTCTGTCCCGCTGGTGTTCTTGGCAAGCCGTTTTCTAAGCAGCTGACCTATAATGTAACCGACCGTTAGCCTAAGTTCTCCGAACAATATGTGTGGCTGACCAACGGACTGCGGCAACGAATATTGGCGTGTAGCTCGAACTAGAACACCAACATATTGGTCAACCGCTTAGAAAATGGCCTACTAAGAACACTAGTGGAATAGAGAGAAAAAATATACGAGTAAGAGGTTGAGGCCCCTTCTCTTTCACCACTGCTATCCCTCATTTTGTCTTGCACTATTGCTGATGAGTATCAGTTCCCAGCTGATAAAGTAAACATTAAACAGTTTGTATACTCAGTTTGGCAGATCAACAGTCTATGCCACTGGACTGTTGAAAGAAGCTAAAGGGGAATTCTCTTTTTAGCAGGCCATTTACAAAGTGGTATGAAGTTATCTGAAACAAAACAGCAAAGAGCGCCTACATTTTCTAACAGCATCTCAAGCGGTGTTTCTCTAAATCGCGTACATAACTCAAGAAGTGGTTACGCCAATCAAAATAAAGAGTAAAGTAAAAACATATGTCCTGATGCTTCTTTCACCTCCTATCCGACATTTTGTTTTTTTACTAAATAATTTATATCTTTATAACGGCTTAATCTATTAAGTGGGGATTTTGTACCGTACTCATCAATATAAAGACCAAGTTTTTTAAAAATAGTTAATTTATTTCAATGATCCATTTGAAAACGGCCATTTAAAATTTTAAAAAATGTATTTTTATATAAAAGAAACATCATGAATATGGGCAGACCTATACCTTTGAACCGAGTTTTGTTGAAATCTCTCAATTTAGGATCTAGCTACGTGTAAAGACACACACAAACTTTCGGGTGAAAACCACTTTTTAAAACGCTGCGAACCCAAAACTGTTACATCCATCAATCCGTCCAGTCATATCCATCAAAAACTGTGTTTAACACGATCACCAATTTTCTGTATATTTTGTAGAGTAAGAAATTAATAAAAGCAAGATTGAAATAAACTTGCACTATTTGGTGTTTGCTGTTTCATGACCTGGAATGACAGTGAACTAAACTGGTTTACACCTACAAAACCGCATTGTACTGTTGTCTAGTTCAACGGAACTGGTTTGAAGTCTAGGCCACTCTGTGTGAAGCCAAAGAGATACTAGTGCCAACTGCTGCGCAATTTCCCAAGTCAATTCTAAACTAACTCTCAAATATATCTAACAATTTATAATACTAGAAAGAATGATTAATTGAAAACGTGCTCGCGTCTATGATAA
The DNA here is from genome assembly GCA_022606455.1 of Callitettix versicolor. Taxonomy (NCBI): domain Eukaryota; kingdom Metazoa; phylum Arthropoda; class Insecta; order Hemiptera; family Cercopidae; genus Callitettix; species Callitettix versicolor. The sequence goes on along the minus strand of CM040185.1, from coordinate 41,062,828 downwards.
TGAAACTAGTACATGGGGGAGGGTTTTACTCGAAATGCATCAGTGCACTTGAAAATAACTAGTAGTTCAAAGGACAGTAGACCTTGCAGCACGCTCGGACTGGCCATGTAAGCTACCGGGAGGATTTCCGGTGCGCTAGAATTTTCTTGAAAAGCGCCGGTTGACATCACCAGATAAACATGCTTTTTGCAAGCTTTATCTCCAAACCTAAGATCCATAAACATAAAAATGATCGTATTCACCACACTCCGCAAGCTACGCTAGCCTTTGGGCGCAATATATGCATTTGGTGCGTACAGTAGCATTTTACGCCTTGTACGCCCTAGGTACCTAAAATACTATTTTAACATATACTCGTTAAGTACAGAAGTTCTAGCGCAATAATTAATCTGTATACAATAGGGTTATTAGCTCTCTTTTTCCGATCACAAAGGTATAGGGTAGTTTGGTTACGGGCTTCAGGTTTTGAGGGTATACAGCCTTTGTCGATCACAAAGTTATAGGATAATTTGGTTACATACTTGAGGTTCGGAGGGTGTACAACTTTCTTGTTTCGATCATATAGGTATAGGGTAGTTTGGTTATAGGCTTGAGGTTTGAGGTCAATTGCTTTCCCCCCGAACAAACCCTGATACAGTATTTTCAAAACTGTTATCAGTGAAGGGTTTGGCGCCGATTTCTATGGAGATGCCGTTTTTGGTCCTGGGTTCCAGGTTAAAAATTTAACCCCAGTCCGACTCTGCCTTGCAGTATATTGTTAAATAATATACAGAACGCTTCACGACAACGCTCGTAAACTTTTCGGCCAATTTAACCGGTAACTGTAATATTTACGAAAAATGTTACTGGACCAACTTATTGGAAATTGGTTCAGTATTACAGGAAATAACCAACAACTACACTTATCATCGTTAAATCAGAGCCAGCCATCTTGAAATAGAATTAATTGAGGACAAACTTGACACATACGACTTTCGGGCTTTATACAAGGTACCTTCGTACCAAATTTGTAAACAATCGATCAATGCGTTTGGCCAAAATCGCGTAACAAACACAGAAACCAAATTCCAAACGGTCTAGTTGAAACAGAGATCTCGCTTGTAACAGTGGTGACTCGTGAGAATGGTCAACGAATGTCAGATCCTTGACGTGTTTTGAGGGCTATCGAAATATTGTTTTAATTTGTTACTTTTTGAAAATTCGTCTCCACACATTTTTATTATTATTATTTCAAGGCGAAAAGCACATTGAGGCTAGTATCGCTTCCATAAATGTAAGTGTGAGTGTAAAGTGTTAAAGTCGTAAGTGTAGTGTTGTAAGTGTAAGTGTGTGTTAGACTCGGGTACCGCGAGGGACGTCTAAACCCTCTCAATAGGTGCAGCTAGTCTCCACACATTAGCGATATAGATGCGTGTCGCAATAGTTAGTGAACTTCCATCGTGGTAAGACCCCATACCCGGTACCTTGAAATGAGCGCCTGTTATTTTTATTTCTTTCTGTTAGCAATCTAGTATTTGTAATAGTCATATCCGATTCAAATTTGGTACGAAATTGATTTATACAACAAATATATAAACAAATAACATGTTTAGCGACAAGTTCGTTGCCAGGAAAATCTGTTCAATCGTTTCGAAATGTCGGCCATCACAACTTTTTTATCTTCCACTTTTCTGCAAATACAATTTCCTTTTCGTAATGAGAGTTAAATTCTGCATAAATTTGTTTTTAACACTGATTATTATGGTGATGGTCAGATTTTCAAGAAAGAGTAGGATAAAAAAATATTGTTTGAATTTACTTTATCGCGTCAGCGAGACAGCCGCGTGCTGTGATTATTTTATTTTTCACTAAATAAGTCACGCTTTTTTGACAGCGTGAGAGAGAGAGAGGGGACAGGGACAGGAAGAGGGAAAGGGGAGAGAGAGAGAGAGAGAGAGAGAGAGAGAGAAAGATTGCAGATATTTAGTTCCCCCTTTTAAAAGGAGAATGAAACTTGTTGTTTCAACAGACAAAAGATCCTGTTTAGGGATTTAGTTAACGGAAACCTATTGACAAGCAGACATTTAGAATAGAAACCTTTGAAATTAAGCAGGGCAGGGCGTGGTGGGTAGACAATAGTGAAAGAATGTGTAGAGGAAGCAGCCTAGATTGGTCAGTAGAGTAATAGAGAAGGGTTAATCTACGCTACAGAGGCTATGAATAATGATTCATGCTACAATAACGCGCCATTGCCTTCTAAATTTAACTTGTCACGCGATAGTAATTGGACAATTGCCTACAACATAGTACATTTGGTTGGGAGCTGATAATGTTCCAAGCATTGTTTCACTACAGTGTTTGAAAACCACTCATATTAAAAGTAGTAGAGAATGATTCTCCCCCCCCCCCGTTGGCTAAGCTTTCAACTTTTTTTACTGGAATAAATGACACAAAACATTGCCTCAACTATCAATAAGGTACAGTAATTGTTTATATTATTTAAAACCAGGAGGCCTGTGCAAAATTTCGCACTATGAAAGTTTTTAAGTAAACACAGCCTTTTGAATAAGTGTAGTCTTTTGGGGTGACGGTGGTAGTTGGAAGGAAAATAAAACATGTTTAAAAAATAAATTGAAAAGCGATAATCGCGGTTTGAAATAATAATCGCAAATGTATGAGTCATTGTAATATATAAATTTGAATAAAGATAATTGTTTTTTAATAGCAATTTTTACAGGGAATTACAATAATACGTTGTAAACGATATTTGATGTAAGAATGTTATCTTCTTGTACTTTTTGTGTTTCATTTTCTTTGATGGATACAAACATGTTAGTTGGTTTAGTTACCCTTGGAAAGGCTACATACAATTATCCTTGAGTAAAGACGATATTTGGTAAATACAATCCTGCTCTTTGAAGTATTTGTCTTTGCGACTTGTTTATAGTGATAGCAAACGCAATTTTAATAGATAACCATTTTCTAGTTAATTGAAAAGGCACGCTTGGTAACCTCTAACTATATTTTGACATTTTAATTATACTTCGTTTTTTTATTTTTTTTATTTATTTTTTTTTTTATTTTATTTTATGGTGTTTAACGTCTGACTATTGTGCACACTTGCAGACGATGGTATGGCGACTACTTGGTATTTTATGATGACCGTATTAACAACAGATAAATACGGACCATTATAAACGATGACAATGCACAATGGAAGGAGAAATCATAAATAAATTTGTGTATAACAGTGGCCAAAACATGTGTTTGGTATTCGAAGTGCTTGCAAAAATAAATAAATTTTATCCCTCTTAAAAATCTCAATGTACTGCAGTATTAAATCAGATTGTTGAACAGCTGTTAATTCTTTATGATTTATGAAATGTGCATTGCTATTTAGTTTCCTTTTAATTAGATTGTATATAATTAATTTTTTTAATTAAAAAAATACAATTTTGATTGAAAAATAAAAAAAAGTTCTATATTTTTTTAAATTTTTATTTTGGCCGCCATTTTGTTTCTACAAACATCAACCAGATGCAATTCTCACATATATTTCTGGTACCTTCTTTTAAGAATGTACAGTTTCAAAATGATCAATGGAGGAATGAGAAAATAATGGAGGATCAAATGCGTTAACCTCTTCGTGGGACACACTGAATATATATATATATATATATATATATATATATATATATATATATATATATATATATATATATATATATATGGGTATATCATGATAATATAACTATAATATCCACGTTTCGTGATTACATAAATGGTTAAATTGTATGCTAAATAGTACTATTTTAAAAAAATCCTAAAAACATCTATGTTTTCGTCCCAATATTTTAACGCCATCGATGTTTTTCAAACAATACATCGGAACATCGATGTTTTCAAAATGTTTGCCATCCTTATGCCCGTCTGGTCGGCGCCTTACGCCTGCCGATGACTATATATCGACAGTTCCGGGTAAGTGGGCAGTTCCGTTTAGATTGTGAGATAGTTTAAACACAGTTGAGTAGTCTTAAACACAGAAGAGTAGTCTTAAGTGGGAAAAAGCATCTAAAGTAGATCGATCTCGTGCATAAATAACTGTTAACAACCCTACTCACTCCTTCGGTTCATGTTGACTTGTCCATCTATAACGAATAGTGATTTGCAAATCTGTGATGCAGTCACTGATATTTAAAAGTCACAGTTCGACTTGTGATTCATCCATCTAGAAATAGCAGGTCTTATATGTGATATCACTGGCCGATTCGTTGCACTGATCTATCGGTAAAAAAGAAAATTAATAATGTTACAGTTAGTGTGATTGTGATTTGACTCATTCAATCACGTTTTACCATTTACATTTTAAGTTGTTCAGTGGTGTTAAAGTTGTGATCACGTGATCCACAGCCTACACTCTACTGACTACACTTTTTAAATGCGTGATTGATCGTCTGACTTGTTGTTTTGACATTATTTCTTTAGTTTCTGCTAACATATATTTTATCTATGCTACTAATTACTTATTGTAGTTATAGTAGGTCATAATTTTATTTATAAAAGTGATTGATTGATCTAACGCAAGGGGTGTAGACAGGAGAAATAGAAGTATGCTATGGAATATTATTTTCCCCTTAAACAATGAAACATTAAAAAAAATTCTGCTTTTATCATGTTATTTAAGGTGAACTCTGTTGATGTTTAACCCACTGTGTGTAATTTTTTTATATTTTGCAATAAGTTTATTTTTTGACTAAATATCTGTTGCTTTAAAGCTTAAATTCTGGTTGGACTTTAAGTTATAGTCTAAATATTTATTCGAACAAAAATCATTAAATGAATTGGGTAAAATTACATTGTAGGTTGTATATGTAAAGTGTGATTCATTTAGTCACATTTCACTTCTATAGTTAGTAGCTACTACCTACAACTACGGGAGCGATAAAGCTTTAGCCGCCAATCACATTCACAGTAAATCACAGTTTAAATCACAGCGTTTACGTAGTAGCAATCACAGTTCGTACTGTGAAAGTAAAATCACTGTTAGTCACATCACTAATAACGAGTCGTAGGTGGTGCAGAGTAGCTGCACCTATTGAGAGGATTTAGACGTCCCTCGCGGTACCCGAGTCTACACATACTTACACTTACGACTTTAACACTTTATATTACACTTACATTTAGGGAGGCGATAATAGCCTCAATGTGCTTTTCGCCTTTTATATATATATATATATATATATATATATATATATATATATATATATATATATATATACTAGTTGTTACCCGTTGCGGCTTTGCCTGCAATTATAATGTAAGCAATAAAATTTAAAGTCAATTTTCAAAATCAGAATAGGTCATTTCATTTTAATATATTGCTATATACAATATTATATGATTTATGGTTTTCGGCAAAGACATATCAATTTTTGCTACTCGATACGCTAAAACAGGGTCATGTCATATTTTAATAAAATACAGTATTATTAAAAAGTCATTATTATACAAATAACTGGAATAGTATTGTGTTTATCTCAGATACCTAAAACGTGTTCACACCAAATGTAATCTCATTTGGTCCAGTAGTTAAAGTGTATTTGAATAACAAACAAATAAACAAAAACAAACTTTCAGAAATATAATATGATTAGCTGCTACCCGTCACGGCTTTGCCCGCAGTCATAGTATACATTAAAGATCATGCATTACCGTGTTAGGACCAACAACCGTGTTAGTTAAGTTTTGGAGTACTCTTTAAAAAAAATTAAGGTTTTTTCCTGCATCACCGTTTAACCCAACAACCGTGTCAGGTTTAGAGTACTCTTTTTAAAAAAATAAATAAAGGTTTTTTTAATGCTTTACCGTGTTAGGCCTAACAACCATATTAGTTTGCTAATGGAGTATTCTGTAAAAAATATAAAGATTTTTCACGCATCACTATGTTAGGCCTAACAACCGTGTCAGGATATGTAGCCTAGTATTTTTTAAAAAAATATAAAGTTTTTTGACGCATCACCGTGATAGGTCCAACAACCGTGTCAGGATATGTAGTACTCTTTAAAAAAATATAAAGGTTTTTTCACGCATCACCGTGTTAGTTAAGTTATGGAGTACTCTTTAAAAAAAATATAAAGTTTTTTCCATGCATAACCGTATTAGGCCCAACAACCGTGTCAGTTAGGTTATGGAGTACTCTTTTGAAAAAATAAATAAAGGTTCTTTTAATGCATCACCGTGTTAGGCCTAACAACTATGTTAGTTAGCTTATGGAGTATTCTTTAAAAAATATAAAGATTTATCACGCATCACTATGTTAGGCCTAACAACCGTGTCAGTTAAGGTTTGGAAACTCTTTAAAAAAATAAAGGTTTTTTTCACACATCACAATGATAGGCCCAACAATTATATCAGTTAGGATATGTAGTATTCTTTAAAAAAATATAAAAGTTTTTTTACACATCACCGTGTTAGGCCTAATAACCGTGTCAGTTAATATACTTATATTCTTTTAAAAATTTAAAGGTTTTTTCACACATCACCGTGATAGGCCTAACAACCGTGTCAGTTAGGATATGCAGTATTCTTTAAAAAATATAAAGGTTTTTACGCATCACCGTGTTTGGCCTAACAACCGTGACAGTTAGGATATGTAGCCAAATAATCTTTAAAAAAATATAAAGGTTTTTCACGCATCACCGTGTTAGGCCTAACAACCGTGTCACTTAGGTTATCCACTATTCTTTTAAAAAATGGGTTTCCTATCACCCAAACCCGTGTTAGACGTATTTTTATTGTTTTACTGATCTGTAGATCAGTAAAACAATAAAAATACGTCTAAAATCAGTACAACACGGTACCGATTTTCGCCGGTAGCAATTTTGAGGTTATGTTGGTCACTTTTATTTTCGATTTTTATCGTACTTCTCCTGCTTTCATATTTTGGATTTTTGCTTTTGGGCACATAATAAAGCATTTTAGTAAGAAAAATATCGAAAACTCCAATAGATGCTGCAATGCACATTTACCATTTTTTCATATAATGTAATTACACAAATATATATACTACCTTACAATTAAAGTATCCTAATAAAATTGTATATAATATATATATTCTGCACTCTGCTTTAAAAACATTGAATAGTCTTAAATGAAAAATACCAGATTGTGATTATTAGATGAAAATGTAACATTAAAAACAATAATTTTGCAATAAATAAAACATAGATTAAGATTTGTAAAATTGGATTAGATCTATGTCCATCTCAGGTGCCTAAATCTCATGTTCAGTAAACAGTAATTAAACCTAACTATAGTTAACAGATGTTACAAAACTAAAAACTGATAATTATTTTGGGCTGGGTAAGTAGTATAATGACATTTTGTAAAACGGGAATAGGCCTATATGTATCTCTGATACTTAAACCATATACGTACCAAATTTCATCTCAATTGGTCCAGTAGTTAAAGCGTGATTGAATAACAAACAAACAAACACACAAGCTTTCAGAAATATAATATGAATAATATATATATATATATATATATATATATATATATATATATATATATATAATAATTTTTTTGCCTGTTTTCCTTTGTAAATTCTGAATCCCTCAGAATCAAAACCGTTTTCATCCAAGAATCGTGTTTCCTGGAGAGCTGTTATGATAATATTGTGGCTTTTGAGGGTGTCAGTGAGATGTTTTAATGTTTTCGTTTGTAAAAGAGAATTTACATTGAACGTAGTCATGTAATTAGGTTTTCTAAACTTCATCTCGTTTGAGGTTCCAAGACGCTCTGACTCGTCTCTGTGCTGCAGACTCCCCAGAATCCGAATGTCTGCTTGTGCATACAATGACAGAACAGCCAAAACAATAACCAAGGACAAGAAGCAACGGTTCCAAGGCAAAATCAAATCCAAGCGAACGATCCAAATCTCTGACGAAGAAAGAAAAGCAAGATCACAACGAATGAAGCAATACTGGGCTACGAGGAAGGCACAGAACATTAAAAAGCGATTGATTTAGTGTACCCAAAGTTGGGTGAAACAAATAAAAAGAGAATAATAATAATAATAATAACAAGTCAACAACGCGCGTTAACCTGTTTCTCCTTGCTGGAGCCTTCAAGTGAATTATGATGGTGGAACTACGCGGAAAACAAGTCTCATATAGTCTCTGAAGCACTTAAGCTTGAGATGAAGAGAGACAGTCGTGTAGTCCACGGCCTGCGCGAGAATTTCTCGCGCATGTAGGAGAATTCCCCTCCAGAACCCTCTAACAATCCAGTGACACAGAGTATGTAAGTCTGAGTCTACAAACTGTTACTACTCAGCGATAGTGAAAGAAAAGGAGGGAGCTATGGTGAGAGAGTGTACTCGACCTCTCACTCGCACATTTTTTCGGTCTGTCCCACTGGAGTTCTCTAAGCAGCTCCAGGCCGGCCGTTTTCTAAGCAGCTGATCTATAGGTTGCAATGTAAAACTGTCGTACATATATTTAAAACAAAATGTCTGATTTGTCTGTTTCGTTAAACGCATTGCCAGCTTTTCACTGGGACACTGTTTGATAGATTTAAAAAAAACCTTTATTAAATACAACTGTTAGCAGGTTTTAGGCTATTTTAAACTGTCATACCTTGTCTTTTTAAACCGTTTAAAGTTCGGTTTTCCTCTATATTGGAAGTCAGACGTGGCGATAAGGCTCTGTGGACGCTGTCGGCCATATACAAGTAATGTCAGTTAACGATAAAGCTTATTCAACTATTTGTTAAGATAAAATTGTTTTATAAAAAAAAATTGAAAAACGAAATAAGCTTTGCACTTTTGACAGCTGTTCTTATTTTCCTCCCTTATCGGCCAGAGACGACCAGCCTCTAAAACTACCTTTATACCCTTATTATTACAGTGTTTTTATTTCAAATAAAAAGCATTCCAACCACTATACTTTCAAGAAAGGAAATTGTAATGGGCCATGGAAGGTCCAAAGGGGAAGGACTACCGAGTCAATCTGCCCCGGGCGCTCGCCGGAAGGGCGCCAAAACATGTACCGTATTTTCCTCACTGTACTATCTATACAAATAATACTGTGGACGTTTCATTAATTATTCCACTTCGGGAATTATCAACAAAAAACAAACAAAATTAGTCTCGTTGCTTATTTAGTCGTGCTCAAATGTATTTCAATACGTATGGCAGTTCCACCAAATGTCTCAGTTCGAAAGTTATAAAAAAAATCAATCCTTTTGATTATTTAGACTTTCTCAAATATATTTCAATACGTATAGCGGTTTCACCAAATATTCCAGTTCAGGAGTTATCAACAAAAAAACAAACAAACAAAATCAGTATCTTTGCTTATTTAGTCTTGCTCAAATTTATTTCAATACGTATAGCTGTTTCACCAAATATTCCAGTTCGGGAGTTATCAACAAAAAAACAAACAAACAAAATCAGTATCTTTGCTTATTTAGTCTTGCTCAAATGTATTTCAATACGTATAGCTGTTTCACCAAATATTCCAGTTCGGGAGTTATCAACAAAAAAACAAACAAACAAAATCAGTATCTTTGCTTATTTAGTATTGCTTAAATGTATTTCAATACGTATAGCTGTTTCACCAGATATTCCAGTTCGGAAGTTATCAACAAAAAAACAAACAAACAAAATCAGTGTCTTTGCTTACTTAGTCTTGCTCAAATGTATTTCAATACGTATAGCTGTTTCACCAGATATTCCAGTTCGGGAGTTATCAACAAAAAAACAAACAAACAAAATCAGTGTCTTTGCTTATTTAGTCTTGCTCAAATGTATTTCAATACGTATAGCTGTTTCACCAAATATTCCAGTACGGGAGTTATCAACAAAAAAACAAACAAACAAAATCAGTGTCTTTGCTTATTTAGTCTTGTTCAAATGTATTTCAATACGTATAGCTGTTTCACCAGATATTCCAGTTCGGGAGTTATCAACAAAAAAACAAACAAACAAAATCAGTGTCTTTGCTTACTTAGTCTTGCTCAAATGTATTTCAATACGTATAGCTGTTTCACCAAATATTCCAGTTCGGGAGTTATCAACAAAAAAACAAACAAACAAAATCAGTATCTTTGCTTATTTAGTCTTGCTCAAATGTATTTCAAAAACAAACAAACAAAATAACTCTCGTTGCTTATTTAGTCTGGCTCAATTGTATTTCAGTAAATATAGCTGTTCCACAAAATATTCCAGTTCCGGAGTTATTTACAGAAAACAGAATCAGGCAAATTCATAAAAATTGGTTCGGTTCAAATATAAAATTCACATAATCTTCATATTCATAATGAAAAAAACAAAAATAATAAGGCGGCCACGAATGATTTAGGTTCCTATTTAATACTTAACCGTCAGTTTCAATTACTTGTTTGGTGACTTAATGAGTCAGTGTGGCAAATTTAAAATTGAAAAAATTACAATTTTGTGAGTAGGCTCCTAAATTTCAGTTTCGAGTCCTTTTCCAGAACACTCTTTCTTCTCACAAACGTGCTTTTTTTGTCCGTCGACAAATTTAATTTACTGTGTTCTGTGCGTATAGGCCTAATTTATGAAAGGCAGCTTTTATCTGTAGTGCACTGAACTAAAAGCTTTATCGGATACTTAGGTCATATAGATAAGGTTTATTATGTTCCGATGTGAGCCTATTAGTCCATTATCATCAATTCTACGTAATAATCGAAGCTTCTAAGCTAAAGCCATGACTGCAGCAAATTACTTTCGATGTAAATACTGTAATTATATACAGTGCAAATACTGTAATTACTTACATAGAACAGATACCTGAGTTGTGTGTATTACAGGCAAAACAAAATTGTGAGAAATACAACTTCGATCATTGTATGTAAAGTTTAATGCACGTTTAGCGAATTTCCATTAGACAATGGCTATTAGAGCGTTTATCGTGATAAGACTCAGTTCTTGATGGTGGAAATGAACGCCGACTCTGAAATATAGATCTTTTTTGAAAGATCCCTTATTTTTTTTTTTTGAAACCGAACAACTTTTTTAAAATTCCACGCAGATTACAAAAAAATAATGTTTTATTAAGAAGTACAGACCCCATAATAATAAAATAAAAATAATTTAAAAAACTGAACATTTTTTGCATGAAAAAACAAAAAATAATTATTTGAAAATATTAAAACAATCATAGTTAACTTCGAAAAAAAACAATTAACAGTGGTAAAACACTTTCTCTCTGAAATTTAAATCCCTTTTTGAGGGGGTCGTTACTTATTTGTTTTTTTTAAGCCCAACGCCTTTTTAAAAATTCCACGCAGATTACAAAAAATAATAAGTTTTATTAATAAGTACAGGCCCCATAATAGTAAAATAAAAATAATTTTAAAAAATTGAACATTTTTTTCATGAAAAATAAAATAATCATTTGAAAATATTAAAACAATGACAATTAACTTAAAAAATAAACAATTAAAAGTGGCAAAACTCCTTCTCTCTTAATTATAGAAGAAATGTTAAGTCAACAGCTGTAGTAAGACTTTCTCACAGATAAACGACGTTATGTAAAAAACAAAATAATCATTTGAAAAACTAAAACAATGACAATTAACTTCAAAAATAAACAATTAAGTGTGGTAAAACAGCTTAGAAATTTGATACGAAAGTACCTTGTATAGAACCTAAGTGACGTATGCGTGAGATTTTCCTCAATTTACTTATTTTTAAAGATGACGGCCTCTGATTTACGACTACAGTTTTAATCAAAATCATTAACTGATTGTTTTGAAATTTGGTACGAAGATATCTCGTATAAAGACCAAATGACGTATGTGTACAATTTTTTCCTAGTCACTTCTGTTACAAGATGGCGGCCTCTGACTTAACGATGTCGAGTGTACGCAATTTTAATCAGAAGCATTGGCCGATTGTTTAACTTTGGTAGGAGGGCACCTTTTATAAACCCCGAAAAACGTACCTACGTGTGAGATTTTTTTCCATTCACTTACGTTTCAAGATGACCTCTGATTCAATGTTAAAAACATAGTTTCTGGTCAATGCCTGAAATTCTGACTTGCAAGACCTATTATAAAATTGACCGCTTCGTGAAAAAAGAACAGTGAAGTTGGTTCAGTAACATTTTTTTGTAAATATTACGGTTACCGGTTAAAAAGTTACGAGCGCTGTCGTGAAGCGCTCTGTATATTAAGAATATACTGCAAGATCTGCTGTTCTTTGAACTACTAGTTTTAATCCAAATGCAAACGTTTACAAGTTTATCGATTACTTGAATTCGAAGATACGGTACTGCTAATCACATGTTTCAATAAGACAATCATTCTTTAGTCCTTACTGCTTCTTCAGCACGAACAGCTAAATTGCTGATGTTGATATTTCGATAACAAATCTATCTTGGTATCGTAGCTCGGGTTATATCATTGCTAGCCTAAACGAATAGCCTCGCAGATCCATTACGGCAATGTTCATGCGCTGCATTTTTGTATATACGTGTAAAAGCAATCGTTCCTACAAAACCATTCCATATTAGGGATGGGCACTTCAGCTATTTTTAAAAAATATCAACGAACAGTTTGTTGGAAAAAAATAACTGTTTCGAATAACAGTTTGAAAATAACAGGTTTAGAAAAATGAAACTCGAAGTTGTATTAGCAACTAAAACAAAAGCACAAACGTTCAGTTTTCTAAGACTACTTTTTCATTTCCATTACCACCATGTCCTTAACTGTTTTTGGGTGTAAAGCATTTAGAAAAAAATAATCCTTATAAGTGTAGTAATAATTAAACTACATTCTCAAAACGTAATATATATGTATGCAATTTTAGATTTACAAAATGCAATGAATTTCTAATAGAAGCATTCTTTTTTTTACTTCAAAATTAAATAGCCTTTGCATATTTACTGAAATGCAAACAATTTAGAATATTTTTAGTTGATTAAAAAATATTGATGATTGATAATAAATATAAAAAATATGTTTAAATAAAATTAGGTTATGTATTTACAAAACACAAGTAAATTACGGAGAAAAACTAATATAACACAATTATGGCTGTTTTTACAGTTTAAAAAATGTTTGAACAACAAATTTTACATTTAAAACTTTCAAACAACTCGCAACAAAATAGAGATAAACTTTGACAACGCCCAAACAGTTCTTACTTCACTATGTTGCAACAAGAAATGGAGGGAAAAAGTATAGCAAGTTAAAGAAAAGGTGTTTGTAGTCGTTTGTACTGTTTGAAGGAAAACAGTTTAGCAGAAAAATAGCAAAAAAAGTGTTAGCGCTTGCGGCAACGTTCGAATATAACGTAGGTGGTGGGGAAGTCCAAACTGTTGTTCCTTGTTTAACAAATAACGATCCAGTCCAATTCAAACTGTTAGTTTCCGTTTGGCAAAGCAGTTTGTTTTCGTATATAGAATAACAGTTTATTTTAACAGTTTGGAGTTTTCTTACCCATCTCTATTCCATATTACTCGAGAAACAGTCATGGGTCATACTAGCTGTTTTCGATACTAGGTACAGTAGACTCTCGATAGTCCGACATGTTCTATGACCGACAACGCCTCGGCGGCAATATCTTTCGTGAGTGCATGTGAGAGAGCGACCAATTTTTACGTGTATTCAGCTCCCCTGGGCGAGGCGCCCACTTGAATGGGCAAACTAATAATGAAATGGATAGTAGTTCATTTCATATTAGCTGATAGTGCGTAATAACAACAACAAATCGATGAATGATGCGAATTTAAATTTAGTGCGAACTCAATACCCTTTCAGCCTGTATTCTACATTCGAAGATAATATCGGTACATAACCGCGGAGTCTTTGTTTCAACACGACCGTTCGGAATTTCGTTTGTGTGTTTGTTAACAACGCAGTTTTGGTCAAACGCACTGACCGATTGTTTTCAAATTTAGTACGAAGGTACCTTGTAAAAAGTCCGAACAATGTATATGTAAGATTCCCCCCCATTCACTTTCGATTAAGATGACGAGCTCTGATTTAACATAAGAAGTGTACGCAGTTTTAGCAATATGCGTCGACCGATCCCTTTGAAATCTGGTACGAAGGTACCTCGTGAAAAGCCCGAACGACGTATGTGTCAGATTTTTCCCTCATTCACTTTCGTTTCAAAATGCCGACCTCTGATTTAACGATGACGAATGTATGCAGTTCCGGCCAAAAACTCATTCGATTGTTTTGAAATTTGATACGAAGGTATCTTTATCCGAACGATGTATGTGTGAGATTTTCCTCCATTCACTTCCGTTTTAATATGACGGGCTATGAGATTTTCCCATGTTCACTTCCGTTTCAAGATAAATTTGCGCATTTCTGGCCAAACTCATTGACCGATTGTTTTCACATTGTTGTGTACGAAGGTATCTTCTATAAAGTCCAAACGACTTATGTATAAGATTTTTTCCCATTCATTTCCGTTTCAAGATTACGACCTCTGATATAACGATGACGAATGTAGTTGCTAGTTATTTCCGGCTGAACGGCAAGATCTGTCATAATATTGACCTTTTCATGGAGAAAGAACGTAACATTCCTAACAAAGTTTGCTGTTTTCCTGCTACCTGCTTTTCTTCAACCTGCTTTTATGCTTTTTCCCTTTATTTCAAAGTTGCTTGTTGCTTGTAGTGAAGTAAGAACTGTTTGGGCGATGTCAACGTTTATCTCTATTTTGTTGCGAGTTGTTTGAAGGTTTTAAATGTAAAATTTGTTGTTCAAACATTTTTTAAACTGTAAAATCAGCCATAATTGTGTTTTATATTAGTTTTTCTCCGTAGTTTACTTTGTGCTTAGAAACTTAAAAATATTTAGTGGACAATTTTGAAAGTTTTCTTTTACTTTTTTTATGTTTTTAGAATTAAGTGCATAGTTTTTAATTATTTATTGGATGTGTGGACTTTTTAAAATTCACAATATCTACTCTTGTATATATCTTGAATAATTTTAGGTTATTTTAGTACTTTTTCTAAAATTTTCTTTAAAAACATTTGTTTTGTTAAATATGTAATTACAATGAAGTTTATATTTTTTCTGTGTTGAAAAATGGAAAACTTATTTTTTTGCTAATGCTAATGTTAATAACCTATCATTAACCTATAATAACCTAATGTTAATAACCTATAATTTTGTAACTATATAGAGCTAATTTTATTTAAACACAATTAGCCTATGTTCTTATTACTATATTTTACTTATTAAGGTTACTTTTTTCAGTGTTGAAAAGTGAAAACCTACTTTCTCCCAAATAAAAATATGACAGTAACATCTCACATTTTGTAAATACATAACCTAATTTTATTTAAACGTATTTTTATATTTATTATCAATCATCAATATTTTTTAATCAACTAAAAATATTCTAAATTGTTTGCATTTCAGTAAATTTTCAAAGGGTTATTTAATTTTTAAGTAAGAAAAAAAGAATGCTTCTATTAGAAATTCATTGCATTTTGTAAATATAAAATGCCATACATATATATTACGTTTTGAGAATGTAATTTAATTATTACTACACTTATAAGGATTATTTTTTTCTAAATGCTTTACACCCAAAAACAGTTAAGGACATGGTGGTAATGGAAATGAAAAAGTAGTCTTAGAAAACTGAACGTTTGTGCTTTATGCTTTAGCTGCTAATACAACTTCGAGTTTCAGTTTTCTAAACCTGTTTTTTCCAACTGTTTTAAAAAGTAGCTTTTTTCCTCAACAAACAGTTTGTTGACGTTTTGTAAAAATAGCAGAAAAGCCCACCCTTAAGAGAAACATGCCCAGCAAACGCCCTGTTATTTGTGTTTTCGTGTTATCTGTGTATCTTAGTCATGAAGAATTTATATCGGAACAGATATTTCTACTGGGTATTTTTCAGTTCTAGTATGTACCTAGCTGCAATGCGCATGCGTCCTGCGTACTTGATACCTTCCCGCCTTTTTGCCAAGTATTCTGAGAATACCAGGTAGAATTAAGCGTTCTATCTTATTTTTTTTATCTGGTTACGATAGGTTTGGCTATATTCGAATGAATTCAGACGCACATATTTTTATTTTATTTCTACTCCTCTTCTCCTCCTCCTTCTTCTTCTTCTCCTCATCCTCTTACTCCTTCTCCTTCTTCTCCTCATCCTCTTACTCCTCCTTCTCCTCTTCCTCTCCTCCTCTTCTTCTCTTCCTCTCTTTCTTCTTCTTCCTTTTCTTCTTTCTCCTCCTACCCTACCCTTCTTTCCTTTCCTACTCCTCTGCCTCAGCATCAACTTTCTCTTTCTCCTTCTCTTCCTCTTTTTTCCCTCTTCATCCTTTTCCTCGTCTTCGCCTTTTTCTTCTTAATCATTCTGAGGCAATTATTATATTGAAAAATATTTTAAAGGTACACATATTTTATCTCTTTTTATTATTGAACTGTCCGTAAACTATTTTACCTAAACTATATTATTGAAGTATAATTAGAAATTCAAATAATATATGTTACCGACAACTTAATTTGAAGAACTAAAATTGAACAAGCAGTATATATTTAATTTTTCATTGTAATACTAAATAACTGAAAATTAAAACAATACTCAAATGAAATGTGTAGTTTAGATTCTTCAGTGCAGATAGTATAGTGTTAGATCTGTGCTTTATTTAGTATTTTCAGCAACATTGACTACCAAGTGTTATCTGTGGAACAGGTATTTGAAATAGGTATGTCTATGTACTTGGAACATGTATACAGACTGATGCTCGATAATCCGACACATATGGGACCAGGACCCTGTCGGATTATAGAAGATTACGGATTCTGGAGTTATCATTATAAAAATGCTAAATAAAAAGGAATAAGACTCGCCTCTTTAATTTTATTTTCTAATTATTTAGTGAATTACACGATCTCGGACTCATCTGCCGATAGTTTTTCGCCAGATATTTTTAAGAAAACGGATACCAAATCTCTTTTTAAATTTATGAAACCACCCATCATTAGCTTGGAAATCTTGTTTTTTCTTGATTTCTCCATAAAAATATTTCACTTTTTCTTCACGAATGTCACCAGATATTAGTGCGTGACGTTCCATTTATTGGTCAAACCAAGCGTAAAGAGCTTCTTCTACTTTTGGATTTTCTCCTTTTTCAAGAGTTTTCCTGTTCCCAGGATCGGTTGTGACAGTTTTCATAAATTGTTCAATCTTATCTTTATTTTTCAAAATATCATTAACAGTCGGTCGTGTAATCTTGTAAATGCTATTTAAAACCGCCGGTATTCTCCCCGCTATGTCTGAATAATCGCCCATTTTTCAGCTGCATGCTTTCGTTTTTTAGGCGACTGAGGATCCATTGCAAACACAGGACTCAGTTCACACAATCAGTACACTACATAAAATTACTGCGTAAACGAAATTAGAATTAAAAGTACAAGAGAGAATAAACCTTATAAACGCTGCTTTCAATAACTGTAAACAAAGAACTGATTTGGGTTCAAGTTTTATTAGGAAAGTGAGTCATTCCCCGCCCCTCCTAGAAAACGTAAACTTAAATTTTATTTCTCAGAATATACAAGTGCCTATCTAACGAAAATATTGTACAATTATCAACATATGACTCACACTTGACGACTGATTATGTTATGTCCGTTAATGGTGTTCTACTTACTGTTATTAATACATGAATTAGTTATCAGTAGGCGCTGACTATTGTACAAGAAGGATAAGGGGATTGTGAAAAGGCATCAAAATCCCGCGTGTGTGGGTGGGCGTGCAAGAGTACGGCGACATTTACTTACCCACTTAGGAATGACGCGTCCATATATATTTCTTCTATTTCAAATTTGCTTCAATGACGAATATAATTGTGTGTCTGCTTGCATGCGTGCGTGTGTCGAACGATTATTACTAGTAGTTCTTAGAACAGTAGGACTTACAGTATATTTTTTATTAATTAACTGCCTGGCCACCGCTCTACTACAGCGCTCGTCGTGTTCGTAACCTTTTCCGCCAATTTAACCGGCAACCGTAATATTTAAGAAAAATGTTACTGGGCCAACTTCATCGTAAATTTTATGCTCTTTCTCCATGAAGTGTAAAAATTATGATAGGTTTTGCCGTTAAGCTAGTATTTATAGAAAATAGCCAGCAATTACACTAATCGTTTTTAAATTAGGAGATATAAGTGTATCTAGTATGGTCAAATGGGGGGGGGGCGGTTTACTAGTACCGGGTAGAGGTGGGTAAGAAAACACAAACTTAAAAAACTGTTTTCCTATATACGAAAAACAAACTGCTTTTCCAAACGGAAACAAGCAGTTTTATTTGGACTGGTTCGTGATTTGTTAAACAAGGAACAGCTGTTTGGACTTCCCCACCACCAACGTTCTATTCGAACGTTGCCGCAAGCGCTAAAAATTTTTTCCTGCTATTTTCCTGCTAATTGTTTTCCTGTTAATTCCTTTTCTTTAACTTACTGTGCTTTTTCCCTTTATTTCAAAGTTTCTTGTTGCAACGTAAGTGAAGTAAGAACTGTTTGGGCGTTGTCAACGTTTATCTCTATTTTGTTGCGAGTTGTATGAAAGTTTTAAATGTAAAATTTGTTGTTCAAACATTTTTTAAACTGTAAAAACAGCCATAATTGTGTTTTATATTTTTCTCCGTAGTTTACTTTGTGTTTAGAAATTTTAAAATATTTAGTGGACAATTTTGAAAATTTTCTTTTACTTTTTTTGTGTTTTTAGAATTAAGTGCATAGTTTTTAATTATTTATTGGATGTGTGGACTTTTTAAAATTCACAATATCTACTCTTGTATATATCTTGAATAATTTTAGGTTATTTCAGAACTTTTTCTAAAATTTTGCGAAATATAGGTTACATCTGAACATAATCAAATTTTTTAGTGTCATATGTTTTAAAATTATGGCTAACCGTCAAAAAAGTATAATTTGGAACTATTTTTCTAAGACTGAGAATGAAAAGGTTTTTTGCAATATACGTAAACATGCCTTATCTTATAAATCCAGTGTGACTAATTTGAAAGGACATTTACAGAGAAAGCATGTTTCTGTATACACAGAGTTAATTTCTAGGACTGTTGGAGAAACAATTAATAATTGGGAAGAAATTGTGTGTGAAAATGTAGACAAACAATGCATCTACATGTAGCATACTGGTATTACCTTCTATAACTACAGAATATGAAAACCCACAACCTGTTAAAAGACAGAAATTAATGGGATCATATATTTTAAAAAATATTACACCTAACAAAAAAAAACAACTAATTGATAGTGATCTGATTGATTTAATTATTTTAGATTATCAGCCTTTCTCCATTGTAGAAGATGTTGGTTTTTCTAAATTAATTAAATGGATTCCCGGATATGAACTTCCAACTAGGAAAACAATTTCTTCAGTCATGATTCCGAATCTGTACGACAAAACAATAGATACTGTAAAGGAAACTTTTTCAGGAGGCAAAAACAATTTGCATTACAACTGATCTGTGGACCTCCTGCGTAAATGAGAGTTATTTAGCGATTACTGGCCACTACATTACAAACAATTTTGAATTTAAAACAATATTAATTCAATGTTGCAATTTACCAGGAAATCACACAGCTGTGCGTTTATCCCAATCAATCAAAGAAATAATAAAAAATTGGCATATTGAAAATAAAATTAATTTTAGTGTTTCCGACAACTAAAACATTATGGCTGTTATGCACATAGTCTGAATTATTAAATTCAGACAAGAGTCCCTTAAAGTAATTCTACCAGTTACAGAAAAAATTTAAAAAATTGTAGGGCACTTCAAAAGAAGCTGTTCTGCAAATGAAAAACTTTTAAAATATCAGCTATCAACTGGTTGCTCACAACCAAAACAGTTAATAAATGATGTTGCCACAATATGGAATTCAACATTTTATATGATGAAACGTTTTGTTGAACTAGAAGAAGCAATCAGGTCAATTATTGCTTTACTCGATAAATATCTGGCAGTAATAACTGTTGAGCAGTGGCAAATTTGTAAGCAGATCTGTGAAATACTGAGTCCATTTGAAGAAATGACAAAATCAATGAGTGGTGAGAAGTACATGACTGGGAGCTCAGTAATTGTTATCACTAGATGCCTGAAAAGTATTTGTGAAAAATTAGAAAAAAATCAGTATTATGATGCAGCAAAAATCATTATTAAATCTTTAAAAAGTGGACTTAACGAAAGATTTAAAAAGCTTGAACAAAGTAATACCTTTGCTCTCCGTACACTATTAGATCCGAGGTACAAAAGTCATGTTTTTCAGGACCAGCCAGCCTTAGAAGAAGTCAAGAAAAAACTTCGTTATTTAGTCGTTCAACTAATTGAAAAATATAGTAAAACTAGCTGTAATACAGTTACACATCAATCATCTACATCTAAATCTGTTGTAAATCCTACACCTCTACAGAGTAGCATAAGTGCCTGAGGAATTTTAAATTAAATAATAATGGCTGACAAGCATCCACAAACTATCAATAGTACAGCAAGAGCAATAAAGGAAATAGACAGCTACATGAACGAAGAAATTCTACCTCGGATAAATGATGCTGGTGAGAATAATTGTTCACTCCGTTGGTGGAAAATGCATCAACATATTTATCCTAATTTGGCAGAACTTTACAGGACCAGATGCAACATAGTTGCAACGTCTGTACCTTGTGCGAGGCTATTCTCAAAGGCTGGAAATCTGTTAGTGAAAGACGAACACGATTAACCTCAAAAAAGGTAGAGATGATTATGTTCCTGAATGGAAATTCAGAAATGATAAAAGAATAACTTTTTATTATTGTTATCTGTGTTTAAAAGTGAAAAACCTGTTTCTTTGATGGAAAATATTACAAACATCTTACATTTTATTTTTATACGGTGCCTAATTTTTTTTTAAAACATTTGTATTGTTAAATATGTTATTACAATAAACTTTATATTTTTTTTGTGTTGTAAAATGGAAAACATTTTTTTTCTAATGCTAATATTAATAACCTATAATATCCTAATTTTAATAACCTATAATTTTTTAACTATATAGAGCTAATTTTATTTAAACATATTTGGCCTATGTTCTTATTACTATATTGTACTTATTAAGGTTACTTTTTTCGGTGTTGAAAAGTGAAAACCTACTTTCTCCCAAATAAAAATATGACAGTAACATCTCACATTTTGTAAATCATAACCTAATTTGATTTAAACGTATTTTTTATATTTATTATCAATCATCAATATTTTTTAATCAACTAAAAATATTCTAAATTGTTTGCATTTCAGTAAATATGCAAAGGCTATTTAATTTTGAAGTAAAAAAAAGAATGCTTCTATTAGAAATTCATTGCATTTTGTAAATATAAAATTGCATACATATATATTACGTTTTGAGAATGTAGTTTAATTATTACTACACTTATAAGGATTATTTTTTTCTAAATGCTTTACACCCAAAAACAGTTAAGGACATGGTGGTAATGGAAATGAAAAAGTAGTCTTAGAAAACTGAACGTTTGTGCTTATGTTTTAGCTGCTAATACAACTTCGAGCTTCAGTTTTCTAAACCTGTTTTTTTCCAACTGTTTTTAAAAACAGTTTTTTTTTCAACAAACCGTTCATTGATATTTTGTAAAAATAGCAGAAACGCCCATCCCTAGTACCCGGAGTCCTCCACTGGAAACTTTTCCAAACTTAGACGCAAAATGGCGAGTTTTAAAGCCTTCTGAGGGCAACTTTATTCTTTTTTTTTTGTTAAGAAAACATCTATAATTTGAGTAATTAGTAAGACATGAGGATGTTTTTTAAATACTTTTAGGTTATTCAAACAATCTTAAAAATTACGGTTTTTCAAACAGATTTGCAAAAAAAACATGTTACTAAATATCTGTTTCTGTGTTTCACGTTATAATTGCAATGAAGAAGCCTAGTATATTTCACTAAGCATGTACAATTCAAATGTTAATAATATTTAATAGTATAATAGTGCAGTAATTCAGTAGTTGATTTATTTGTGGGTTTGGGTATTTTGCGAGACTAATAATGATGTAAAAACTTAACTATAGTTGGAATACTAGAAATGTGTTAACAATTTTCCAAGTTTTTCATCAATTGGTGGGGGTTAAAACCCTCTGGATACGCCTACGTTAGAGGCTGCCATCTTGAAACGGAAGTGATTGGGGAAAATGTTACATATATGTCGTCCGGGATGTATACAAAGTACTTTCAAAATTCAAAACAATCGGTCAGTGAGTTTGGCCAGAACTGCGTATAATCGTATTCATTAAATCAGAGGCCGCCATCTTAAAACGGAAATGAATGGAAAAAAAATCGTACGCATACGTTGTTCGGGCCTTGTACAAGGTACCTTCGTACCAAATTTCAAAGCAATCGGTCGTAACGAAAAAACACAAACCAAATGCCAAACGGTCAGTTGAAACAAAGACAACTGACTCGCTTTGTTCGGTCAGTTGAGCTATCGACAAAATTACTGACAAATTGAACCCTCTGTACACATTTATAGAGTAGATGAGATTATGTAAATTCGGAACAGACTGTCAATTGTGTTAATTTTCTCATGGTGACAAAAATTACAATGACCTTTTCGTAAGCATGCATATGTATGTCAGCAAGAATTAGGCTACATTAAAAAGTTTAACTTCTCGAAATAAATTCATCAGGTACTGCTTATACTATAATGGTAAAATTATATTATAGTCCACCCACTTGTAGTAAACGGCATGCGCGAGAATTTCTCGCGCATGTAGGAGAATTCTCCTCAAGCCCCCTCCAACAGTCCAATGATACAGTGTCGGCCAATATGAGTCTACAAACTGTTTCTACTCAGAGATAGTGAAGGAAAAGGAGGGAGGTGTGGCGAGAGAGTGGCGATTCGACTTCCCTCTCGCACATTTTCTCTCTCTGTCCCACTGGTGTTCTTAAGAGGCCATTTTCTAAGCGGTTGACATATAGCAATCGAAAAAGTATAGGCGTACCATATTTTAAGTTAAACAAATTTAAGATTTGAAAATAAATATAAATGTTGTAGCAGGGGACTGACCGACAGAAATAAAAAAAAATTAATTCAATTAGTTCATTGCTGATTTGTATTAATTCCATTATATTACTGATCTTACTGTTAAATTGAAACTATACATAATATTAAAGAAAATGGACACACTTCATATAAAACATCAATCTTGTACAATATATCCAGCTGTTTATGTTCTAATAATTGTGAGAGCTGGGCTGGGCATGTAGTACATTTTTGTTGTTGTTATTATAAGGCGAAAAGCACATTGAGGCTATTATCGCCTTTCTAAATGTAAGTGTGAGTGTAAAGTGTTAGAGTTGTAAGTATAGTGTTGTAAAAGTAAGTGTGTGTTAGACTCGGGTACTCATTGGTCAATGAATACAGAGATTCTGTATTCATTGGTTAAACTCGGGTACCGCGAGGGAAGTCTAAATCCAGGCATGTAGTACATTAATAAGTATTTTTTAATTAACTTATTTATATGAAATATTTATTTAAACAATTTGTTATTTAAATTATACTTAACCGTTATACTACATACCAAACCCATCTAGCACGAAGTTGTTTACAGCGTTTACAGTTAAATATATCTTGCATATTGTATATAAATATGTTAATTAAAAAAAATATTTGTTATTAATGTACTTCTAGTATTACATACCCAGCCCAACTCTCACAATTATTGAGCATTAACAGTTGCATATATTGTACAAGACTATGTTTTATATGAAGTGTGTCCATTTTCTTTAATATTGTGTATAGTTTCAATTTAGCAACACACACGCGCTCGCACCACACACACACACACACACACTACTTGAACGAGCGAAGCGAAACGAGGTATCGACTGTTCGACATTTGGTTTGTGTTGTTTTTTGACCAAACTTATTGACTGATTGTTTTGAAATGTTATACAGATGTACCTTCTATAAAGCCCGAACGACGTGTGTGTAAGATTTTTTTCATAATCGCCTCCGTTTCAATATGGCTGCCTCTGATTTGCAGTAACGAGTGTACTCAGTTTTGGCCAAACGCTTTGACCTATTGTTGTGAAAGATGATACGAAAGTACCTTCTATAAATGTCAAAAGACTTATGTTTAAGACTTTTACCGTTTCTAGATGGCATGTTCTGATTTAACGTTGATAGTGTAATTGCTGGTTATTTCCTGTATTACTGGCTGAACGGCAAGACCTATCAAATTTCCACTACAGTTATGTAATGGAATGGTTCAGTAACATTTTTTGTAATTATTACGGTTAATGGTTAAATTGGCGGAAAAGGTTACGAGCGCTGTTGCGGAACGCTCTGTATATTAATTAAGAATAGCCTATATGGCGAGGTCTACTGTTCTTTGAATTACTAGCAACATATATAACATTCATATATGTTTCCTCCATAGTTTTGAAAGTTACACCTTTCGTTAGGAAATTAAAAGGACTAAAAAAGAGGTATCTTGACATTTACCGTTCTTTATTTTGTTTTAAATTGGTTAAACGTCTACAATTTTAAAACGGGTCAATATATTAAGCTGGTTATTTTTTCCAATTAGGCCTCTATCAGATAAAGAAGCACTCTAAGTTTGAATTTTATTGATCGAACGGAATATAAAATATTTTGTTAAAAAAAACAGGCAGTGCGGCACTGGCCGACAGAAGTGACTACTTCTTTTGGCATTATTACTTTTACACTATTATGATTTAATTATTTTTATACAAATTTAGATGCATGCAGGAAAGGGCAACTCTTGAAAATTATTTTCGTATTAAATTTCGAGCGTGTGGAGGTACACAACTTAAACATTATCTGAAATTGTCATAGACTATGAATTTGAGTATCTTAGGCTATATAACGGACTTTAATAATTAATCAGTTTATAACCCTACTTTTGACAGTTACCCCTACTGTCTAAGTATAATAATAAATATAATATTTGTGATTCTGGCATTCAAAAATTGGTATAGGTCATATAAATTACATAATTTAACTACACAAATTTAGAAGATACACATTTTAAAAATTAATAAGAACAATAAACAAC
The DNA here is from genome assembly GCA_022606455.1 of Callitettix versicolor. Lineage (NCBI taxonomy): Eukaryota > Metazoa > Arthropoda > Insecta > Hemiptera > Cercopidae > Callitettix > Callitettix versicolor. The sequence continues at coordinate 41,037,764 of CM040185.1, read as the reverse complement.
AACTGAAATGATATTGAAGCTATTGTGCGAAATCAGCTGTTTAGAAGTAGTCACTTCCAGTCTAGATATATACAACAACAATATATGCTGTGAGGTTTGCACTACGGATTCAAGCGTGACGCGAAAGCAAATGTTTATACCCATGTTTTGTCAACCGCGTCCATACAAGTTTTCACTTCAAAAATACATTTTATTTTAATCTGAAAATTTGGATGCCTACAGTACCCCTTTCCCCTCTCCGTTTCACTGAAAGTGGGGACCCATACTAGTTGCAAAGTATGCCTAGGAGTTCTTGCACTTATTGCTCTGCGCATGTCGTTGGCCTTCACATTGGCTGTTTCCCGAGTTCACCAGAGTGCGCGTATGGATGTGTTAGAGCGTTCCGTGACGGCGAACTGAATATTTTCCCCCGTGCAAAACATACACCCAAACTCCACGATACGAAGTAGTCACTTCAAAACTTTTAAGTGGTTTTAAAATGGCTTCTTTCTAGAAGATGAAAATCTCAGTTTTTTGTACTATCGGACGATCAATGCAACTTTTTTTCATAGCCGTAACAAGGTTTTAAGCGATGTCAAACTGTCAAAAGCCAATTTGAAACAAAATTGAAAACATTCGAAATTTCCGATTTGTTTCTTGCGTTAAAAGGCCTATTTGTCGACCGCTTTTCACTGAATACAGCTTGACAGATATCAAGGAAAACATTTAAGAAAGAAAGGGCATTTTCAAAAATTCTAGCAACCAAATTGGTCAACCACTGACCCACAATGTTAATCTATTATTTCTTCTTTTAAATTGGTGGTTGTACGGTAACAATATCTGAATGCCAGACGTGTTAGTATTTTGTATCTTGGCCCAACAATCTGACTTATTTGCTGAAAAAGTTCTGTATCCATCAAATAAAAATAAAAAATATTTTTTAATAACAGAAGCTTCTCTCCCAAACTGATTATAGTTTATATTCAAACAAAATTTTTAGGTTAATTTTGAATTTAATGTAACTGTTTCCCTGATATATAACTTTTTTTTTGTGTTTAACTGATATATAACTGTTCATATATATATATATATATATATATATATATATATATATATATACAATCAGAGAATGGAAAGGAACAGCCACTGAAAACGTGATCTAGGGACCAGATAGACGTTTATCACAATTGCCGCTCCAATAGTACATTATTTCCAAAGTAATTAAAAATCATTATTTACACAGATAAGGCAAGGCAAACAAAATACACTTATCGGTAAGGTACAGGGTACACATTGACGAGAAAGGAAGACGAGATAGGCTGGTCTACAAGTCTAAACTTAGGCACGCGGCGACTGGCTGATTCAAATTAAGAATTGCTACCGCGCCGTTATCTAGTTAACGTAATGGAAGCGAAATTTTAAGTTACAATTTTCTCTTTAAGTTTTTTCAAACTCAGATTTCACAAACGTAATGTGTTTAAATCGGTATTTCTGACTTTCCGGGACTTACAAAATGTTAAAATTTTTTTCGATTTTATTATATGCTACATTTTATTAACCTTCGGAAGATTAAATTTACTACGATAAATTACGATTTTTAGTCGTTTATTAAGGAACTATATTCTGACGTCCATTTTTACAAATTAGCGGTAGATTTAGCCTATATCCGCCGCAATAACACTCGTTACAAAGGTTAGGCCTAGTAGCTTTTACGGAATACTAGTTATGTAACCAAAAAATGAGTTAAACACTCAACAACCGTGTAGAGTTAGACATGAAGTTCTTTTATTATAAAAATAAGAGTTTGTATTCATTTCTTATTAATAACACGCATTTAATTAATCGTTTTCGCGATGAAAAACACGTTCCCTACTTTCGCGCGGTAATCAGTCATTTCAGAGGTTATGTTTGTCATCTTTACTTTCAATTTTTTGTAACTTTGCATTGTGTCCGCACTTATATTTTTTATTATTAATATTGGGCATGTACCTTTAAATTAGCATTTTAAACTTTCAAACTAGATTGAAATGAACCCCTGACAATCGTTGGGGTAATTATAGTGTTTTCCAGTGATATTTGAAAATTAAAAATGCTAATTTATACAGATATTAACATTGTTTATAATTAATGTGAACGTTTTTCAGAAATATGTAACAAAAAAAGTCAAGGATTTAGATTAGCGCTAAACACAACGATAAAATTATATTTTTATCTAATTTCCATTAGAAAATGAGCTAATGGAGTAAGATCTAGACCCAGAACCTTGAAATGAACGCCGATTCTGATCGTTAAATTTGACTCAAAAAATCGATTTTGGTAATTGCTTGTACAAGTTCGTTAACCAGCAAAATTCGTTCAGCAATTTTAAAATGGCGGTCTGAAATCATTTTTTTTTTTGTGTTTAACGTCCGACTATTGTGCACACTTGGGCTAATGCAGACGTTGGGATGATTTATAGCGTATGAAAATGTCAAGCCCTGGCCGGGAATCGAACCCGGGTCCTCGGGGTGAAAGCCCAGTACGCTATCAACTAGACCAGGGGTCTCCAAACTTTCCAGCCTTAGGGCCATACTGATTACTCCAGTAAGTTCCGAGGGCCAAAACCATATTATCATTGTTGCCGGTGGTAAAAAGTGAAATAGTCCACTGATGAAAAAAAAAGTCCGGAAAAGTACGCAACGTTTAAAAAAGGCTGCAAATCGGACTAAAGTCCGCAAAACGGCAACACTGCATATTATTAATTTTTCTGTCATTATCTGTAATTTCTAGATTAGTCGTAGAGTACGAGCCATGAGGAGTAACGTGACACGAATCTGGTGGACACAAGCGGAAATAGGTAGTACCTTCTATCGCTAACAGCACGTACAGAATAATCTCGTTGGTTCGAGAAAGTTCTGGTGTCTTCCACTCACTTCTAGATGGCAGTAATTGGAATATATAAGAAGGCTAGTGGCGCAACCACAAGTCAGTTCCTATGACACTGTTGTGAAATAAAATAGTGCGTACCTCCTTAAAACGTGTTTAAGTTTAAGACATCTTTGTAAGTATTTTGATTTGAATTGTTGCTTTTGTGTGTGATTTAGTAGTATGGAAAAGAAGCGAAAAATTGACAGTAAATGCAGAAAATTCAAAGATCAGTGGAACATTCAGTATTTCGTAATTGAGTCCAGTAACAAGGCGCTATGTTTGATTTGCAATGAAAGCATAGCCGTTCTCAAAGAATATAACATTAAACGTCACTATGAAACAAAACATTTTCAAAATTACTCAAAGTATACAGGAAGTTTGCGGACAGAAAAATTCGAAGCTATGAAGCGCGGATTGAAATCGCAGCAATCTTCATTTACAAAACTCAAAACTCAACTCCTCTTGTTGTTATTTTTAAAGGAGTTGAAATGGCCATTAATCAAAAGAACCTTCGATGGAAAAACTTGAAATGTATTACAACTGATGGAGGCAAAAACATGAGTGGGAAGATAAAGGAGCTCTTGTGTCAAAGGCTGTAGAAAATGACGGTGGTTCAAAACCATTAGTCTTACATTGTATCATTCATCAACAGTCTTTGTGCGGAAAATGTTTGGATATGTCTGAAGTTCTGAAAGCAGTCATGTCAACTGTTAATTTTATCAGATATTTTGGGCTGAATCACCGACAATTTATTGAAGAGATTGCCAACTGCCGTACGTTGGCTTAGTTGTGGGAAAGTCCTTCAGCGCTTTTTTGAACTTCGAGCAGTGATCGAAATTTTTTTGAATGAAAAGCATCGCCCTCTTACTGAATTACAAAACAACGCATGGCTGTGGAAGTTAGCATTCTATGTTGATTTGACAAAACATGTGAACGAACTGAATTTGAGATTGCAAGGAGAAAACCAGCATCTTCCTAATTTATACACTAATATCAAATCATTCCGGAAGAAATTGATACCGTTTCAATCACAACTACGAAGTAAATGTTTTTCACATTTTAAAACATGTGAAATATTCAGCCACACCACTGAGACTGAGTTTCCTATCGATTTTGCAATCGAAACTTTGAGTGCTTTGAAAATAAATTTTGATACTCGTTTCTCGGACTTTGATGCCATTGCGAATCAAATTAAGATTTTTCAGAATCCTTTTGATACTGACATTGAAACCCTAGCCCCGGAACTTCAAATGGAAATGATTGATCTACAGTGCAGTGATATAATTAAGAACAAATATCAAAACTCATCTTTGTTGGAATTTTATAAGAGTCTTCCACTGACACAATTTGATAATTTGCATAAATTTGCTCGGGGGCTGTTTTCTGTTTTTGGTACTACTTATTTGTGTGAGAAGACCTTCTCCAAAATGAAGTACACAAAAAATGTTTACAGATCTAAATTAACTGATGAGCATCTTAAATCTCTTTTAATAATTGGTACAAGTAAAATTAGTCCAAAACTACAAACTATTGTCAGTGGAAAATCTCAATTACATAAATCTCATTAGTATTTCATATGTCATTATGCTTGTTATAAGTTATGTTTTTATTTAAAATGTATAAAATGTTAGTTGGATTCATTTCAATAATTTGTTAGTTATTATGTACTGAAGTTAAATTTTCTGCATATTATACATGTCTTTACTCATTACAATTTTGTGTTTCTTTATCCAACTTATCACAAAAACAATAACAATAAGCCTACAACAATGTTATGAGTAGTTAGCCCATGACCATATCAATGTAGATGTCATATTAATAATTATTCAACATAAAATTAGTAAACTAAATTTAATTTGCTATAAAAAATATGTTCTCTAAAAGGAGTTTTCAAGTATGCTAGCTCTCCGCGGGCCGGATGTGGCCCTCGGGCCGTAGTTTGGAGACCCCTGAACTAGACCACTGAGGTGGCTGGTCTGAAATCGTAACGTTTTTGTCTTAAACGTTCTTGAAAATATGATTTTACCGTCATAATCAGCGTTAAAAACTGCATAAATTAGCGTTTAGTTTAATTAAGCTTTATTAATTTTTTTTTTTGGTGTTTAACGTCTGACTGTTGTGCACACTTGGGCTAATGCAGACGATGGGATGATATATAGCGTATGAAAATGCCAAGCCCTCGCCGGGAATCGAACCCGGACCGATGCATCTAGGTGTCCCACGTAATGAGTGCTAAATATGAATACTCGTAATTAATACTCATTATGGTAGTGTTCATGACACTGAAACCATAATTAAGCTTTAAAATCAGTTGAAATTAGGAAATTAAATTTGACCACAGTTCATTTTTGTATTTTCATCACAGTATGAAAGTTTTAAAATGCTAATGATGTTTAGGATGGTGAAAGCAGAGTTTCAAAAAGAGATCTAGATAAAATAATTACTTTTGGAAATTCGCTTCCATCACGTCAGTGTGAGGCAGCAGCGTGCCACGTTTAGTATTTAAAAATAGTGGGCCGTGCGACCTTTCCCAGTTAACGGGAAAAAGAAAGAATTATATACAACAATGAACAATTAGAAGTTGAACAGTGTTTATAGCACCTCTTTATAAACTATGAAATATAGGTGAACCTATGAAATATGTGGCAATCACAGATTTCCTTGTTGGTACATAAACAAAAAGAAAGTTTAGTTTTTTTTTTTGAAATCGCTATCCGGTAAGTAAAAAAAGCATGAAGTCTATAAATAAAATAATGTAAATAGTACCATTGGCTGGTATTTAATGACCATAATACACTAATCTTTAATTTAATACCTGTATATAAAAAAAATACTGTACATATCTTCGTGCAAGTAAAATAGTTGCAGAACCATGTAGGCCTGCTATTTCTTGTCGATGTATAGACCTTAAAATAGACGTTATAGCTATATTTAATTGTTAATAAAGCAATGTAATTCATTAAATTTAGGTTATTTAATAAAATAGGCCTTACTTTATCCTACTTTCGTATTTAAAACTATAACCTATAAAATTAATGACTGAATTTGTTTACAAATGAAACCTACTGTAACTGTATTTTACATTGCGAACCTAATTTGGGCTACAGTATTTACTCTTTACTAAAAGCATTGTCTTTTATTTAGTAACATTTACACATTAAAATTGGCTTGGATTGTCTTACCGATTTTACTTTTAAAACTGATTCGGTTAATAATTATTTGGATCTGGAAACAGTAATAATTTAAATATTACGTTCAACAATATTTTTTTAGCAGTCAGCTGTTTTCGTACCCAATTAATTATTTTTCACATATACCTGCATTGTGCTGTATTCTCACGGAGGCACTGTTTCTATAATTTTGTGTAGACGTTTTATCGTTTTAAGTTGTTTTTTTTATAAAGCCTTAAAATGGAAAAGAGGCGCGAGAAATTCCTGATGTTTTGTAGGTACCCTATATATGTAGTTTCAATAATGCAGTTACTTTTTTTCTACAGAACCGAATGGAATGCGTAGCGTGATAATGCACCAACATTTCAGCCACATTGCTGGGTAAGAAATTTGTTAAAATGTGTTGGTACATACGAAAATCAAATTGTGTAGTTTTGTTTTAGCACGTCTAGGTGTTATTTTACGCGAAGTTACAGTAGTATATTAGTCTGGGGAAATTCTTCCTATGACATCAGCAAGACACCTGCATACTGAATCTATTTTTATTGCACCATCAAGGTGATACGTCATCGGTGAGTTATTATAACTATATTTATTGGGATTAACCGATAACTTAATACAGAACGATAATGACAACATTATAGGTCCCGTAAAAGCCGTTAGTTTGTAGTACGTCCGGGTCTTAGGATATCTGTCTGCTGTAAACCTTTTTATACACGAAGTTAAAACCGTTAGCAGCAAAAAATAATAATATGTTGTAATGTGAACTAAAATCTTGTACCATTTCTTTTCATATTTTTGTTGCGCCTACAATTCGGATCGAATATTGAAATGAGCACGGAACTTTTTATTATGTAGTTGTTATTTAATCTTTGTTGGAATTGGAGAATCCCCTTTAGGTAAGTGTAGTCATTGAGTATAAACGTACTAGAAGACGTACAACCACAATTATAAAGTGTGCTCGATATTAGCGGCTAAAGTCAATTGGACTATCTGCCGCTACGAAGGCTGCAAGCTGCGAGGCCAGGGAGTGGAAATGTTCAAGAAAATAGACAGTACTGTTATCTATTTAACTGTAGTTGAACACTGTGCCGCAAAATACCACCAGCAACGAGCGCTCACATATCTCTCATAAGTGTTATCATTCTAGGACGTATATATTCAGTGGTGTAGTCATTCCGTTGCTCTAGCGACTGACAACACCGTCTGTACTAGTCAGTTGTCTTGCGGTTATTTCCCGCGATTAATTTTGTGCTCGGATTGTTCAAGAATACCCAGCGGGAATTAATACTCTACAAGACACAACTTGCTCTAGTAGAAATAGGAGGAATCCAGCCAACTTTAAAGAAGAACCAACGAACTTCTTACTTTAAAATCACTATTCCGAATCGGAAGAGTAACTCGCCAGCCTGCGGCCGACTTGGTAAACGCACTCGGATTTTTACTACTTCCCCTGGAGGCTACAACAAAAATCTATTGAAATAAAGGAATTTTTTAACGGCGGTCAGGTTTATTTACGTATTTTCAATTGTAATTTTAAAATGTAATTATGATGGTGAACTCAGAATTTTAAAAAGGGTAAGACAAACAAAAATATTTTTGGAAATTTTTATTAGCGAGACAGCTGCGAGCCGCGATTATATTAATACTTTAAAATTGTTTGCTTCTCCTTCTAGGTATATTTCTGGAAATACCCGCGTAATACTATTCATGATTAAAGCACTTATTACTACAAAGCGTAAAAACAATTAAAGCAAATAAAGATTTAAAACGTTTTATTATTAAACCATTCACCGCTGGAAAGATATCCTTGTTTTAAATTCTTTAATTACACTTATTACGATCAGCATCTACATCGAGTTCTTGTTCTACGAATGGAACCAGATGTTCCAAACGGTTTTGCAACATTATTAAGCGGAGTTTATTTTACAGTACTAAGCTTAAAAAAGCTTCTCTCGCTAGTTCAGATTGTAGCCGTAATTGTGGTATATTTTGCAATTAAGACGTTTAAAGTTAGAAGACGACACTCTTTTGTGCTTGTAAAGCCTTTCAAGCAATCAGGAGCATCTGAAGGGGGATATTTTTCACTTACCTAGTGTAATAACTTTGCCTGTAGCAGAAATGATTTGTTTCGTTATTTACTCGCACCCACCTCGGAGAATTCCTCTCCTGCTACCTCCAACAGTCCAGTGATACACAGATCTGTCATTCTGAGTTCACAAACTATTACTCTGTGATAGTATAGGAAAAAGAAGCAGTTATGATGACACAGTGGGGACTCGACCTCTTACTCACACATTTTTCTGTGTTCTGAAAAAACACCTCAAGATATTTTCTAAGTGGCTGACCTATAGAAGAAAATATAAGATCCCAGCCACTATGATCAATGGACCTATTGTGTAATTAAACCTCTTGAGTTCTATTCAGTAAACTGGTGCCCTTAATAAGTTCCAACAGTCTACTGACTAGCTTTTTCTGCTGGCAAGAGCATCACAACCTTAAATTATGTAGTATGCAGTTTCCTCCTGTATAACCTACGTTTTTCTGGGTACATTCTTATCCTATTTACATACACCCTCAGACCACAGCACCCTATAATGAACCACATGATTTCCCTGAATTATGCTCTGCCCATGATATCTGCAGCCCCTTTAAATCCTCCTTGAGGAACCTTTCTTACGAGAATACATGAAGATAGGTCAATCAAATTTTAGTAACCAGAATCATCACAACCGTTTACATTATAAATAGTTCGATAGGTAGATACCCAATTTCAGTGCCCCTGAAAATTGCACAATCTGTCATCAGTTGTTAGGTTGGGACAAAAACTATGTAGCATATATGTATGTTTTGGGGGGTGAGGGGAGAAACATCAACACAACCTATGTTATGTTTGCATAAGTGCAACAAATACAGAATCATTGGTAGGAGTTTTATTTAAACTTCTTTTATGAATTTAAAAAAAGTTCCATTTTCTACCCAGAAACACAAGGATTATAAAGATTGTGTATGGTCTATATTTCAAAACTACATGTGACAGCTCACTTTTCACACTCAAAATTCTTACCCACTTTGTAACATACAGAATTTCACCTCTGGCAGGTAAATAGGAATGTAAATAATGGGACATGTAACCAATTACCATTTAAAATTTTTTAATAAAACTAAGGAGTTATAATTGTTTGGAATAGTATCAAGAACAAGTTATAAGCTTAAAAGTTTTTCCCCAGGGAAAAAATCAAGAAAATTTGTCTCTAGTTAGTTCTGTACAATATTAATCTGCAGGTAATGATCACCATATTTCATAGCAGACAATTTGCTAAAAGGGTAATTAAAATTAAATACTCAGTATTTTAACTGCCAATGGCCTTTTATTCACTCCTACAAAATTACAATACAAAAGTAACATACAAATAATTTAAAAAAACTACAAAGCATTGTATATATGTTACCTACCCTAATACAAAGGTCTTATAAAAAAAGCAAAATAGTGATGCATATTTAATACTCTATGGCTTACAAAAAAACCAAAGAAAACATATTTTTTTCTAAAGAATTACAGTAAGTTAAATATAACTTACTGTATTGGAATTCAAATAAAAAAGTCGAAAATATCACAATTTAAGGAATATTTGTGCTTAAATGTTGCACTTTTGGAACACACTCACACACAAACACACTGTTTTTTATAACCGACTATACTTATAGCTAATTGTAATCTGTGTTAATGAGCTGAAATTTTGGGATGCTAGCCTACTTAAATAATACTTAGCCTATAGCAAATTTGGGCCCTTTTTATTTTACACAAAACAGACGTAAATACAATAAAAATGCAAAATTATGGCAGTTAATAACTTTAAAATTTAAACCCAATCATAGGCCTAACATGTATTTTTACTGACCATTAGAATTATTTTTTTCAATAAGGATTTTGATTCACACTTAATTTTGACCTATTAAATGTTTAAATTCATGTACACTACATATAAATAGGCTAGCTTAATATTTTTAACATTTAAATAATTTGAATTATCTGAGAAGTATATATAAGTATTGCAAATAATGAATTGCTTTTTAAAAAAATAATAATGAACATATAATATAGCTTAATATGTTACCTAAAATGTAAAAATATAAGTTAAATGGCAAGATTTTTTTATATTACTGGTATATAATTCATTCAGTATCATCTACTTTGGTTCTTAAATGCAATTAACTTAATTGTATAGGAACATTATTAGTTCTACATATAGTTTTTGACAAGAAATTTATAAACCTATAAAAAATATATATGATAATACAAGTGAAAACAAAACTTCATTTTCCCTCTTTTAATATAATATTAGGTTATGCTTATACTGCAAATATCTAATCACAATTTAGATATATCTTTATTAATGTACCACTTAATAAATATCATTATATCAATAACTATAATATCAATTATAGTTCTTTGCTATTAACAACCTATACTTTGTAGAATAGTAACCTGAAAATTATTCAACTGAAATTAATCTAGGTCTTAACATTTTCCACACCTTTATGAACATGATTGTGTAGCGACTAAAACATTTCTTTACATATGGGCTTTTTGAAACATTATAATGTTTCAGTTCACTATGATGTATGTAACAATGCTTTCCACTACAGTGTTACTATATTATTAAGAAATAGCACTTTACCAAGTATATCTGACAATTCAAACATCTTTGTTTTTAATAAAATAAACAATTGTAGGTCCATACAAAAAAAAATTTAATGTAGCTAATATGATAGACTGGTAGCATTTTTTGTATTGAACTATCAAATGTTTTGATACTTCTGATCAAGAATATTACTTTTTTTAGTGCACGAAATTAGGTACTTATTATGCTGTTTAATTTGTCTTACTAAAGTAATGATTTTAAAATATTTGTTTATTACATATTTTGGTATTATTCAATTAAGAGATTAAATTTTTTATAAGTTGGTTTTATACAATTTTTAATGGATTTATATTTTGATATCATTGCTGTTTGTCACCCAGTAGTGTTCATGCACATTATTACAATCTCATAATCATTATTAAAAAAATCTATTGTTTTTGTTACACATTGGAAAATTACTAATCTCAGGTAAAATCATTCCAATTAAATAAATCTTTTATTGTTTTGGCAAAAAAATTACAAAAAATCCAAAACAAGTTAAACTGCATATTTACCAAAAATTAATTATAATACTTGCAAAGCAGCAATTAAATGGAACACATAAGAAAACAATATTATCACTAATGCTAAAAATGATCCAAGCGGTTTCACAAGGATTTGAAGACTAAATTCCTTGTTCTCCCAAGTAAATGATTTTTTTCCATAACATGTTCAAAACAGATTAAAATGAGGAAAATTGTAAATTATATAATATACAATTGCAAGTCCAGTTCAATAATTTCAGGATTGGATATTAATAGCACAGATTACAAAATTACCTTTAGAGTTTATATTCATAAATAACAGAATAAATAATTTTGTAAATTAACCCAATTATAAGTAGGCTCTAATATCATGTGATTTTTACTAGCTAAATAATTATGTATATAACTGGTATTTGTGTAATTAACAGAAACTGCTTTTATCATCTGTAATTATACTAATTTTTGTTTTACACACTACATGATAAAAATTAAATAATATAAATATATGGAATTTTTATGAACTTATAATTCTGTGTAATTTTTAACAGAATTTTTGTGATGCCATATTACCATTGAGCACAGAAGATTTACTAAACCAAGTATCATTCTGCAAAATGGTATGTGACATGATGTTAGATCTCAGCATAGCAATAATGAAGTTTCACACAAAACCATGTTAAGCCCAAAGGTTACTTAAGGTTTTTCTTTTTGATCTTCTGATAATTTCCACAAAATAATACTTTGGATTCTTATGAATGAATAAAACATTTTGAAAAAAATTGAGAAGAGTAAAAAGTTATGTCCATTAATTACACATTTAACAATTTACTTTTTAATATACTAATCTATTAAATAAAAAAATTGATATTAAAGTGATGCTGAAAATTAGTTATATCCCAAATGATCTCATTTTTTAATTAAAGAATTAATCAAAACAAGCTAACCTCTTAATTGATCCTATGAGAATGTAAAATATGAAAAGATGTGATAAGCACATATTTAAATCACATTTTTTAAACTAAATTAGGCCTAGTCTTATTGTTTATGCCAAAAAAAATAGTTGTTTCTGTTAGAAATTAATAATAATTGGATGATAAGTTTACTCACAAACATGTTAGGCCCAATTTGTTGTGCGGGAAAGGCACCAAATTTATACAGCTTTATAAATGCGAGTACAAACAATATCATCAACGGTTAGAACCATTTTTACTTCATCATCACTGAATTCCCTCACAATGTTTGTTTCCTTTTCTCCTTTTTGCACATGCAATAACTTGTTTCCATCTTGAGTAATAATAGATTTTACCTTTCTGCCATCAGGAGTTTCCTCTTCAAATTCTTCTCCAAGTTTGAAGGTGGTGACTGTATTTTTGAAAGCTGATTCAGAGGTTAATGTATATTCGCCATCCTTTTCAGTTAGTTCAATAACTGGACTAACAGTGTTTCCTACTTTTCGTGTCAAGTAACCCACACCTAGGGCTTTCATAAGTTCTTCGAAATTTTCACTGTGTGCAAGTTTATATTTCTTGTTAAGAATAAGTCCGGCCATTATTTCGAATGTAAGTGATGTAGGTAAATGGATAGGTTAACAAATAGATAAACTATCACTAAATGCAAGCTAAACGGATTTCACTTTAAAAACTCTTCACTGTAGTATAGTTTCAGAACTTGTTAGACACTCCCAACCTCTACCGCAAGTAGTTCTCAAATGAAATGGAAGCGTCGTGCGCCAGTCCGCCAGTCTGCCAATCAAATTAGTATAAAGTATAAATCCATAAGCAGGCCTCCAACATAAAAAAACATTGTCAACTTGATTTTTATAACTACGAAACTTTTACAAAATTGTTATTCATAGATAAACTAACAATTAGTAAACATCGATCGAAATTTTATTGTATGTTCCCCCAATCGTTTAGTGTTATTTGCAGGAACGTATGAAATTTAAATTTGAAAATTATTAAACTTTTAATTTCGTTTTATATTGACTTTTAAAAGTTCATGATTATTAATTGTTTAGTACAAATTTAATAAACAATAGGATTTTAAAATTATGAATCAAGAATTATTTATTATATACATTTTATTTTATACTGAAAAATCGTCAATATTATCATTATTCATTATATTTATATAGTATTTCCATAATTATGAAACAAGTATTCTTTTTTTATTGAAAAAAGCAAATACACACACAAACACACATTATATATATATATATATATATATATATATATATATATATATATATATATATATAAAATGTGTGTGTATACAAAGTTATAATAACTAATAATCATCTGTGATGTTTGTTCTGCTGAATTTTTTAATCTGTGATGGCGTTGTAGGACTCCGACCGAAGTAGCAATAATTAGCAGTGGCAGCAATGTTATTATCATCTCTGACAGCACCGAAGAATCAGCGCTTCTGCACTGCAGTGTGCTCTGCTGCTATTGTTATTGAAAGCGATTGAATTGGGGATTATTGTCGACCATTTTGTACTTTTTGATTCTTTTGTATTTAGATCATGAGCTAGGAATTTATAATTAATACGAACCTGTTTAATGGTTATTTCAATTAAAGTTTCCTACAACTAAGACATTAGGTTTATTTATAGTTAGATCGTCATTGTGCACAGGTTTCATTTGTCGATTTCTTTGTTTATCAACCTTCAAATTCAGGATGCAGATAACTTGCAAATGTCTAAATGTGATAATTGATACGAAAGGATCTAGTTTTGAAAATGCAGCCAATCAGATTGAAGAGCGACTGAAAAATGATCCATTTTTTAAAGAGGTAGGCATATTTATATTAAACTATTGTTACATTAAAAACATTCTTTGAACCAAGTAATGGTGTTACAAATGTATTTAAGTAGTATTATTTCAATTAACATTATTATACATAATTATTTGATTGTTTTGTTTTCGGTATAATTTCAGTACAAACAATTAAACCAAATATATTCTTAAGTTTTAAGAACATATCAGTGAAGGTCAACTATTCTTAGATCAACTATTACTTTTTCTTAAATACTGCTACACTCAAGCAGTTTATTTTATGTGTTTGCGGGATTGAATTGTTATTTATCTGGTATCAGTACAATACCTACTGCCTAAATAGAGCATATACATCAATGGGTTAATAATACAATTACCTAAATATGAAATTGAGACTAACATCATTATAACATTATATTTTAATATCATAACTTATGTCTTAAGCCAGTTTTAACCCATTCGTCTACTGACTTTATCTTTAACATATATTTTGGATGTACCAGCTAGTATATATATATATATATATACACACATTTTATGAGATTAGAATTGGTAATCCAGTACCAGCTGTTTGAGTGTGTGTGTGTGTGCATACATGTTTGCATGACACTTATAAAAACCTAACCTATACTAAGTTGCCGACCTAATTAGTGTTCCAACTATGAATATAATGCAGCCGCTGCTTTGTAAAAGCAATGGAAGTGAACTGAACTCAAAATCAAAAAAGCTTATTAAATGTGAAAATTACAATAACATTGGCAACCTAACCAATTTTAAATTACTGTCTTGGTGTTCCAACACCTCTGCATAGTATTACTTTTATTTTTGTGCACTGGTAAATCATACTTGCTTCATGCAGTATAAATGGTAATGACATAAAATAGTTCTGTTAAAAATTGCATGAAATATAAATTTTATAAATTTTCTGCTGATTAATATTATTTAATTGAAATTTCTGTTTTGGGGGTATTTACTAAAGTAATGACTTTGACAATTTTTCTTATTATATACTTTATAATAATTAAATTAAAAGATATTCACCGGCAGAAGATTAAATTTTGTGTAAGTTATGATTTTGTGCTGTTTTATACGGAACTATATCGAGATTCATCACAATATATTTCTATATAATCATAAACATCATATGCAGCGTGTTAGATTTACTATATTAAGGACATGCTGTAGTTTATTTAAACACTAGAAGTAGTATTCATGAGCGTCTTATCATGTTAGAGTGACATACAAATGTCTAATATTTGATCTTCTTCATGCATGATGTTTGAGATCATTGTTGTAATTAAGCTTTATTCATTTTAAACTTTAAGAAAATTTGTTCCCCATCAGGCTGCATCTTACTTATGTTGTGTCCTAAATGGTACTAAATAATTCTAGCTTCAGTAATTTTTTTTCGCACATAACAATTGAAACAGTATTTAGATAACCACCTTTGTTTACATATTTCTCTCTAATTGGTTTTCTTCTGGCCTATGTCATCTCCTGTCATCACTGGTTGGTCAAGGTCTGTCCATTTTGCATTGTACCTTTTTTTCTTCTAAATTGTATATTTTTTGTTCCAAGACTTAGGAATAATTTAGAATAAAAATTTTGATTTGGTTTACTTTGCTTCTTTACATTTATTATTTTAAGAATAATAAACGTATGTAATTATCTTACTTGTCTTTGCTTGGCTTAGATGACTGTAATTATATATAAGTATAGTTCACTATATTATAAATGGTACTAGTTTATTCGTTATTTATGTTAATTTTGTTTAATTGATAATTATTTACATGCTGATTTGTGATTTTTTAATTGAACTCTTTTAGTTATTTTTTTTTGAGAATGCATTTCTTATTTCAACCTATTTAAACTACCTTTTATTTGATTTTGGTATTTCATGTTTCAAACGTATTTCAGTTACTGGTTGATAATCTGTCATTGTCTTAAGGCAGTATTAAATCCTGTCTTAAAGGTGATGAATTGGAATGCTGCTAATCAGCTTACATCTACGTAGTTGTAAACATAGCTTTAAACTGTAGTCAATAGCCTAGACAGATTAATTTAAATGTTTGTGTTATTACAAGCTCAACATTAATAACTAGATCTGAATGTATGTACAGGTCTGAGTTTTAGGTAACTGCCACCTTACCAAATGACTTACAAGTGGTCACACTTATTCAGTTTAAAATTGGCATGATTGCTTTTAACAGTAACTTAAAAAATATTGCTTTTTAAAATTAGTAAGCCTATTAGATGTTAAAGTCTAATCACTTGTACTGGTAGGAGACAAAGTCATTGTCTCTGGTAGGTAGCTAATCAAAATCTTTAAAAAAAAATATTTGCTTATAATATTTGTTTAAAAATTATTTTTTTATTGTAATCAATATAAAATCTATAAATTATAATTAAAATTTTTTATTGCAACTGAGGAACAAGTAATTAAATACAGTACATTAGGGGGGAGATAGCTTAAAAATTTGCTTTCATTATAATAACATTAATCTAAGTAGAAATTTAAATTAGACAATGTATGGTGTCTAAATGACATTTATGTAAGGCATGAAAGATTAAATTTATTTTCATAAATATACACTAAATTAGAATATATATATCAGCCGCTTTTTCAACAATATATATGTTGAATATATATGCTATATATATATATATATATATTGTTGAAAAAATGTTTGCCGTTATTTGTTCGACATAACAGTACATACAAAGATTACTACATTTAAGGAATACTAGTTATACACGTATCAACTGAGTTAATCACCCAACAGCCGAATCGAGTTAGGTTATGAAGTTCTTTTTTTATATATATATATATATATATATATATATATATATATATATATATAAAATTTTTTCATTTTTGGTGGTTATACAGCTGGTATTATGAATGTCAGGATAAGCAGGTAGATCTTATATTGATTGTCTACTTGTTCAGTTTGCTATAAATTTAAATGGGCCCATAACACTTAAATGAAGTAGCCAGCAAAAATAAATTGTTATTTTTGATTATTATACCTATGTATTGTAAGATTTTTTCCTTAATGTCCTGTGAAATCGAACATTGGCATTTCTTGTACTTTTTCAAATGTCTGGTCTAACCAGATGTTAGCACTTCTTGCATTTTTTAAAACGTCTAATAAAACAGGACATTGGACATTAACCTGAATGGGTTAAGGTTACAGTGTGTCTTTAGATAGATAGATAGGATTATAAAATCGTTCCATAATCATTGTAGCCCCTGGCACTACAACTAAAGGGTCTATTGTGCAAAATAGTCTCTTGGGTACTAATTTAGTAGACTCGTTCTCTCATTGGTTGAGCAGTCGACTGACTAACTCATTATAGCCTTGGGTGTTTCTCATATCTAAGGTTTGATACATGAAAGATCTGCTTCTAACTTCAATTAGAAGCTTCCTTGCTACTGTCTCCTCTTTTCTCAGTTTGCACTCTTGAACCCTGCAGTGGGGTGCAGACTAGCTGCACCTATTTAGAGGATTTAGACGTCTCTCGTGGTACCCGAGTCTAACATACACTTACACTTACAACACTACACTTATGATTTTAACACTTTACACTCACACTTATATTTAGGGAGGTGATAATAGCCTCAATGTGCTATCCGCCTTACAATAAAAAAAGAAAAATGCACTCGATAGATGTTTTTAGTCAACGTCTACAAACATCTAATTGATTTTTTTGAATTTTTTATTGATTGTTTATTTCTGTCTCTCATTTCTTCCATTACTGTGGGCTAGTTATTGACCCACTTAGCTCCAACTGGCAAACTGATGTAAAGCTCCAAATTTCCCATTTCAATGCTATTTTCACTCCTCAGATTCACTTCCTCAATGCTGGCTTCCCAGTGGACTTAGTAGATTTTGACATTTCGTTTTTATCCATCAAAGTCACACAAGTAGCTAGGGAAAAATTAAAGTCCACCTGTAAAGAGCTCCACTTGCATAGGTAAAGCTAGGTTAAGCTGAAGGTTGCTAGGTTAAACTGAAGCTGTATCCAAAGTCTACATATATAAGGTTATCTCCCATTTAGCTATGAAGTCTTCTATATATGTTGTTTCCATCTTGTTCCATGTTGTACGCTTCCGCTGTTTGATGCAGCCTCCCTATAACAGATTAGCTCCATCAATCCATTTCCCCCTGTTCCTCGTAGAAGCACGTAGGTTCGCTTTTGAATCTGAACACTTCACTACTCCCCATCCACCTGCTAAAGGAATGTATGGTATCAGAAACCAATGTTACTACACATTGGCTCTTCTCAGATCCAGTGTTCCTGTAGTTCTGTAGAATAATTTTGTTTTTAAGTTGGCATTCGTGCATGAAGGCAGAGAACAAGTAGTTTGAAGGGTGAATAGCTTGACTGATTGAATATGAGTTGTATCTTAATGGAGTAGGGAATTTAAAGATGGTTGATCATTCACAATGAACAAAGGGATTGAGTTTGTTGAGAAATTTGAGACTGATTTGTTAACTGTTTTGTAACAGACTAAAAATGAATTAACCTTTTTAATTTTTGAAAACTGTGCCTGCTGTAGCTGCTGAAAGTGTCACCAGAAAATAGAAAATAAATTTAGTTCATTCATCATGAGTTGAACATGATGAATTAATTGACTCCAATGTATGTGGAGATTAAAATATTTTACGACTGACGAAAAGGTAAAAAGATAGATGACCATATGTGAATGGCAAAGGAAGTAGAGATAGGGAAATGTAAATAAGAATTGTATAATACGGAATATTTGCTTGACTAAATACAATACTTCGAACTGAATGATGATTACATGGGACAATAGAGACATTATTAAATATGACATATTAGCTTCAATAATAAATGTGCAATTTTTGATTTTTGTAGAATATTGTAACCTTAATTTCTGGATAAATCTTGTAATTATAGTTTTTTTATCTGTCAGTTATATTAAGTTATCCATACTTGATAGTTATTACCCCTTTACTTTCCCAAACTCTTCTACTCATCCAAATGTAGGCTGGTTTATTATTGAAATCTGATAAATGATGACAATTTTTTTTCTCTGCATGGTTTCTCAATTCTGTTTTTATTATTAAGTAATGCTGGATAATTAAAATGTTCATAATTTCTTGTTTCTTGTGCCATATAATTTTGTAAACATATAAAAAATATTTATATAGAAAGAATAAATACTAAACTAGTTGATGTATAAACAGGCTTAATGAGATAGCCAACCTTTAGAACAATTCTGTTTTTTTTTTTAACAAAGTTTTTTTCTAGAACAGTTCTTTCTAAAAGATTTTTTTTAGTAAAGTCACTGCGAAAACGGGCAAAATTGTGGATCATTCTTGAACCAGTTAAAACCACGAAAATATTGTTTAGTACTTGTAATCAGTAATGCATAATTAAAGTAAGCTGCAGATAAAATTCATTTAAAAAAAAAGTTAAAAAAAATTACCAAGGTCGTAATTTTATTTTATCATCTAGACATTCTCATGATAACAGTTTGATAATGAATAAGTTAATTGCTTATAAAAGCAAACAAGTTTTATCGTCTAGCTGTTAGATGGGTCAGCTTTACTTGATTTTATTTCTCACCGTAAAGTAATATATTGTAATTTAGCTTATAATGTTTGGAGTTGTCTAGACTATGGGTAAATATTTTGCAACAAAATATACTCGTGACATTGAATTTCTTGTATCAGGAGGCATGTTTATTGTTGGGTTGTTTGTTTGCAATAATTTAATTGCCTTAAAAATTCTAAAGAGATATGAAAAGTATTGTACCAGTGCTGACCTCTGATGAAGTTAAATTTATATTCACGATAGTTTTACTTTCTCCCTTTATAGATATTGTAAAAAGTTTTGAACCAATCGGTTTTCTGTTGCTCAATTCAAAAAAAGTGCGTAATTGTATGTCTATTAACATCGCTGGAGACTAAACTAATTGCATTATTTTTGTAAAGTATGACACTTAGAGGTTTAGTTTCTCATGTTGAAGGAAAGTTTATTTAAAATTTGTTACAGTTTTCAAACTTTTAAGTTAAAAAAAAACACTTGGAAATTAACCTTTTCAGTGTCCATGTCAGGTGTTAGTGAACCTACATATTAAGTCGGTTTTAATAAATCTATTATTAAATCTAATCCCTGGATTATGTATAAATCTAATTCTAATGCTATTTAGCTCTAAAATGTAAAAAAAAACCTGAAGTGCAAACTTGAACTATGCACTGAATATACAGGTGTCTCATAACTTTATGGATACATTTTGTAGAATTGTTCCTTGGGTTGAAACGAACATTTTACAAAATAAACATGAGTTTCTGGTGAGTATTTTTTTTTTGTCTGTCTGTATGTGTTTTTTGTTAAAAAAATGTGTTTTAAAGCTATAGAACTGACCAGACTTTGTTCACTATAGGTTTGACAGGGTCTACCGTTAAAAAAACTATGGTTAAAAATTACTGTGCAAATTTCGAAATGATGGCCATTTAAAATATTTTAATTTAATTAGAGAATGAGCTGTTTTACAAAGAAAAACTACAAGAATAATGTTGCTTAGAAAATGACGGAGTTGTTGCAATTTTTTTTTTTACCGGACACGGTCTATCTAGGTTTTCTCCACATTGAGCTAACAATACAACAGTGAAACCAATAAGAACCCCCAAATATGTAGTATATGTAATTTTTTATTTACATTACAGTTAAGGATAGTAATTAAACATTTTGTTTAGGCGTCCATGGTGACAATTAAATAAAAAAAATTCATTTTAATATAATAATGTACATGTGAGATCTGTTGCTAGTTAACTATTTTATTTAAATAAATCAAAGAATTATTACATTACAAATTTTTTGTATTATACTTAACAGTTAACAATGGAATAGACCTATCTGCTTTCATTTCAAGTAATTAGCCAGTACAGTAAAATGAAATAGTTGTCCTCTTTTAAATGTTAAGTATAATACAAAAAAGTAGGCAGTCATGGGACTGGCCAACAGAAGTGACTGTTTGTTTTTCAGCATGCCTGACATTGCACCCCTTCATACTGTCCCAAGTGGCAACCAACACACACACACACACACACACACACACACACACACACACACACACACACACACACACACACACACACACACACACACACACACACACACACACACACACACACACACACACACACACACACACACACACACACACACACAACACACACACATATATATATTTTTTTTTTTTTGGTGTTTAACGTCAGACTATTGTGTACACTTGGGCTAATGCAGACGGTGGGATGATTTATAGCATATGAAAATGCCAAGCCCTCGCCGGGAATCGAACCCGGGTCCTCGGGGTGAAAGCCTAGTACGCTATCCACTAGACCACCCAGGCGGCTGTACACACACACACACACACACACACACACGCACGCACGTGCGCATGTGCGTGTGCGCGCACACACACACACACACAGTCCAAGCTGCATGGTTTGTATTGTCATCATGCTAGACTCTTCTCATATACAAGTATATATGTATGTATGTCAGCATATACTTACATGTGTATACGATTCTAGTGTAACGTCAAATCGAAGATTTTTCCTGTCAAAAAAGTACACAGTCAGACCCACCATAAGAAGTACTCACATAAGTCTACATATATGTAAGATTCTGGCGTGACACAAATCGATGATTTTTCCCTGTCCAAAAAAGTACAGTCCAGTCCTGCCAAAAAAAGTATTTACTTAAAAAATATTACTATAATAACTCTTTGATTTATTTAAATTAAATAAACAGCCACCTTGCAACATACAAGGTGTGTTCATAAAGAAACGAGAATTTTAATTTTGGAACAAAATATTTATTTATTCTTCTACTTTGATGTTGTCGCCTTCAAAATAGTCCCCATTGGAGATTATGCACTTGTGCCAGTGCTTCTTCCAATCCTCGAAACACTTCTCAAACTCGATCTTTGAGATAGCCTTTAGTTCTTTCAGCGATGCGCTTTTAATGTCATCTACGGCTGTAAAACGATGGCCCTTTAAGGTTCTCTTTATTTTTGGAAATAGGAAAAAGTCACACGGAGCCAAGTCTGGTGAACATGGAGGCTGGGTCATCGTTACAGTACTGTTTTTGGCCAAAAATTCACGAACAAACAATGAAGTGTGAGCTGGTGCATTATCGTGGTGCAAAAGCCATGAATTGTTTTTCCACAGATCCGGGCTTTTTTCGGATTGCTTCACACAAACGAACTTGTAAGTAGTTTGACCGTTTCACCTGGTGGCAGGAATTCATGATGCACTATGCCATTAATATCGAAGAACATAGTGAGCATAACCTTCATGTTCGTCCGCACTTGTCAAGCCTTTTTCGGTCTTGGCGAGCCAGAATGCATCCACTGGGATGATTGAGCCTTAATTTCGACATCATATTCGTAAACCCATGTTTCGTCACCTGTTATAATATGTTTCAGTAATACTACATTGTCGTTGACTTCATTTAGTGACTCCTGAGCAACTTCCATTTGCCGCTGTTTTTGTTCAAAATTCAACAATTTTGGAACGAATTTTGCTGCCACGTGTTTCATACACGAAACATTGGAAACAATGTCATGACATGATCCAATCGATATGCCAACATCATCAGCAACCTCTCTGATTGTGATTTGGTGATTGTTCATACCATTTTTTTTCACTTTTTCCACGTTTTCATTGGTTGTTGATGTGATGGGGTGTCCAGGGCGTTCGTCATCTTAACGTCTTCACGGCCTTCTTGGAAACGCTTATACCACTCGTAAACTCTTGCTTTACTCATAGCAGACTCACCATAGGCCTTTGTTAACATTTCTCACACTTTGTTACACTTTATTCCATTTTTTACGTAAAATTTGATACAAATTTTCTTTTAACAAATGAAAATTGCCGAGCTCATAAAAACACGTCTAACCTTAGTGGCTGTCACAGACAAAGACAGCTGAAAGTTTTATCATACTTCAAGGGCATGTATACCAACATAATAAAAAAAATATTTGACAATTGGACTCTCCAAGCCTGTGAAATTTAAAAATTCTCGTTACTTTCTGAACACACCTCGTATATCATAGTAATATTATTTTAAAATGAAGATTTTACTTGATCCTTACTATATAGGTCTAAACAAGGTGTTTAAGTACTATCCTTAACATATACTGTACAAAGAAAATCAACATAGTCCAAATATTTGGGAGGTCTTATTGGTTTCATTTTTGTATTCTTGGCTCATTGTAGAGAAACCCAAGATGAGCTGTGCTCAGTTAGACAAAAATTGAAACAACTTGGTTATTTTTAATCTGATTCCAGAAACTAAGGTGGCATGAGATTTATTGTACCATTTCCTAATTGAAGTTATTCTTGTAGTTTTTTTTTTGTAAAACAGTTTGTTCTTGAATGAAGTTAAAATATTTTAAATGACTAGTAATTTTAAACCATAGTTTTTTTTATTGGTAGACTTGGTCAGTATAAATAGTTGACAAAAGTATCATTAATGTCAATTATGTAGTTTTTAAAATATAATTTTTGTAGTAAAACATTTATATAGAAACGCAAATACTAGGCATCAAAGACTCATGTAAAATGTGTTTGTCTTGACCCAACGAACAGCTCTACAAAGTGTGTCCAAAGAGTTACGTATATCCTGTACAGATGTAATGGTCTTAATAATTATTTTAGTCCATTGATTATAAAATTGATTTCTTTTTTATCTATGAATATAATGATGAATTAATTTGTCTGAAAATGAAAATGTAATAACTGCAAAGCAAGGTGAGGTAACCAGAAGTTGAACTAAATGTTATCTTTGATTTATGTTGACTTTAAATGTACAAATTTAATCAAGTTCTCAAAACATCATATGTAATTCATAGATAGGTTTTGTCAATTAATTATAATTTTAGATTAGTGAAGTGATAAATTGGATGGCAGCTGTTATTACTGAAAGAAAGACCAATTACATCATTAATTTGATTTTTTAAAACCATTTTAATAAACTGTTCCTAAATAATAAGAAACATTGAATGAAACATTCAGATTGTGTTTATCTTATCTTTAACAACATAAACGTTAATCATGTGAAAGATCAAGCTAGGAAAAGTACCAGGAATAAATTACAAAATCAAATTACAGTTTTAACAATAATATCTAGTATGGGAAAAATTTGAATGTTTTGTTTTACAGAAATTGATGTGCAATGTTTTTGAATTAAAATTAAAATGTCAGAAAAACAATTTAAATGATTTTTGTAAATGTTTGACTGAGAATGTCATACACACTTATGTAGCAGTACTTATTTCTGTTGGCAATTTATACAAATGTCAGGTTCAAATGTGGTAGAAAAAAATGTTTGTTTTCAGTTAGGTTCCATTGATATTGCAGTGCTTGGTTTTTACAATGTCCCTAAGTAATTTATTTTTCCAACTTATTTGGATATGCTAAATCAAAAACAAATGTTGAGAAACAAACATTGAGCAAACTTTGTCACCCAAGTTATAATATGTGAAAGGGGCTATATGTCAAAAAATTCTGTTCAGAAGCAAAAAAAAATCAGTGTTATATTTTGCTAAAATTTTGGTCATTTTTAACTGAATAAAATAGGCTATTAACATTTGAAATTAAAAAAATGTCAGGCTAAATTGAAGACACTATAAACAATGGTCAGGGATTAGGGTTTATTTTCATGTTTTTGTGATTTACTTTCCAACTGCAATTTTATTTTAAATTTGCCATGCTCTCGTAAATTAAGAATGATCTGATTTGGAAGAATTAAATTCATTTTCAGTTTTTTTCAACCTCTGAATCAACCTTGAAATGTTGATTGGTAGGAGACGGAGTTGTACATAGGACGATAGCACATCTCTCCCTCTATAATCACTTCATATTTGAGCTGAGTTGTAGATTCGTAAACATAGCTTTGTCTATTGATTATCCTGCCTACTGCAAACTACGAAATGTTATTAATTTTCTTCTTGTGAAAAGGAAGAATGCAGCAGAAATTGATTGTAGAATGAGCCAAGTATGTGAAAATCATTCGGAGCAAGATCTGGACTGAATGGCTAGTGATAAAAAAATTCCCATAGAAGTTGTACAAGAAGCAGTTGGTTTAGGGGATCGGTGTGTGGTCATGAATGAAAGCAATTTCAGAAGACAGCAGTTTCTCTTCTTTTTGTTCTGAATTGCTCTCTGTAGTGAACATAATGCCTGACAATATATATTTGTATTGATTGCAATCCTTCATTCCATGAAATCCACCAGCGGCATGCTTTTATTGTCCCAGGAAAAAACTAGCCATGACTTTTCTGTTGTACGTGTTGCACAACTGTTACAAAGTTTTCATCATATATTCAGTGTTGAATTTCTGCTACATAATTTTCTTCTATCATAAGAAAACCAATGACACTTCACAATTTGCACCCTGCAAAAGAATCAGTAGATGAGGCCATGTTTATGAGTCTGCTGCTCAGCTCAAAATGGTGTTACGAAGTTGGAAGTGGTAGTTCTTATAGTGGACAGGCCACTTCACGGAAGATTTGGAGGTTGAAAAAATAGGCCTTGTAATACCTTCCTAAGGGTTCTTGTAGAGATGACAGTTTGTACGTTTTTTGTGGGCTCAACCTTTCATAAAAGAAATCGTTAGGGCCAATTTTATAGAACAAAAAATTTTGTTTGTAATTTTTATTGATTTTTAATTAAAAAAAAAAATGGGTTAGACAACCACCATTTTTAAGCATTAAAATGATCAAAAACATGGGTAAACTGTTGTAACATGACAACAATTTCATTAAAATTGGTTTAATTGTTTAATCTTTAGTTATGTACACAGGTGTTTAAGTGAAAAACATTATCCACCAAAATCACTTTTATGAATTTTTGTACAGTAATTTTTCCTGATATATGAGGCGTGTAAATTAAGTAATGAGACTGATTTTTAAAAATATTTTTATTCAAATAAAATATTATAAATCTATATTCACTCCTTCAAAATACCTTCCTTGGGAAGCTATACAATGTTAGAGATGTTTTTCCACTCCTCATAGCAATGCTGGAATGCGGAGGTTGGATTAACCTTCCATTGGTCAGTTATAGTCTCTTGAATGCTTTTGAGTGTCCCTACTAAATGATGTTCCTTGAGATAGTTTTTCAGTTTCAGGAAGAGGAAGAAGTCAGGTTTTTAAGGAGGCTGAGTCAGGCTTAATAACGTTAATAAGTTGGCTTCAAGTCAGGTTAATAAGGAATCTGAAAAGCCACTGGAATGTTTTTCTGGCCAAAAACTCGTTGACTGAAATTGCTGTGTGACATGGCGCATTATTGTGATGCAACACCCAGTTCTTGATGTTTGGGTGTCACACGCATGGCACTTTTTGAAGTCTTCCAAGAACCTCTTGGTAAAAATGTTGATCAACTGTTTGGTCTTGAGGCACAAACTTTTTGTGGACAATTCCCTAGTTATTGAAAAAGCAAATTAGCTTGTTTGCGTGATTTGCTTGTTATTGCTTTTTCTGACCTTGAAGTGTGCTATTAAATGCTCTGGCACTTATTTTCCAGGTTGTATTGGAACATCCAAGACTTGTCAACAGTAATGACACATCCCAGAAAGTGGGAATAATTTTTAATTGATTCCAGTAAGTCAAGGCACCTTTTCCTCCTGATGTTCACTTGGTCCTGAAAAAGTTTTTTTTGGAAGTATTTTTGCACAGATTTTTCCCAATCCCAATTCATTGGTCAAAGTCTGATGAAAAGTGGTATGAGTCAAATTCAGCTCTTCCCTGAACATTCTGAGAGTCAGCCGATGATCTGAACGCACAAGATTCTAATGTTTACATTAGTTTTTGAAGAAGAAGGCCTGCTGCTGCAAGGATCATCCTCAGTTGAATCTCTTCCTTCTAAAACTGTCTCCAAAAAGCATGTGCCCATATCAAAACAGTCCCCATAGTGCCTGCTGAAGTTTTGCAAAAGTTTCTGTTTCACTGTGCCCAAGTCTGAAGCAAAACTTTATAACACAACGTTGCTGATATTGATATCATTTACTTTAGAATGCACTAGAAAAAACTGATTTTACGAAAACAATTGCTACAGATAACCAAATGAC
Source organism: Callitettix versicolor (assembly GCA_022606455.1). Taxonomy (NCBI): domain Eukaryota; kingdom Metazoa; phylum Arthropoda; class Insecta; order Hemiptera; family Cercopidae; genus Callitettix; species Callitettix versicolor. The sequence continues at coordinate 41,010,648 of CM040185.1, read as the reverse complement.
TCTAGCAACTACAAACTAGAACTGAAGGCAAATCACATGTTCGTCTACCGTCGATCAAAATCCAGCTTCACCAGTGGTGCTACATTGCTAGTCTCATTAATTAATTTATACTGTGTGTGTGTGTGTGTGTGTGTGTGTGTGTGTGTGTCGCACGCGCGTGTGTGTGACACACACATTCAACGATTTTGTATAGTATAGTAGCTTTTGACTTTTATATGCTTGACTGCAACTTTTAAATAATCAAAAACATGTAAAGTTATAAGATTTTGTTTCCTATTTCATTATCATAAAAATTAAGAAAGTAAAATATTCCATTTGGAGGTGGTACAGGGAAATTTTTAATCCTCTCTGTCATTGAAGGTTGGATACTAAATTGCTTGTTTACTATGTTAGGACTGACTGTTTACATTCATTGTTAATGAACAGAGATAAACATAACTAATTCAATACAGAGCCTGCGTGATGTAATCTGTTTATTACATACTCAGTAGGCTTACTAGCTTTCAAATCAACAACATTTTCTTGCTCTTATTCCATTCTTTGCAAGACTAGATTTTAATTAAACTTTTAAAGCTACTCAAGTTGTAAAATGCACCATGTCTTTGATAAAACTTGTTTTGTTGTTGTTTTTGTTTAAACATTGTTATTGTCATTTTAAAAACGTTTTAAAATCCATTAAATTTTTGTTTGTCCAAATTCACAGTCTTATTAAATTAGATGTATTTTCTGTCATTTTAAAATTTATCTAGCGATTTATTGCTTTGAACGTTGAAAATCCATTTTGAATACTGAATTAAGTTTGTTTTATACAGGTTGTTTAAGTGGTGAGTTCCATACATTTACATTTATTTATTTCCAAAATTCCCTAAAAAATTATACAATATAATACAAAATATGAAGGACCTACAGGAGGCATAAATGCCTGTACATAGGTTGGTCCTTAAAATTAATTATAACATTTAAATTTACGGATATTTAACACAAAAACAATTTGTTTGTTTTTTTTTTTTTTTTATAAGGAAAGCAATATATCATGAGGAATGTAAATGTACGAGTTTGTTTTTTCGTGACTGTTTTTTGAGCCATTAATTAGCTTCAATATTTCTAAATGATTATTTTTATTTTTCACAGTATTTAATTCTATTAATTTATTTTTGTTTGATATTATTAATTGATTATTTTAGTGACGAATTTTGTGCTAGCATTTGCGGTTAAACAATCACTTATAAAGTTTTTATGAAGTAACGCTAAACATTCAAAGTGCCTAACAGAAAAATAATTCAAAGGTCGTTTGGAAAGTAAAGAACATTTTTATCTAATGAGCTGCTAAGTTACCCCAGTACCACTGCTGTTTTGTCTGTTTTTTGACTTTTCCACTCCTTCAAACCAGTCTGATGTTAACAGTGAGCTACTACAGTTGTTCACTGTGCACTTATGTGACTTTAAAATGTCTGGCAAAACTAATGACTCTGCCAAATGCGAGGTTAATAGTGTAATACGCTTTTTGAATGCTTATTGAAATTTACTGACAGACATCTGAGGTTTGTAGTAATGTTTGTGGCAAAAGCCTGTCAGTAGAATGGCATTAGTCCTGATCCCGATTCCTACTGTCAGACTCTTCATCAACAAAACAAATGGTGTGGATTGTCAAGCAGCATTGTACTTGTTCACAATAATGCATATCCATGTGTTGCTGCGTTGACTTTGTCATTGCTTCAGCAGTTTAAATTGGAAGTTTTTGAACATCTACCTTATAGCCTGAACTGGGTTTAAAGCAGCTTTACTGTAATGGAGGACTGACCATACCGGGCTTCTTACCCTTAGTCTTATCAAGAATGATCAGGGGTATCCTCCATAGTCTGATATGCACCCTGCAGTTCGAAGCTCGAATGGCCTCCTTTGCAGGTTCGTTTAACTGGAAGACCAGAAACATATCGTTTTAGTTTGCTCTGACCAAAAGGATTTTCCATTCTTTGACCTTCAAGGCCAGATTCTGCCCCTTTGAACATGTCAACAATGGCTTCAGAGCCCAGGCTTGCCAGCTGGCTTAGTGTTCTAAGGATCACCTTGGTCACCCACATCACTTCCATTCTGTTGCTGGCCCGCAATTCTCCGACTTGTGATCCCAACTGTGGCCATCTGCCATTCCCTAGTGGGCTGATCAAAGGCTAAATTAAGAGTGCATCTCTCCAAATAACACACGGAAAACTGTGGGAAAGAACCATCAGTATGCTTCTGGAGTGCTCCCAACTATCTTCATCTACAAGCTGTTCCCATGCTCCTCAGTCAACTTTTGACTAGAGTAGTCTACAAAAACAACCGCTACCTTCTTCAAAGATAAGGTCTCACTAAAGGTTTGGGTTTGTGTGGAGGTATGATCCTCTACCCGTCTCATCTTCTTTGACCTCGCCCTCTGAATCTAGCAGGAGAGTAGTGTACTCTTGTCCTCTTTTCCACCTTTCTTCTACTGAGAGAAAGAGACTTCAATTTTTCATCTCTCGTATTGAGTAGTAGCGTGATTTACTTAAATATTATCAGTTTTTCTAATTTTCCGACTCCTGTACTCATTTTCATTTTCTTCGAATACTTGTACATATTCTGATTTTTTTTTATTAACATTGCTGACACAAGTTTTACTGATTTGAAATTTTTCAGCTGTTGCTCTTTGACTATTATTTTTTAGAAAATTAATAACTTCAATTTTATCTATTATAACACAACTCTTCATACTGTTTAGATTTTTTATTCTTCATATTTTAAGAAGAAGTATAACTAACTGTATATTAAAAATAAAAACTTTAAAAACATTACAAAGCAAATAAGAACACTGCAAGTTCATGCAACTAAAACTTAATGTTCACTGTTACAAAGAGCAGCAGTACAATGAGTGAACACTGTAGGTTTATTCTTAGAATTTCTGAGAAAATAGGACAAAGGAACCCTTTCTAAAGGGGGGAGGGATAAACATTCCTCATTTCACTCTCACCTTTTCAAACTCCAGTTTCTTTTATATCTCAAGACAATAGATGGGAACAGAAGGCAACAAGATGGGCAAAGGAACAGAAGGTGATAGTGCATTGGTCACTTGGGACAGGTGCAAATATCATTACACATTATAAATTTAGCACTTTATACATTAGCAGGTGGTCACTAAGATGTACTTTTCATTTTCATGGATAAAAATTAAAATTTCTGAAAATGGTCACTTTAGTCATGTGATCACTTTACCAAGGTGAACACATTTACTACAGGCTCTATATTAAAAAAAGCAATAATGTACTCCTGACAGTGATCTTGCAGTAAATCATTCAGATGGGGATTTAAAAGCATTTCTCAAATTTGAATTGTCACCTTTTCCTACCTCCTTATTCACAGATGAGTGAACAAAATCTTCCTTATACATATCATTCACACCCATTACAGGAGGTGTAATATCTACAGGATCCCAGATGTTGTGGTTCATGGTAGTGAAAAAGTCCTTGCAAAAAGCTAACATCACTGCGCAGCCTGCAGTTGAATAAGCTGACCTCATGATTGTAAACACTGCCATTTCTGTTGTATCTCAGTATGACTCTGTTCATTTAATTGGTGAGGATACTGACATTCTTGTTTGCATCACTACATTGGCACCAACACACTAATTTTTTTAATTCAGTATCCTTATCAACAACACACACATAGTTGTATTTTTCTTGTGTACTTTGTAAAATTTTCTTCATGAAACATTATATGAGAAGAAGAGATTGCCCGTCAAAGTCGTTTACAGTTTTTAGCATTTTTTTTGTCACCATCAGGGTAACCATGAAAAATGACAGATATATCTTGATCATAATGATTATGCAAGTATTGAACATGGCTGTCAGTTATAGTTCAAGAAGAGTCTGCTTGATTTATTACGTCTTCACTGATGCCATTGTGTGTAGTGTTTATGTAGTGTTTCCACTTTCCTGCATGAATTTAAAATGTTTGATTTCTGAACACAAAACATGTTAAGCCAGCCAAAATTCATAATCATATTCAAGATGTTAACAGTGTAAATGCAATGAGAGATAGAATGGTGAGAAAGTGGGTTAGGAAGTTTAATGAAGGATGGACCAGTGTCCACGATGAGATGCAGAGTGGGCGCATCTGTTGTCAAAGATGATTTGGTGAGGAAAATTGATCAGAATATTCATGAGAACAGATAGGTCACATTCATGCTTTCTGATGAATTTCAACAAGTTTCATGGCCCTTGCATGAGTGTTTCAAACTGCTTAAGTTATCACAATCTGTGTTTCCACTGGGTTCAAAAAATGCATACTGACATCCACAAATCCCTGACATGTCAAATCCCACAAATCACATTTGACAGTGCTTTGGAATGTTCTACTTGGTACAGTGATGAGTGGTATTTTTAAATCAAATTTTGACTGAACTTGGGTTCATCATGTCATCCTGGAATTAAAATAGCAGTCAGTGGAGTGGAGAATCAATTAATCAATCAGTCAATATATATATGTATATAACAATTTAAAACAACATTGTCAGCTCAGAAATGCATGTGTACTGTGTTGTGGGACCGAAAAGGGGTTCTGCTTCTGCTTGTCGAATCCCTTCCCAGAGGCCAAACCATCAATGCAGCACAATATTGTAAGACATTGAAAAATCTTCAAGGCTCAGTTCAAAACAAAAGGAGAGGGGTGCTCAGCCAAAGAATTGTGTTGCTTCATGACAATGCCGATATAAAAATAATACAAAAAAAAGAAGATTTTTATTTAAATGTTTGTTTTGTTTCCTATTTACAGTGAATTAAAACTAATGCGGGCATAACAATGAGATTTGCTGCTATGTTGTTTTCAGGTTACTATTGCTGTTAAGTGGCCATGTTTCAAAACATGACTTTTAAGTAATAGTAAAATTAACAATTTTATGATAGCTGTTAACAAAATTAACAAATAATAAACTAGCCATGCTTTGCTACGACATTGTAAACATTTTGGGTATTTTACATAAAAATGGTAGGAGTTAGAAAATATACTACTGTATCTGACCTAACAATTTTTCAACAAAGTTAGATAGGGCTCTTTAGCCAGTGTGGAAAGAAAAACAGGACTGTACCCAAATAAGTTCTTCTTCGGACACCATTTGGAAGAATTTGTTAAAAGCTCCATCAGTTTTTTAGTTTAAAGGTTTTATTAAATTGAAACCAACTCACTGAGATGATTAATTCAGGTATATTTTTATGGGTGTTTGTTATCTGTGTTGCTAAACATTTTGGAGATCATTTTCTGCTTTGTGAATATTATCATACTATATATTACAATATATAATCACACACAGACACACACACACACACACACATGTGCACACACACACACACACACACACACACACACACACACACACACACACACACAAAAATTATATAATATATATTATGATCAGTAGCTTTATATTAGTACTGTGTATAGATAGGCCTCTAATAATTTTAATCAGATTAATACTCTTATTACTTTTTTCAAATACACAAATTTAATTTTAAAAGTGTGTTCAAACCGTGTTTTTCCTGGGGTGGAGCTATCTTTTTGCTGAATTATATTTCATACCCTCTGAAACAGCTTCTCTTTATAAATGTCCTCCTCCCAGAATCTCTTCTAAATTCACCCATGCTTGCTATAAGTGCACCAACAAATATTTGTTGTGTGATGTTTCTCAAACAATAAAAAAAACTTAAAAATTATCTTTAGGAAGAAAGAAGCATTATTTAAAATATCAGTTATTTAAAGAAGATTATTACGGGCTATTTGTTCAAATGTAGCAGTATTTTGATAACTGTTATTGCTTTGTTATTGACATAATTTGATTGTTGACTGAATAGATTTAGTTATCATGGTTTCCTTATGTGATATTTTCATTTAAAAGTTTTTAACCAAAATAGCAGAGTATTTGGAAATGTATTTACATTTTTCATTTCAGTGTTAATTCTAAATTGTTTTAAAAAATAATAAAGCAATTATCTTTTTTTTCTACCCAAAGTGATGACTTCACAACGATAATAATTATGTAGGATTTGTAGTACAAGTTATTTAAAAATAATAAATAATGTTACACAAACTTTATGTAAAACAATTTGGATAGTAGGCCTACTTTCTATAACCAGTTATGATGTAAGAAATTTGAAACAAAAGAAGTTTATAGTTTGGGAATAATTTTAAAAATAAACTGAAACTTGGGATCATTGAAGAAATTTTGTATCTTCATGTACAACTAAATTTTTACATCATTAGATTGATTTTTTTTATATCTTTTGAAATGAATTGTCTATGAAAATACAGTAGAACCTTGATTATATGAGGTAATTAATGAGAGGAAAGACACAGAAAACTGGAATCATGACTAAGCCACTGGTAATAAGACAGTCATAAAAATATTGTAACTACAATAATGAGGAATGTGTTTTATTAATATGTACTGTACTTTACACTTATATTTATGTATTACATTTATAAAATATGCACTGTATTCAACATTTATTCTGCAGAAATAAAATAATGTTAAATTGAGGAAAAATTAACAAAAAAAAAAATACAATATTTACATGAAAAAGAAAGAAACATTGTACACAAAGGTCTTCCTAAAAATCTGGTTTTGCAACTGAAATATTTATTGTTTTTTTTGGATCTTTTCTTAAAATTTATGATCACAATTTTTGTAAATTAATCACTAAAGAGGCTTAAACCTCTGGATAGTCCATTAAACACTCAAATTGACATGAGCATGTCAATTACATGTAGGGTTACCGGACAATATATTGATTGTTTAAGACCATTGATACAACTATCGATAGCTCTTTACAACTCAGTATTGATAGGACTGACTGCTTTGTCATTCAGCAAAAACTAACAGCTGACTTTCACAGATTAAACATGTTCATTTTTCTTAATCATACATGAATTTTTAAATTATTGACTTTATATTACAATAATAGCTTGTAAGATGAAAGGGAACTCAGTGGTCGATGTGGCCAAATCACCAGTTGGTCTGCTGCATCTCTAAACTGTGCACTTTAAGGTTCTTAGTTCTTGCCGCATTTATTCCTGTTTCTTCTTTTTCCTTACCATTAGTGCTGATCCCTCGTCCTCATTAGTCTTAACTGGCATAATGTATGGACGTTAAGCGAAAAAAAAATGAGATAATCGAGTTTTTACTGTATTTTATATCATATTTCATAAACAATTGGTCAATTAATTCCAGCAGTGTGCACAGACATATCAAACAAACAATGCTAGTCCTTTTTGTTTGAACAAAAGGATTCTGAAAACAAATATATCCATAAAATATCAGACTAGATATTTTTATAATCTTTTAAACACTTTGTGCAGGGAAAAAGTAAAACAAGTTTTCCAAATTGTCTTTAAAATTTGGGATGAATTAATTTTCTAAAAAAAATATTTGAATTATAGTATTTACCATACTCATAGTGGGATAATTGAGGTTTATGTTCACACTAACTGTTACCTGCTGCTTTGTTTGTGTAGATTTCTTGATTTGATAATTTGATAAAAATAATAGCTGGACATGTTGCATTCAAATTGATATTCCCCAAAACCTATAAAATCAATAGCCTTGTGGAATTTTTATGGGTATCTTGGATTTATTGTTTTTTTTTGGAAGTGAAGAAAATAGATTTAATTTATTTCAAATTAAAGTTCCTTTCCAAATTTAAAATTTAGTTCCAGGTTTGATAAGGGACTTTTAATAGTTTATATAGTCATTACAGTGCTCTGTACATCTAAATTATTGCCAATTGTTGTATTTGAAATTTGTCCTTAAAGAGCATTTGTCCTTAATGAAAATTTGAGAAATGAGAAAATGAGAAATTTGTCTACTATATGACCCAAACTTCCATGGAAAATTACAATAATTACAATAATAATAATAAGGAAACAAAAATTAAATTAAATATTCCAGGGTGAGATTGTATGGACTAGCAAAATTTCAACCCCTTTAGCTTTAGCTATTGTCATTTCAGACATATTGTGTTGCAATCACCCTTTTGGCAGTTCAACTACAGCATTTTATATTTGAGCGAACAATTATATTTTTGATCCAGCAGTTAGCCTAAAATGATTAAATCTATATAGTAAAATAATATAGATGTAGTAAAATTAATCCCATTACAGAAGATAATTAATAACAGGTACACCACACAACCATTCCATGGAATTTTTGATCATAGTAAACCCCTTACAGTTGAATTTTTTTAAAAAGATGAAATTCAGAAATAATGAAAAGTGTTTATTTTTCTTGTAGAGGCTTCATGCTGTTTAAAGAAATCTGACCAAAAAATATGTTTTCAATTAAAAATTTTTATACTCTCTTTTACCCCTTCAGTAGTAGAAATTTGGAAATTCTTACGAATCTGTACATTATAAAATGAAACTATTTACCAATTTTTTATTGACTGCTTCAACGGTTTCGTCCCTATGATGATAAATCATTTATTTTAGAAATACAGTAAAACCTTTGATTTAATGGAGTATTATATGAAGTGAGAGATAGTCTGATAGTAATTTGTTTTACTGCTTCTTATTGTTTATCTTCATTTGTAAGCAAAAACTCCAGTGTTCTGTTAAATGGTTTGGTTTTTTAAAATATACAATAAAGTTAAATATAGCATGTGCAAGCAAGGATGAACTGAAACTGTCAGTCATAATGTAACGGAACTACAGTAAAACCTCCATTTACTGATTTTGGTAAATTGAAACCCAAGTTATCAAAAACACAACCAGAATTGAAAATCCCTTAAACAGAAATTAAATTAAATATAAGGAATATAAGGGTGAGATCATATGGACTAGCATAGAAGTAAATGCCTAACCTTTAGTTAATTTCCCCTGCCATCAGCTCATGAGTCTAAATAAATAAATAAACACTGCTATTCCGCACCCACCACCTCAGAAGACTGTTAATGCCAGTTGACGTCCTTTTAATGAAAAGATGGCAAAACATTGCTACTCGAAAAAATTACAAGGGACATTAGAAATACAAATTACTTTTTTTAATGAATAATATATTGTCTTAAGTACATTATACACTTTATTGATGCAAGCGTAAACAAATAATTTTTAACTTTAACAAAGAACATAAGTCATGGTCTAAAAAAAGGAGGTTTGAAACATGGTACATTCCTGTAAATTTCTTCCTGTAAATTTCTGTAAGATCTTCAAGAGATCTTCTATAATTAATCACGTAGAATAAAGTGTTACATGTAAATGCCTCAACGAAAAAAAACATTTGAAATGGCTTCCCTTCTTTTAGTTCGGATAAACAAAGATGTACTGTATCCATAAGAAAAATGATTAAAACGAAAAGATACAAAATATTATTACTCACTTTCAAAATTTCAAACAAAATAATTGATTGTTTTGTCTGTTAAATTAGGGTCTGTTAAACCTAAGGTTCACTGTACATATCAGTTGTACTAAGAGGTGTCTTTGTAGTTATTTGAATCTCTTTACATTTACATTTGTTTTTGTTGTAGGATGTTGGATGCGTAGAACTGTCAGGCATTCATAAAGAGCAAGCGGTTTTAGTGGAAGTGCATACTGTAGGACCGTGGCTTATTCACCGATGTTTGAGCTGTCAGATTTATACGCATGCTTTGAATTCGTCCAGTAATGCTACTATCCTTGTTAACAAAGCATTAATTGTAAGTGTTGTTTGTTTTAATCATGATTGTAGTTTTTACATGAAATAATTTTAACAGTTATTTATTGCTTTTTTTAGAATTTGTATTTTTAACTAGCTGGTAGTTAATTATTTAGCGGCACATTGCTGCCACAGAAAAAATAAGAAATAATGATAAAAGAATTAGAATGTAAATAAAATAATGATATTTATTTTCTTGTTGATAATTAGTTTATAATATTGAAGTGATATCCGTCTTGCCCCTCCCAATAAACTATGGGATTCTACAGCATATTGTATATTTGATGTGTTTCAGTGACATGTTGAATTGTATTATTTCATTGCTGAAGAATAATATCACAATATAACGTTCTTTGCCAACTATGACAGTCGCAACTTCATTGATGTTATGAAGTGCGTTGTAGTGTCCGGCATGTTGTCCGAGTGGTTTTTTCAGCTCATATTTGAATTGCAGAATGATCCTCCATTAAGTTATCAATTAAAGTTTTGAATAATCTTATCAATGCATTTTGTTGGTGGAAAAATGAGTGCAAATAGCATATTATGTGATGTTTGGAATTGCATCACATCGGTAAGGGGGTTGAATATTACAATTCTTTTTTAGCCTATAACCTTCCCGGGAAACTCCTGAACATTTAGCGAAAAGCCCCATCACAATTGGATGAACGGTATGGCAGCGCATAAAATACGAATAAAGAAACATTGATTTTTATGTATTACTTTAGATAACTGTAATACAGAGTAATCATTACATACTGAGATAAAGCATCGAAAGCTTATAGAATTTAAAGAATAAATTTTTAACTATTGATCTGTGGTTATTTGTTTGAAAACCTCCGAGTTATAATCATATAGCACTGAATCTTTGATCAGTTACACTGACACCACCAGAGTACAAGATTTTTGCATAGTGTGATGGCCGACACTTCTAGGGTTAAGATTTGGAATAGCTGCCATGTTGAAACTGGTGGAAGGATTTTGTTAGGAAATAAACTTGTCTAAGTTATTAATGCAATTGATTTTTGTACCAATTCTGAATCAGATTGGCTTTAATTAGCATAATATCTCAAATTACAGTATATACATTGGGAATAACCCTGACTTCTATCAAGTTCACTTTTTTTAAATAAACAATCTTTAAAAATTTTAAATGCTAATTTTTGTACTTTGAATACTGATTATGATAATAAAATTGCGGTTTTTTCAAAAAAGTGTAAAAAAATTAAGAATTTTTAATATTTGAAATAGGTAAGAACATTTTAAAAGTTTGCTGGGTGATGAACTTGTCCAAGCTATTACCAAGATCGATTTTTAAACCAGGTTTGAATTCAAAAGGGTCAAAATTATAACTGTGAGAATGGTCTCATATTTACACACATAGTTCTGTATACAATTTTTAACAATGCCTCAAAAAGTGACCTAGAATTCATGACCAAGTTCAAGGTCTCTTGCCATGATGACTCCTCCATTAGCTTATTTTCAATAAAAATTTGCTAAAAATACATATTTTACTATTTGATATTAGTTTTTTACAAAACGCTATTTTTTTTACTACCAACACAAATTCCAATATTATTGTTTAGATATTCTTACCTGATAGACTTCGAAGTGTTGTAGCACTTTTAATTCATTACTTTTTGTCCCACATTTTTAGAAAAAAATTTGTTTTTCAAATTCTCAAAGAAATGAATAGATTGAAATCAAAAAATTATCAATAAAAACCAGCTCAGTTTTAAAAAGTGGTTAAACCAAGAATGAATTTGCTTATATGTACTATTTGAAGATTGTTAACACAAGTCCTTGTAGCAAGTCAGAAATAAAAACAATTATAGTTCAAGAATTAATTTAAAAAAAATTACTATGTTGGTTTGTTTTGTTTTTAAAAATTTATATTTGAAATTTCTTTTCTTTAAAATTTGCTGCAAAGATTTGAGTTATAAATATACATTAAAAAAATGATTAGGCTGATTTTCTGATGTTTATTGTTAGCTTAAGAAGTTTTTTTTCAAGTAGCAACATATAAAAATTTTATGCATGGTTTTTAAACCATTTATTAAAAATTTATCAATTTTACCTTAAAAAGACGTTTATAACTTTTTATAGTAATGAAAATATGTTATGCAATGGTTTATAATTTTGGGTCAAGGTTAATTGTAATCTTATGTTAGGAAAAGTATTATATTTAGAAAAAAAAATGAAATTTTTATCTAATATTAGCTCTGTACCTGTGCTTCACTATGGTACTTTTCAGGTAATAAAAATTACAACTGATTAACTTAAAAGTTGGCAACAATTTTATTTCAGTGTAAACTACAGTACGTTTAAAGCTTCTGAAAATACCCCTTTTAAAAATAAATCAGAATTTTGAATGCTTTCAAATTGATAGTCATTTTGAAAGTTTCAGATAACATGAAAACTATTAAACATTGTATTTAACAAATATAAAGGTTTCCATTAAACTGTCAAGTCATTTTGCAATGGACAGTCAACAAAATTATCATTTCACTATAAGAAACAGACATTCAATCAGACATAAATTTGCTTCGGCTTTTCCACTGCATGAAAAAAATCTGTTGGACAGCTACAGCTCATAAAAAAGTTTGTCATGCTGTATCCCAGTGAAAAAACAGACAAATTATGCATTTTAAACATAAAAAGACAAATAAATCATGCATTTGAGTGCCTGTCATTTTGTTTATGACAGTTTTGAGTTGCCTGAAAACCTTGTCACAGCTCTATATAACAAAGCAAAAAGTTTGTTTGAAAAGCATGAGGCTGTTTTCCCTGCAAAAAACCCAATTAATAGTGCAAAAGCCATGAGAAAGAAGCCTTTTCAAATCACTTAAAAAGATGATAAAGTTTAGAAGTTTTGTAAAAGTTTTACAAAACTGGTGAAATTTCGACTTCGTAGACCATGTCATTCTTGAGGTACAGTGATCAGCGAACGATATGTCTTTAAAACATTCCAATGTACTTTTTCCAAAGCTTAAATAATGCAAGTTTTGTAGTAAATACCAACATTAAGGCAATTGCTGTTGTCAATAGTTTGTGATAAACACTTATTTAATGTGTTATGTTAATTAAGTAATTAAAGATTTCAGTTATATTGTTAGAATAATTATTTTACTGTCTATTTTTAGATAATATTAGTTTATGTTTTCTGTTATTTGTTGGTTTAACAAGCAAGCTCCTAATTTTTTTAACAAAATCTGATTGAACTGATTTTAAGAAATTATCTATTTTTCAGTTTTTATGTTCTGGAACTGAATTTTCTTTGGAGAAAGTGGCTCATACAGTTTGTTTGGTTTTTAAATATGTAAGAACTACATTTAGTCCATTTTAAGTCCATTATGAGAATATTTTTACATATTTATGTGAGAATATTTAACCTGCGTTCAGAGAGCCCTTATGTGTGGCTAGCGGCGATCTTCAAATCAGATCAAATGTATATTTACTACAGCTTGGGTATATCAATTACTTTTACCGATCAAATAAGTGTCTGGATAAAATTTTTGCAGTTAATATTTTCATCACTGAATCACGTAGTGTTTATTGGTATAGAAATTAATCATTTTTATTTAACTTGTTTTAATGTATAGTTTTCTTTATTCTTAAAAAAATATGTTTATTTGTGTAAATATGTATGAAAATATTTTTAATTAATATTTTTATTTAAAAAATAAGTATAATTTTATAAAAAGGGTTAATATAAATTATATATAGAACAAACTTCGAGTTATTTCGACACCAAACCTGGTATGATAATCCACTTTAATTAATTACAACAGTATACATTTAAATTTTAAACATATTCTGCTAATAATATACTACTAATACTAAACATATACTACTAATAATAATGATAATAACATTTTTTTAAATAATGAAAACTCTTTGTAATAGTACATTTTAAATCAGTTCTATATAGCCACAAAAAACATAAGCAAGTACCTTAACATTGTAGCTCTGCCATACAAATAAAAATTAGTATTTGTCAAAAATTGCAAAATGTCAATATAGGTTAATCTAATGAACTAATTAATTCAAATTTTAACATGATTAACAAAAATTAATTATTAATTATTGAAAGTTAGTAGATAATAATAACTAAACCTTTCAAGTTTAGACACATGGCACGAATGACAGATTAGATGTAAATAAATAATGCCAAAACAGTTGTGTATACAATCACAATAATTGAGTGAATGCCTTTTCCAAGTAGGTCAGTAGATATATTACAGCAGATAAATTTCAGCAGATAGATTGCAGCACTTACCAAGTATACGAGGTGTGTTCAGAAAGTAACAAGAATTTTAATTTTTTGAACAAAATATTTATTCTTCGACATTGATGTTGTCGCCTTCAAAATAGTTTCCATTGGAGATCATACACTTGTGCCAGCGCTTCTTCCAATCCTCGAAACACTTCTCAAACTCTATCTTTGTGATAGCCTTTAGTTCTTTCAGCGATGCGCTTTTAATTTTATCTACAGCTATAAAATGACGGCCCTTTAAGGTTCTCTTTATTTTTGGAAATGTGAAAAAGTCACATGGAGCCATGTCTGGCGATTATGGAGGCTGGGGCATCGTTGCAGTACTGTTTTTGGCCAAAAATTCACGAACAAGCATGAAGTGTAAGCTGGTGCATTATCATGGTGCAAAAGCCATGAATTGTTTTCCACAGATCCGAGCGTTTTTTTCGGATCACTTCACACAAACAAACTTGTAGGTAGTACTCCTTATTGATCGTTTCACCTGGTGGCAAGAATTCATGTTGCACTATGCCATTAATATTGAAGAACACAGTGAGCATAACCTTCACGTTCGACCGCACTTGTCGAGCCTTTTTCGGTCTTGGCGAGACAGAATGCCTTCACTGGGATGATTGAGCCTTATATTTAACGTCATATCCGTAAACCCATGTTTCATCACCTGTTATAATACGTTTCAGTAATTCTGCATCGTCGTTGACTACTGACAACTCGTCGTAATTTAGTGACTCCTGAGCAACTTTTCTTTGCCGCTGTTTTTGTTCAAAATTCAACAATTTTGGAACGAATTTTGCTGCCACGCGTTTCATACACAAAACATTGGAAACAATGTCATGACATGATCCAATTGATATACTAACATCATCAGTGACCTCTCTAATTGTGATTCGGCGATTGTTCATAACCATTTCTTTCACTTTTTCCACGTTTTCATCGGTTGATGTACTGGGGCATCCAGGGCATTCCTGTCATCTTTAACGTCTTCATGGCCTTCTTGGAACTGCTTATACCACTCGTAAACTCTTGCTTTACTCATAGCAGACTCATCATAGGCCTTTGTTAACATTTCACACACTTTGTTACATTTTATTCCATTTTTTACGCAAAATTTGATACAAATTCTTTGCTCCATTTCTTTTAACAAACGAAAATCGCCAAGCTCATAACACGTCTAACCTTAGTGGCTGTCACAGACAAAGTCAACAATGAAAACAGCTGAAAATTTTATCATACTTCAAGGGCATGTATGCCAACATAATAAAAAAAATGTTTGACAATCGGACTCTCCAAGCCCACGAAATTTAAAAATTCTCGTTACTTTCTGAACACGCCTCGTATTAGCTGTATCTAGAATTTATAAGAAAAAATAAATAATAGTTCAACATAGGGCCATTATGGGTAGGACAGTCGAGCTGTAATGGAAAGTAATAAGAGCCATTATGTGTGGTCTGTCCAAGCTGAGGTGACAGAAACACTATTTAACATCAGCAAAAATATAATAGCCACTAAGTATGGTCTTCCGAGCTGAGTGGGAGATCTCTGAATCACATTTAACCTACTGCAAAGGGTTAGTGTAATAAATTTTTGTTTATATTTTTAAAGAATTTAATAAATTTTTTTTATTTACTTATTAATTAACTGCTATGTCAAATACATTGTTCAGAATCACTTTTATAGTAAGTGAACTCCCCATGGGACCAGATCTCTTTTTGGATAGTAATAAAAAAAAACCAAAAATAGGAAAGGTAACTTCATTTCCTTTTTATCACCATTGTAAGCATCAGACACTGATATCGGGTTTCAGTTTTCCAGGAAGGTGTGTGGCTAACTTGATCGGCTGTTAAGAGAGTATCCACTGTCCCTAGAAAAATATCTTACCATATGGTTTTGGTAAATTCAAAAATGTTTTTTAACATTAAAGCTAATCTGTTTTTTTTTTGCTGCTAGGCAAATCCTCAAGAAATAGCGGCTTTGAAATTAAGTGAAAAGTATTCACCAGTGTTTAGAATCCTAGTCAATCCAGATATTGACCTTTCTACAATGAGGCCTCAAGGTATGAAAGTACATCAGATATTGTGCATAATTTAAAATAAGAAATGAAGTATACTGTTTTTTGTGTAGCCATCATGCAACATGAATTTATATTAATTAATTCTTGTTTTACAGTAACTCCAGATCATATAAATATTGCTCTTATTTTCTCACAAATTTTTGAAGAGAGTCATTTTATGAAGAGAAAGTATTCTTTTTTTTAATTACTTAATTAATTAATTAAAAAAATGATGTGTCAATTATAAAAAAATCTTCATGTTTTATGACTCCTGGAAGCTTATTTAACCCTTTCAATGCCATGGACTTATTCACATGGACAAAAATTTAATGATTTTTATTTTACTCTTTAGATAAATGAACAAATTTTATGAAAATTATATTTTAAATTTTTATACACACACACACACACACACACACACACACACACACACACACAACATTTAGTAAGAAAAAAGTAGTAAAACTCTTGGTCAGCTATGCACCTTACAAAGAAATCACATGTCTCTGTCAGCTTCCACCTGAACTGTTCACTGTTTGCTTGAGGAGGGCCTCGCCTCTCCCTCTGCCCCTGACAGGCAAACTTTAAGTAAGTTACACAGAAAAGTCAGTACCCTATGCGGGGTTGGAATCCACTCACATCTCAGGTATAGCGCCTTAGACCGCCTGGCCGCTTGACCAGCCTGAAATTGTTTCATGTAACAAGTCTTTAACAAGTAAAAGTTGTTGGTTATTGTATTATTGTTTGGTTATGTTAAACATTTTCTTGTTTACTGCTTGATAATTTTAAATTTATTTTTGAAAAAAAACATTGTCACAGCTAAAGAATACTAGCATTGAACTTATATAAAAGAAATGTCTGGTTGGCACTAAAGGGTTAAACATCCTTATTTTATTACTGTGAAGACGAAATCCAATCAGAAATTATTTTTAAACCTATTCCATTTTATTTAATTTTTTTTGTTTCAATTTGAGTATAATGACAAAAATTTTAACAAGATATTATGAACCAGTTTCGTTAAATCATTCCAATGTTCAGTTTTTCCCGATAGTTCCCTGACTGGATTTTTGGGAATGTGTTTTATTGTGGTACAAACTAATTGGCAATATTGTTAGTGTTTTAATCAAAAATAATGTTGAATTTTTTAAAGCTTAAAAAGTAGCCAATTTCATCGAAATCGGTTAGTTCATTAATTCTCCAGCAATGTGTACATACACATAGATGGGCACACTTCCGAGTCAAAGTTACTTTTTTGGGCTTGCAAAATGGATACATCCAGCATTTTTTTTTTTAATGATTACTTTCATTGCACTTCTTGTAAAAAGAAATTTATTAACTTTCCTTATAGATGTCTTTCCTTATTTATTTGACAAGGCAAAGTGTTATTATTATGTAAATAAAAGGAGATAGCGTATACTAATTTACTTAGATGAGATATATTTGTTATGTAGGTTATGCGTGTATGATGAATTTGCCCTTGACATTGAAAACTTGTGTTGGGTAAACAATGGATTATTCATGAGCTTTACGTTTCATTAATAACAAAGTATTTTTGGCTCACTAGATTGTAAGCTTATGTTTTTATAATTTGAATAAAATCACTGTGTAAGGTTAGTTTGTTATTTTCTCATAGACTTGGATATTTATTACTATCTATTATATTTGGCTAATGATTAGTATTAGTGGAGTATATTTGATCACAAAGAATTGGGTTTGGGTTGGTTTGATTGGAATTTTCTTAAATAAATGGTAATTGATTCTGAAATAATGAATGTTACATTATTGTGTAATGCACTCATTGTAAATGCACTCATTGAAGTAGGCATTTTATTTCTTACTTTTGTATACATTTTACTTGCTCATTAAACAAAGTATAAAGAAAGTATGATCACAAAAAAAAAGAATTGATCATAAGACTTTGATTGATCTTTATATCTTAATGCTTTGGCTATCACACAGTTTACTACTTTGGCTTGTCATCGTAATTTACTAATGAGAAATACAACAATATGATCTACTACTGCTATACTTTGGTCAGTAATAGCTGAAAATCAATTCAACAGGTAGCATCTAATAAATTGAGCACTTATGATTTTTTCCATTTACATTTACATTAAAATGTAAAGAGCATATTAATCAGGTATATACATTTTTCAATTAACTGATATTTTTATTAAGTTCACTTTTCTGCCACTTTCATATTTTTCTGAGTTATAGTAATGAAATTACAAGAGCTGTAACATAACCTTGTCTTCAAGTTTTGTTTACTATGTAGTCAAAATGGCTGGCAATTGTGATGTGTTTGTGTGTTTCGTATTGATGATAACATAATTTAGTTAAATGTTATGATGTACAAAAATGTTCAGTATTTACCAGAGAATATAACTATACCAGTCAAATTAGGATATTCAGTAAAATAAAGTGGTTTATCGTAGTGCAAACTTAATGTTTTAAAATTCATTTGTTCAATTAGAAATTAAAACCCAATCTTTTAAAATAAGAATTTAAGTAAAAAAATACTATATACCAATAAATCCTATACAATATCTGTAATAATAGTGGCTTTTTTCAGTTTTTTTTAATGAAAATAGTAAATATATTTAAAAATATAGTTACATAAGTACTTTTCTACTAAAATAGTCCAGCAATTACAAATAGATACTGGACAGGCCAGCAGCCAAAGGATAAATGAAAAAAGTGTTTTTTTACTTGGATGTGTGTGTGTGTGTGTGTGTGTGTGTGTGTGTGTGTGTGTGTGTGTGTGTGTGTGTGTGTGTGTGTGTGTGTGTGTGTGTGTGTGTGTGTGTGTGTGTGTGTGTGTGTGTGTGTGTGTGTGTGTGTGTGTGTGTGCGTGCGCATGTGTGTGTGTGCACGCGTGCGTGTATGCATGCATGCATGCGCATTTTCCAGATCCAGTACCACATTGCTGGAAAATGATTTAATAATTGATTTTGGCTTATAGATCTTGTTTACCCATATCTTGGCATCATTTCTTAAGTTTTCAAAAAAAACCTTTATGACAGTTCTTTTTTTGGTCAAAACATTTTTTAAGTTTGATTTTCTCACAAACCATTTTAATTTTTATCAAATACTGCTTAAACACATCCATAAATAACCAAACAAATTTTAGGGATCCATATCCCCAAAAATCTGGTTCAGATGTAAAGTAGAGTCTTGCTACTCCAACCTAAACCGGGCGCCAAACTTAAAAAAAAAGTTTGTAATTGTTTTTTGTTTACCAACTGTTTGACGTTTTCTTGCCACTACATTTCGCTCTCATGAAAGTAAAATACCTTTTACTTTTTATAAAACACAGAATAAAAAAATATGCGAAATATTATGGAACAGACACAAGCAGAATGCACTCTAATCATCAACTCTTCTACTACGAATCTGAATTGATACTAAAAGATGGAAATGAACGAACAGAGCAGGTATAAGGGTGGTCAACCCCCTCTATATTTGAAGAGAATGTAGGTCATCGGCTGAGCGCGTAAGTAATATGCAGGCGTAAAGGTCTAACATGTAGTCTAGAAGTATGAAAATGGCACACATGCATTGTATATTTGGTTTTGCAATAAATCCTATAAATTACTTGAAATAGTGTTCTTTGAGGCTAGGTCAGATTAAACAGAAGGTCGGATTAGCGAAGGTCAGATAAGCAAGACTCTAATATAGTTAAAAAATCTCAAAATTTTGCTATAATTTTCTACAGTAATATTTTTTAGAAATTTGGTCAAATATACATAGCTGAAATTGATGTAATAAATATCAAGTAACAGAAATTTACAGTGGGAGTAAATTGAAAAAAATACCAAAAACTAGCCATGACCACCAGTTTTGTTTTTTTTCAATTTGCTCTGATGTGATATTTTTTTAAATTTAAATTTTTGGTACACTGATTTGAGTTATGAATGTAACCCATTTTTTTTTTTTTGACAAAATCTGATACAAATTTGAGGAATTAGGTTGATTTTCCATTTTTTTACCTGACTTAAAAATAATTGAATGTAAAGTTTGTGCTTAGGTACTACATAAGTAAATGGTATTTATAGGTACTATGTAAGTAAATGTAGTACCTAAGCACGCTTATAATGCATGTACACCTGCAGACTATAACACATAAGAACTGATTTTAAAGTGTGTTTAATTGCCCTGTGCTATTTTGAAGACAAATATTTTATGCTTGAAATTCACATACTAAATAAAGAGTGTACCAATAACACTACTAAAAATGTCTGTCATTCAGTTATTTTTCCAAAAATATGGTTGCGTAATCAACATAATCAGTCTGTTTCTCAATATCGTTTCATAAGATTTTTTTGTTAAATGAATTTTCATAGCTGAAGTCATTGTACTATATTACAAAAAAATAATAAATTACAATTCACAGGAAAATTTCAAAATAATCGCAGCACCTAGCTAACTCATTGAAGTGGCAACAGTGAATTTCCAATTACTTATTTTTGTGAATTTTCCTGTTAATGAGTTTGTTAAAGCTACTCCGAAATCAATTTTTGTACCCAGTTTGAATCAGATTGGACTAAAATTGTAAACGTGAGAAAATTGATGTAATATACGAGGGTTGATCAAATATAAATGAGACTGATTTTTTAAAAAATTTATTGCTTACTTACAAATTATTCTTGATACAACTTATTTTTCTACATAGTCTCCCGCACGAGTAACACATTTTTTCCACTGGATTGGAAGTTTTTTAATTCCATCTTCGTAAAAAGTTCTCGGGCGTTCATTGAGCCATTGGAGCACGAAGGTCTCCACCGCAGAATCGTCTTCGAAACGCTGGCCTCCAAGCGCCTCTTTGAGTGGCCCAAACAGGTGATAGTCGCAGGGTGATAAGTCTGGACTGTATGGGGGATGTTCCATTGGTTCCCAGCCAATTTGATCGAGTTTAAGCCTGGTAGCGTTCGCCGAATGTGGTCGGGCATTATCGTGAAGAAGAATGACGTTTCTTGCCGGTTTAGATTTCCTTTTCCTACTGAAAAGACTGTTTTATGCCTCTAAAACATCGCAATAATATTGTGCATTTATTGTGCGTCGTTGATGGAGGAAATCGACGTGAAAGGCGCCTTGATTGTCGAAAAATACAGTGGCCATTACCTTCCCGGCCGACGATCGTGATTTGGCCTTCAGAGGCCTCTTGATTTGGCGCCCTCTCTCCCCTCTTCCGCCACTCCATACTTGCCTGTTTCGACTCGGGAGTGTAATGGTGAACCCATGTTTCGTCACAGGTGACAATCCGGTTTAATAATGCCTCACCATCTCGTTCAAATTGGGTCAATAGTCGCTGGCAAATCTCCAAACGATTCTGTTTGTGAACGTCGGTCAAAATTCGTGGAACCCACCTTGCAGATACTTTGCTGAGTTCCAGGTTTGATGTAACGATTTTTTGAACGCTACCATAGCTCAACTGGAGTTCATCTGCAATAAATCGCAGCGATATACGTCTGTCTTCGTCCAGGAGCTTCCGAACAGCATCAGTGTTTTCGTCCGTGACGGAAGTGGTCGGGCGACGATCATGGCTGAGGTTTTCTACTGCTTCCCGTCCTTCGGTGAATTCCTTGTGCCAAGCAAAACGCGAGCTCTTGACAGGGTCCTGTCCCCGTATTGAGCCGTCAATCTACGAAAGATTTCAGTCGGATTGACCCCCTCCTTGGCCAAAAACTTAATAATAATTCTCTGCTCCACGGAAACGTGCACTTCACTCTCACTCATTGTATAGTTTTATACTGAAGAGTCCGAACGGAAATGTTGCCCGTCTACGCCCGTCCCAAACCTCCCAGGCTACTTGAAACCCCACCCTTTAGAGTTCAATGTCCAACGGAAAAGTTTTTAGAAAGTCAGTCTCGTTTATATTTGATCAACCCTCGTACGTCTCCATTTTTCAGAATGCCTGCTGTTTAGAAGTTGTTTTTAGCATCTCTCGGTCAGGGAATACGAAAGTATCCATTATGAAGAAGAGTGTGCTATTTAGAATTGTATGTTAAAGAAAGTTTCACTGTATTATTTTATTTAACTCCACAAAATTGTTTACGAAATGATAAAAGAATTAAACTAAATTGGTAAAGAAATGAATTTGTGGCATACAGTTTTTAGTAAAACACAGTTTTTTTTTAATGGACTATGCAAACTTAGTTCTGTTACAGCATTAGGCTGGATGGCCAATAAATATGGAGCGGAGCTGAGTGGAATGAAGATGAATGGCAACTAGAATCAGAGTTGTCAGTTTAAAGAACGCATTTATATCTTTTAAATATTTAGGTCTATTTTAATGGACTCTAAGAAACTGCTTTGTTTAAAAACTTTAACCTAGGCAACAGTAACCTAGGTAATGAGAAATAATAAGTTTGGAGGTGTGATCAACTTGTTGGGGAAAGCAAAGTCAGCTTCAAAACCAGACCTAGGTAGAGTCAAAGCTACACTGAACAGAGCTTAGCACCGCTGCTGTATTCTGCTTAGCTCCGTTATGCTTTGAGCTAACAAAATGTTTGGTTTTTTTAATTTGTAGTACGCTTCACTCTGTAGAACTCTGCTCCACATTTGGTGGCCAACCAAGTTTAGTGGTTTAGAAATATATCTTTTTGTAATTTGTCTCTCTTGCATTTTGTCTAACGAACGTAACCCGTTTAGCTCTGAATTGGCGAGCTGAACTTTGCTCTGACATGTTACAGTGAACCGAAGTATCTCTGGGAGTTCTGCATTACATCAGCAGCTAACGGATTGGATTCAACAAGAGTCTGCGCTAACAGAACAAAGAGTACGAGCATATTCTGATGAGCAGTATGCAATATTAGAAAGCCGGAGAACACGGGCTCATGCAGATCATCGAGCTCTTGTTAGGTGAGTCTTCGTGTAATACAAATTTATTAAGGAATTGAGAAGCTATTGGTACTTATTTTATAAGCATTCAAATTTGTCTTAAAATGTTTTTAATACAGTTATTTTTCCTTGTTCCTTCTTACTGCGTAAATTTTATTTAAAAATCTTCATAAATTTCAAATAGGTCACGTACAAATTACAAACAAAAAACAATATTGAATAACTCAAAGTATTTGAATAGTCTGTAAATATATGTATAAACAGATGATTCATGGTGTCAACCTATTTTGATAAATTCATAAATAATATATATATATATATATATATATATATATATATTTAAAATTTTTTAGATTGTTGTCGGAAGCTACATCTGGTCTTCAGAACACTTTAAGTAACAATATTGCGGGAGGGGCTGTGTCCAAAGTCATTGAAGTGAAATCTGTTTCTCCATTGAAGACTGTGCCATTCACGATACCTGAAGCAGCAGCTGTTCTCCCTAAAAAACCCGTTCAGGTAGGTAAACATTATTACTTTCACACTACAATAATCAAAGTATGGTAAATAGCAAACCCTTGATGGTCCATGTGTGGTTCACATTGCAAACATTACCCACAGGTTACAAGAAAGTAATTATATTTATTAAAAAAAAGTGAAAAACATGAGATCAAACTCAACTGAATTTTTTTCATGCATATCTCATTAAACTTATTATTTTATGTATTGCATTATTAATGATTTTTGTAGACCTATTACACCGTCGTTTTTTACACCGAAGAAACAAATGATTTTCTATGGTTACTATTGCACTGTGACCTACTCAGTTACTTCTCTAGAGCTAGTTTTTCAGAAAGTCGAGGATTTAAGATGGGTAAACCTTAATTGATGACTTTCTAGTTTATTATTGAGGTTCTTGCAGATGTTTGCTCTGCTGATTCATTTGCATTGTTGTCACGGAGATTGTTCTCCATTTGAACAGCTTTTTTGTTGTTTGGTGAGATCCTGTTCATTTTATTTTGCATTCTTACTCTTGGTGTTTTAATGAGCAGCTGGGGAAAATAGGCCTGGTTACACAGTGCCCTGCATCCATGGGTAAGGTACACTGGGAATGCCAGGTACCCCACGGTTTGTTTGACACACCATTAGGTCGGTGTCAAACACTCAGTGAGCTGTGTGTAATAGCGAATGTGTTTGTTTTAAGTATATGAGTAGTAGTAGTAGTAGTAGTAGTAGTATGAGCTAGAGGTGAGATAGCTAGAACCATAACCTGCTCTCTTCAGTTGTCTCTGCTGGATACTCTACAGTACTGAATAGAGTATTTGACCTGTTTGTGTAGTACACATGACATGGAACTCTATATATTTTTCCTTGCTCAGAGCCTTGTGTAGGAGGTATCCTTTTATTTCCGGAAACACTGTCGCACCATTTTGAACAACACTAGTGACTGTTGCATGCCTTTTCACTTCTAATACTGTAAAAATTGTCTGATGTTTTTGTGTATACTAGTATGAAATGGCAACTGTAAAAAGGAAATGTACACGATTACATACTCATGGTACACTAACTGCCTTATTTATTTTATTGTAAAATGTTTTGTTACAAAAAAAATGCTAGTGATTATTTGCAGATGTTTAACATGTTATTTAAAAAGTCTAAAAACATTTTTTTGCTTATTATTACATAATTACAATATTTGGTCATATTCTTTACTATAAATGTATGGTTTTTTTACTTTGTTCTCTAAACTTTGTAAATAATTAATAGTTATCGCTATAGTTTTATTCATTTGTTCATACTGTAGGTTATTTGAATTTAAAATAGTTTTTTTTTATATTTCTTTACTCAGCATTTACCAAGAATATGGAAAGAAATTTATCCAAGAGCATAGAAAGAAATAACTACAATCAGAAGTTTTATTACTTTCAGTTTCTTATTTGTAAATTTAAAACTATTTCAAACATTGTAATAGTCACTTAAGTTAATTACTGTACTAATTTTAGAACTGTATCGAATCAGTGAAATAGTTTTGTTTTTTGTTTATATAAAATCTTGTTTGAGTTTCATCTTAAATCAGTATGACTATTTAGTCCATTATGATGTTTGTTTTATCATGTCAGTAGAAAAATGTTTGTTCATGTCTATAATTTGTGACAAAAAAAAGAACAAATACCTTAATACTTTTAGGCCAGTTTTTGATGGTCACTTAAAACTCAATTAGTTTCTCATCTTTAAAAATAATTCATCAGAGTATAATTATATAACAGTTGAATTTCGTTTAGTTGCTAACTAGTTGCTGTTAGTTGAACAGTTTTTCTAATAACGAGTGCACTGCTGAAGTAAATATCTCTAACACATTTGAGACTTGATACCGTCTCGGATATTGTCATAATTGTATTTTGTACAATATTATTTCTTTCTTAACCTAGTTTTTAATATGGTACACTAGATTTATGAATGCATTGTTTATTTCTTGTCCATGTCAGTTATTCCTTTATTACAAGAGTTGTTCAGAAAATAAAGAACGTTTCGATGTGGTGAGCCGCTCAGTTCCTCCTAATTTCACAAAAGTTATTATTGTTTTATGGAATAATCCAAGACATTTATATATCATTAACCTTAAATTATAACAAATAAAGACAAATTATTAATTTTGAACAATAACAAATTAAAAAACAAAATTACTAATACTGACTATAATTTTTTTTATACTTACATTTTTTTTGAATGTTTTTTTGATGTACAATCACAAGTTCCTCACACTACACATTTTTGAAAACCTCATGAATTTTTGAAGTAACTTTTGATAAATAATAACTTGTTTTATAATAAACAACGCTTAAATATCCAATTATGTAAAATTCATTAAAATTATTACTTTGACAGCAAAGTCTTCCTTACATTCCATGTAACGTCTAACGGATGTGTGGTACAGAGTTTTCATTAAAGACTATTTCATTTTAATTTCTGCAATTAATTTCCTTCTGTGCTATTGGCTAAAACTCATTCACTTAAGAGAACAGCTAACATTTCTGAAATGATCAAGCTTTGCTTAGTACCAACATTTCAAAACAAAATTACTTTAATTCTGTGTGTCATTCTAACAATAGTTTCACAAATGATACACATCATACAAATTATATATTAATATCATATAAACAGATAAATTTGAAAATATATTATTAAGTCTGTCTATGTTAAATTCAGTTTTGTTTCTTTAAATGCATTACAGAAATTAAAGAAATATTTTGTTAGTGAGCGACTAATAAAATGTTTAACTTTCATAGGCGGCAAACAAATTCCGAGGATCGAGTAAGAGCATCGCGTCAAGTGGAAGGAAACCGTCAATAGATGCAGAAGGTCTGTTTTCTCTAGAAGGCATGGAAGATCAGTTTAACGATACTTTCCATTCTGATGAGGAGTTGAGTGACACTGATGGTTAGTGCATTTTTTATGTAAGATATAATTGCCTGTGATGGGTAAACTAACCCAGATCTATAATTTGTAACTTAAAAATTAACTATGTAAAATTAGTTGCTAATATTTTGTGTTTTTTGGGTAATAGAAAACTGAACTTTCTGAGCAATAGTTTCAGAGTAAGTAAAAAAAGTATATAAAATAGACAGATAGCCATTGTCTACTGTTAGGAATTTGGAATCTCTCCTGACTGCACCAATGGTGGTTCTCCCCAGCACTGCCTGGCTGCAATGTCTTTCTGGAAAACCAGTGATTTCCTAATGTACCATTGGCACCCCAAACATCCCTCCGGTACCCTTAGAATCGTGCATGTGTGTGCTCGCACGTGTATATTTTAATTTTAGAGTTTTTTAATTTTGTAATTATAACAAAAAAACAACAGTGTTTATGAAGTTGATCTTTTTAACATTGATTTTGCAGATTCAGGAAGCCATGATGAAGGTATTCACATACCTCGCCGGATGGGGTCCTTAACATATGCCAAATCCTTACCAGTAAATGTGCCGACGTTTATGCAACCTCGAGATAACGAAGATGATCCATACTCTGATTTTGCCAAGGTGAGTCACTTCACTGCTGTCCCCCTACATAGTAATTACATTATTATACTGTGAATAAAAAAACATCATTGCTAAACTTAAGTGGAATCTTTTTGCTAAACATTGCTAAACTTCCATTAATCTTTTTCTCGCTGATGAATAGATTATTTGTGTAATTTGTTTAATTTAAAAAAAAACATAGTTTGTATATTATGTCTGTATATACAAACATATTATGTCTTTTTAAACATAATATTTACATTTTTGTTTAACCATTTGATGAGTTTGCTTGTTATAGTGTTCTTTGCACCCATATATAGGTGTAATGATTTTCTGTAAAACAAAATTACCGCAGGGAGTAAGAAATTCTCGAAAAGGAGAAAAATCATTTGTTTTAAAAAATGTGTTAGTTTAATTAAAAAGAATACATTGAAACTTTGATTAACCATCAGAATCGTGATCGGGACCGTGACAGTTATTCGTATAGGTGGATAACAGGGAACTGTTAAAAACAACCAGCCCCACTCATTGCATTTGAATATAAGTTTTAAAAAAATCTTTATAGATGTTTATAAACTGGATATATGATTTTCAACTAAAAAAAATTCTGCATTCACAAATACCGGTAACTACATTTATTTTGTTAATAAAATGTCCTAATCATATGCTGAAACAGTTTAGGCATTACTCACTACACAGTACCATCTCTTCAGCTTATCGGTCATACTGCAATGTCGGCAACTGATCCATAGTTTATAGTAGGTGGACCAGAACGTAACTGAATCATCACTAAAGCAAAATGTGCTCCATTTTGGTGCATGCTGTGCTCGGCACTAAAGCAGAGATTATTTTTCGTGGCAATCTGGCTACAGTGAATGCAGTGTGTATTGTACTAGTTATTGTTTACATGATATTTATGTATTGCTTTTATTATTTCTCTAACAGCTGTGCATAAAACAATTAACAGTACAGTAATATTTAATTTCTGTTCTATGATGTGACATTGAAAAGAGTGCCAGTTAATTGAATTTTTAAAAATGAATTCTTAAACAAATTTATTACTTTTTTAGTAAAATGTATTAACAGTTTTCATTTTTATACTTCAACCTATATAGGCTTATAAATGATAATCAGAATCTCGTTAATTAATAGATGTTTGTTATTTTGTTTTTAGGAACAGGTAGATAAAAAGTTAAGTCTCAACCCAAATCTTTTTTCAGCTGTTTTCATTATCAGTGACTGTGGTACCAAATGAAATTTGCATGTAATTCAATACTATTTTGTGTTGTTGCAATTTATAATTTCACTTTTAGATATTGATTCCATCAATGTTGTTTGACTATTTATTGATATTTATGTACCTCTGTTATATAGTTATCTTAATATAAATAAGACAACTTATTTTGTCTTAACAAAATAAATATTTGTTCATAACTAGGGCTATAAAATAAAATAAAATTTGCTATTTTACTGACAGTGTCAATTTTTTTTGGTGTTCAAAACTGTTTGTGATGGTATGTCAGTCAATTAAGGGCGCACTTCATCAGTGAAACCCACTCATGTTTTTTCCGATGTTTATTACAGAAGAGCTCCGAGTGAAAATGGCTATGATGACCAAATTTATTCTTGCTTGTTAACTAAAAATATTGAGCTTTAGCATAAAAAACATTAGATTTTCTAATAGCTCTACACGCGACATCTACAAATAATTACAAAATTTGAAAACGAAATTGATAAACCAAATAGATATTTTAAAAGTAACCATTATAGCTATTTTTTGGTTTTTGTTTTTAGTATACTTAGTTATAAAGGTATTATTACCTTTATTTATGACCAAAATTATAACTAATTCTGATTGAATGATAATAAAAAAATTAGACCAATTTTCAGCTTTTTGTCAATAGCTTTTGAACGAATTTTTTTTTATGGAAGTATTGATTTATTTATGTTGTTTGGGTACTAAAACACTACAGTTGAGAAGTTCATTTTGATAAAATTTCGTTTTATAAAAAAAAGTTAAAAAAAATAAAATAAAATAAAAATGATGGTTTTATTTTATTTGCTAAAATAAATTCACCAAAAATGGTTTGAAAAAAAATTTAAAGTTGTACTGAATCTTATCACTTTCTTGAAAAATTCCATTAAAATTGGTTAACTCATTTAGGCAATTGTGCTGACACTATGAGATCTAAGTAGTCAGTTTTTTTTTTTTTTTTTTTTTTGATTCTGAGGACCTGTAAACTGATAAATTTATCAAAATCTCAAGATGAACATATTTTTTATATTTTCACATATTAGGAATAATATTGTTACGTTTCTTGGCATTTTTATCTTTTGTTTATGAAAAGTACATGGTATGGTTCACAGTACTCACATTTCCATTTTTACAAAAAATATAAATTGAGTTCTTTGATTTAGTCGCCTCAGGATCCTATGGATATTGCGGCCAGCATCAAAGCTTTGGCAAAAAGTGTTCATGGAGACGCAGTTTTCGGCGATCTCCCTCGTCCGAGGTTCAGCTCACAGATCTAAATGACGGTCTAAGGATGGATATCATCTCTGGATAATGTTGGCAACTAGAAAGGTTACACTGAATAGTACCTTTTCTTTCAGTATATTGTTTATTTTAAAAGTAATTACTACCTTACACTTGAGCATAGATTTAACATAGGGTGGCGCTCGTAACTGTTAGTAATGTTTGTTTGTTCTTCAGGCGATGGTAGCGTTATAGGTGTTTCATCTATAAAAAATGTGTTCTCTATTAAAGAAGTATGTATTTTGGAATGCAGTGGGAATCAGGTTATTCAATAATATATAGTTATTGCACTGATAATTCATTTAAAAACATTGAAATCTTCTTTATACATTGTTAAGGAAATTTTTGTTATATACTCAAATTCGAACATACTTTAAAAATATTGTATATAATACAAAAATTAAAGTAGGGAGCTACATGATAATCAGTTTCACTGGCTATTATTTCAAAGCCAGTTTATGTTGTTCATTATGAATTTAGAAAAAAAAATAAAAATGTATATACTAAGAAAAAAAAAATTAACAATGACTTTTTGGTAGTAGTATGATTTTTTTAAACCATGCCTTTTTCGCACTTGCACTGGATGAAATTCGGAGTGTAAAGGGTACTCCATGAAAGTGGACTCAAAAATTTTGGTTTATTACGCCAATCAACTTTCTTGATAGATCAGTTGTTACTTAACAATAAAAAACCTCAATTAAATTGCTACACATTTTACTACAATTATTAAACAGTATTTTACACATGACTAGAACAAAATATTGCCCTTTAAACTTTATTATAATTAATTACCAGAATAATGCAGAGTGCATCGTAGCATAGCCAGTAGAGTAAAGCTTTGTGCTAGTGGTCTGCACTAACAAAATTTTAAGTCCTAGATTTTTCAGTTTATAGCCGTGTTACACAAAGTTTTCAAAGTACTGAAATTGTTTATATTTTCTTTACGATATAACTTTTCTTCTGGCAAAAATTACCTTTCCTAACAATACTAAGATTTCTTGCGTGCTATATATTGGTTGAGTAATTTTTATCTTAAAAGGAAATTTACAAAACATTAAATAAACATCCTTAAAAATGAGAATTTAATAAGCTTTAAATTAATTCATAGAAGTAAATTCTACAGTGCTATTAGCAATTATAAATCGTAGAAGAAAGGAAATTCAAGCATTTCGAGGCTTATGGTAACCAGTAAACGTTCCTTGAGACAAACTGTTTTTTTTAAATTCCTGTTTTTTCTAACTTCTGGTCCTATTGAAGCAAGCAGTTCATAAAAAGTGTTTTAATATTCTGTAAAATGATTGAAACTATATTCTGCATTACAGCAGAGTTCTTTAAAAAGCACTATAAACATGAAGTTCACAAACATTTACTTTCCATTTTTGTAGAGTGTATATCTCTGCCTTTCTTAGTTTCAAACGTGTCATATTTGTTGACGCATTTTGGAGTACTTCTGTTTTCAACATTTTTTACTATACTCATAAAATAAAACCCTCACTGCATTATCTCATTGCACTATTGAAAATGGAAGTATTCTAAAACATGATAACAAATATAAAATGTTCGAAGCTAGGAAAGGCAGACATATGTACTCTACAAAATTACAACATTCTGAGCAAAAAAAAAAAAAAAATGATTGTAGATTGTATAAAGAAATTTACTTTCCAAAAGGGATGTACCATAAACCAATGTTTTCTTTTCTGACTTTACTGCAAGTGAAGAGAAGTATTTTTAAACAATCCATTAGTGAGAAAACATCCAGAAAAAAAAACAAAAGGTTATATTTTACAATTAAGTAGTGCACACATATCAAACGATTATTTTGCCATTGGTTATCACTCCATTTTCTGGTCTAAATTGTTAAATTGCAAATGAACTAGCAGAATCAGTTGCTACAACAAACAAGCATGCAGAAATGTGCACTCTGCTATTCCAGTGCACCATCGAATACAAATGTACTAGAATAATAACCTTGAGAGATATGAGTGTTTGCTGCTAGTTGCATCTTGCAACAGAATGTTCAACTATAGTTGAATAAATAATAGTACTGTGTATTTTCTCAAACGTCTCCACCATCTTCCTTGCAGCTTGCAGTGTTTGTAGAGGCAGATATTCCAGTTACTTGCACTTTAGTCACTGATATCGAGCAAATTTGTTATATTGGCGGCTGTACTTCTAGTCCGTTTATATTCAGTGACTTGACCAAATATTCAATGAGCTGACACAAGGACATCAAGGGCTTGGTTGACAAAAATCGTACACTATCTATCATAACGCAGTGTTTTAATGAATCTTTATTGATGATAGTATTAATCAATTTTTTTTTGGACAAAATCTTCAATTTAATTTTTGAGTTTTTCTAATCGTAATTGTTTAAGTACATAAGTACACTGCAAGGAATGGTAAGTTTTCATATTTTCTTAGTTTTGTTTTTTGATTGTCTCAAAAAATAGTGACATAGAATATTTAAAAAATTAAATTATTGATACTCAAGTTTAGGTAACATACGAAAATTGTGTTACTTGTTTTTAAGTAATATAAGCTTTTCACATAAAACTTGTTACGATTGCATTTTATAAAACTTTTCTAAATTTCTACCGTACTGCTAACAAGAGTTGTCTTTTTCAGCCAGTTGTATATAACCTCTTGTATTTATAAATGGAACCAAAGTATATATGCAGTTTTGAAAATGTTAAATTTAATGTATCTACAATTGTTGTTTGTTAATTTGTTACACGGTTCATGTGAACATCTTGTAATTTTTTCCCCTATAAATTCTTGTTTATGTATTAAGGGTGCAGTAGAGGTGAAGTTTTGAATCTTATCACTAAATGTTGTGCCTTTTTTGATGTGTTGAGATTTTTTGAAAACTGAATGGTATTGCGCAATTCCTTTGTTAAGGTAACCTGATTTTGAATAGCTTTGTCTACGTTTGTTGGCCTAACTTTGAAATAACGAGATGAATGTTTTTAGAATGGTGAAGGAATTTTCTCTTGGTTTGAGAAAGTTATACATACAGAATGTCAAGACTATATTAATTTTTTTTTTTACAAAACAACTAGAGCATTGTGGTTTTTAAAAGGAACTTCTACCAAAACAGTGTTTTTTGTTAATAAATTTTCTTCGGAATTTTTTATATTACACATATTTTTTATATAATAAAAGTAATCAAAAATTTAGTATTTTCATAACAAAAGATACTGTAAACTTTAATAATAAAGACAAAAAAGGTTTAGGATCAGATACATTAGTATTTTATATAAAATATGTTGAAAATAAGGTGTTCTTTAATTTAGTTTTCATGTTACATTTTGTGGAATTTAACTAAATTTAAAATATTTTATTAAAATAAGTAAAACATCTATTTTTTCTAAGTTCAATTTAAGATTAATTTTATATTTTTGTGCATTATGCATAGAGATAATTGTGTTTACCACCATTTGTATGTTGTAAACTATTGTTTTAAATAACTGTAATTTTGGAACTTTTATTATTTTTCATGATATTTGTTTATTTTATGGAAGACCCTATATTTCATGGTACGTTTGGAGCCTACTATAATTTTTTAATCTATCATTATAATTTACTAGCGAGAAATTTAGCACAACAATCTGTCATTGCTATATTTTAGGTGGTAATAGTTCAAAGTAAATCCACTAAATAACGTCTAAATCTAAATTTTGTAAAATTAACTGATCATTTTAATTCACTTTTCTACCATTTTTGTATTTTTCTAAATTACGAAGATGAAATTATAAGGGCTGTGACATAAATTTGTCCTGTTTTTATTTACTAAGTTGTCAAAATGATTAGTAATTGTGGTTTGGTGTTGATGACATAATTCAGTTAAATGTTATATGAATATGTTCATTATTTACTAAATACTGAAAAAAGAGTGCCTTTTACCTTGTAAAAGGGTAATTTACTACCTTTCTTGAATCGGTTGACCTACTGCTTAATTAGTGTAACTCTCGTAACATTGTTTCCAAACACCTGCATTATATGAATTCTTTCGCTTGGAGAATCACTTAGCTTTTGGCAAAATTTTATTGCATCTTTGTTCAACTTATTCATCTTGAGAGAAATTGAAAATTCAATGAGCAGCATACCACAACCCCTCACTCAGACCAGCACTCGAAGATGAATGCAAAATTCAACTATTGACATTTTACAAATATAGTTAATCTTTTTTCATAAGTTTCTATAATTCCTATATGAGTGGGTGTATAAAAAAATCTAAACCCGCATCTAAAAAAATCTTTATAAAGAAAAGATTTAAAATTTGTGTACATTTCTAAAATATTGAATATATAGAATTTTCTATAATATACTTCTCAATCATCAAATTGGAAAATGGCAACATTTTTTTAAAATTTATGAAACTGATTGTTAAGTGTAAAAAAGTATGAAGTTTGACAGTATTGAAATAATTATAGTTTTTCAACAAATGAATAGTTTATAAAATATCAATGGTGGCAAATATGATCATATTGTTTAGCCTAAACTAGTAAATAAATTATTTTTTTTTTTGAAAACCATCTTACTTTTTTTTAATAAGCCTAATTATTGTTAATTAAAGTAGTTAACTGCCGATCAGTATATAAACACAAAAATGTTCTTTCATAATGTATTTCCACTACACTATTACACTTTTTTTCTGTTATGATATTCTGATTAGCAAATATAGAATACAGCAGAACCTCGATTATTTCGTGACATTATCAGATGGCAAATCAACCAGAGTAAATAATATCTAACATTCAACAAAATTTGGTTTAAATATTTCTGTCTTAATTTTATAGAGATATTTTTTATTCCAACAATCTCTTTTTGTAGCTTTTATTAAAATATATAATTAAAATTATACTTGCATTTAAGAGTTAATTAGTTATAGACCATCATGCAGATTTGGTGTACAGTAGGCATCACACATATAAGTGCATGGTGAATTCATTACAAGGCAAAGAAAGAACAATATTTCGATAATGAGACATTAACTGATGATCATTTAATTAAAATATATAAAAATTGTAATTGTAATATGAAAAATTATCGACAGAGAGATGTGGGGTGAATGACATGTATGTTGGGCAAAAAGAGTCCCATGTAATGAAGTGGTTATTGTCTGTTGCTGGATTAAGGTTCATTCCTTTTGGAACCTAGGTAAATCAGCTGAATAATTGCCTATTGAATAAACCAGTAATTTAATTTGTCAGTGGTGAGCAAATGATTGAGTTTAACTAAAAATTCAAAATACTTTGATGTAATTTTGTGAAAATTTATAATACAAAAGAATAAGGGCAGATTTGTTTATCTGAACTTTTATTTTATTATCGCTTTTGTTTGTTTTTGTAATATATGTATTTTATCTTTCGCATTTTCCCCTAAATAATGGAGGCTCTACTGTATATAGGTTTATCTAAAAAAAGTAATAGTTTACTTTGTCTGTTAAAACTACTATTATAGTTTTCTTAAAATGAGAGTAAAAACTGAAATTGAATGAGTACAAAATGCTAAAAGATATGTTTTATCATAAACAATGGCAACAAGAAACAAAAGTTTTTTTGCCATTTAATTAGAATGTATAGTAAAACTCGATTAAACAATTCAAATTGTGAAGTTCTTTGTGTTACTAATGAGCTTTGAGTCGTCATACTGAACGGACAAAATTTTTGTCTTCCAGGCTTCACTGAATTTGTAATGAAACTAGTTTTAGACTGTGATATGTATTCATTATTAACGTTTTTATGGCAAAAATGGATTTTTTCAAACAAATTTCTTATAATAGATTAAGCAATTCAGTATAGATAATGATAACATGTTAGCAGTTTGTTTTATTTAATCGATTATTGTACCCAATCTATACTTTCCAGTGTATTATACAATAAAACCTCCCCTAATGTTAATTGAGATTGTATCGAAGTAATTGAAATGTCGAGTTTTACAAAATGAAGGCTTACAGTAATACAGTACAAAGTAAAAAGTCTGCTATAAATTATATTTCGTATATAATAAAAAAAAGTTAAATAAAATCCGTATAAAATGAAAATTATATTATAGTTCCGGAAATTATAGAATAAGTTTCGATAAGGAGTTTGTACTGTATTACAGTTTTGAGACAATTTAATTTTTACAATTTTAATTTTCACTTGGAAGAAAATATTTCAAATCTTCAATAGCTAAAAAATAAGATAGATTGAATGATTTGATTTATATGTAATGGAAGATTGAATGATTTTATTTATATGTAATGGAATTAATTTTCTGATTTTGTACCAATAATTTTGTATGAATTTTTGTGCACCTTAAATAAGGTACTTTTTTTCTGTTTGTCACAATAAAATCCCCGTTAATCATACTGCTTTCACGAAAATCAATTTGCTATTTTTTTTTCAGTACTCCCTTTTATTTTTGTACACCATGTTATTTGAACACTTCAATAAATTTATATATTTAATATAAAACTTGTTCCATGCGTGTTCACTTGCAATTTGATATTTCATATTGTAAAGGAATTTCAATAATTTGACAAAGATCTGAAGCTTAAATTTGATTTGAATTTAAACACAGCTCAAATGATATAAACTATGATAATGCTAGTTTACTAAGTAGTTTAGAATAGTAGTTTGTATAGGATTAAATTTTTAATAAATGATTGTTTTGGTTTATTTTTACCTTTTAAGGTGAAATATGAAATCGCTTGCTATGTTTTGTATTAGTTATTTTTAATAAATAATGTTTGTTAAATATCTGGTTGTTTATTAATTGTCCCTATTTCCTGACAGATCGCTAAATTCAGAACTGTAGATTCGCGTAACAACGTGAACGTGAAATAATAATAAAGATAATCGTAAGAGTTATTGTAATCAATTTTTTAAAAACAATTAACCTGTTTTTTGTTACATAAGGTTACAAAAAAATATAACTTATTTTGTGATAAGAAAATAAATTTATTTATTTAATTAGAAAAACTTTTACCACATAGTGTCAAAAAATTAACACAATTTTGTAGGAAAAAAGTTTATCCTATGAGTTTTTTACATAAACCGTTCAAAGTTTCCATTATACAATGCATACTACTGAATATTTCATGTACACACATGACGTTTATCATGAAATTGCAGCAACACATCATTGAATTTTTCCTTGCAGTTCTGAAATAGTCGTGAGAATGAGTTCTGTAAGCAGCATCCTTAATATGTCTACACAAAAAAATGCCAGAAATAAATCAAGGGACCAAGGAGATCACAATCCCTTTGAAATCACTTTTCCATGGAAACATTCTTCCAAGAAAGTCATGATTTTGGCTGTATGAACTGTAGCACTGTCCTGCTGAAACCACATACACTGCAGCTGGTCTGCAGGGATTTTATTTACACAAAATGTTGCACAACCTGAATGTAACATTCACTGTTTATTGCCATGAAAACATGTTATGAAGATTCGACTGTGACATTGCACACCAAACACCTAATTTTTGTGAGTGTGTGGTGCACTCTTGTAGCTGATGAGGATTGTTTTTAGCCTAAATGTGATAATTGTGTGAATTTACTTTACGTACCCGTCAAGATGAAACTCTGCTTTGTTAGACCAAAACTAATCATTGAGCTATTCTCCATCGTGTGAGTTCAATTGCTCAGTGGTGTGAATCGCATAATGGAGCCCACTTTCAACAGTTTTTGTAAGTAGCTCATAGAATAAAGTAACTTTCTTATTGCTTTACTTATAAAGTACACCCCATAATGTTGTGTCACTTTTTAAACACTTCAATTTTGATTTACTTTTGCCTACCTAACAGGGCTCAAAGATGTAGAATACATGGTTTTCACGATGTCATGCCATACTTCCTTCTTTGTTAAATGCATGTTACTTTAAATTACTTCAAATGCATTTTATTTCCTTGAGGTGAGATTTTGACTACTGTCACGTATAGTTTGTCAAGGTTTCCAGCGCAATTGAGTTAAAAATAAAAGATGCAAGGTTTTTTTTTGTTTTAATGTCTTTACTTTATGCTTGTTATACTAATGAATACAGGGAAAGTCTAACAGTTTTCAAACCTGTATTCTGGCTCAATTTCCAGCGAACTACTCACTATCATACAGACTGAGAAAACAATGCTCCCCCAAAATATAGGCTGTTATTAAAGGTTGACCTTATTTGACCCTTAGATGGCCATGAGCCAATATATCTTCTTACGAAATAACTCTGAAAACGGCCAAGAGCCGATGATCGGATTTGCAATTGCTACGCTAAAACGGCCAAGAGCCGATATATCGGCTTTTTATTTTTTCGGTAAGTACCAAGTTTATGATCTATTTTATTTAATTAAGATTTACTTGCATTGAAAGATAAATTGTTACAGATTATGTTTTTAATAATTAAAACAAAGAAGTTTTTTATATTGTAATAAAAGTAAAATTGTTGTAACTTCAACGAAGGCAAGTAATGCTAGGTTGAATCACTTTACAGTCAGTCCCGTATTGTTTCGTCTTTGAATAAGTGTGTGTGGTAATGTTATTGTACTTATAGTGTGTTCATTTTTGTTTGTATAGTTTTTATTAGTTTCAGTATTTGTTTTTAGCTCGGTTTGACAGCTGTGAGTTGTAGAGTAATTTGTAAACTTTTACAACTTGAGGGACAAATCTAATCTAATTCATATTATATTTCTGAAAGTTTGTGTGTTTGTTTGTTTGTTATTCAATTACGCTTTAACCACTGGACCAATTGAGATGAAATTTGGTACGAATATGGTTTAAGTATCAGAGATACATATAGGCCTATTCCCGTTTTACAAAACGTCATTATACTACTTACCCAGCCCAAAATAATTATCAGTTTTTAGTTTTGTGACATGTTAACTGCAGTTATTTACTGGACCTGTGATTTAGGTACCTGAGATGAACATAGATTCAATCCTATTTTAAGAATCTTAATCTGTGTTTTATTTATTGCAAAAATTATTGCTTTTAATGTAACATTTTCAATATTTTAGTTGAAATTTTTTTCAAAACTGACTTTAATTTGTTACTTTGTGTTGAATTTTCAATATTAAATGTAAAAAAATCCCTATGCAGAGTGCCAATTGTAAGGTAGTATATATATTTGTGTAATTACATTATATGAAAAAATGGTAAATATGCAGTTGAGCATATCCTTATTTTTCGATATTTTTGTTACTAAAATGCTTTATTATGTACCCAAAAGCAAGAATCCAAAATATGAAAGCACAAGCAGTACGATAAAATCGAAAATAAAAGTGAC
This sequence comes from Callitettix versicolor, assembly GCA_022606455.1. NCBI lineage: Eukaryota > Metazoa > Arthropoda > Insecta > Hemiptera > Cercopidae > Callitettix > Callitettix versicolor. The sequence goes on along the minus strand of CM040185.1, from coordinate 40,971,990 downwards.
CAACATAACCTCAAAATTGCTACCCAGCGAAAATCAGTAACGTGTTGTAAATCGGTAAAACAATAAAAATACGTCTAATACGGGTTTTGGATGATAAGAAACCAATATTTTAAAAGAATACTGCATAACCAAACTGACACGGTTGTTAGGCCTAACAAGGTGATGCGTGAAAAAACCTTTATATTTTTTTAAAAATAGCCTACTATATAGCCTGACACGGTTGTTGGGCCTATCACGATGATACGTGAAAAAACCTTTATATTTTTTTAAAGAAAACTACATATCCTAACTGACAAGGTTGTTAGGCCTAACAGGGTGATGCGTGAAAAACCTTTATATTTTTTTAAAGACTACTACATATCCCAACTGACACAGTTGTTGGGCCTATCATGGTGATGTGTGAAAAAAACCTTTATTTTTTTTTTAGAATACTACATAACCTAATTGACACGGTTGTTAGGCCTAACATGGTGATGCGTGAAAAACCTTTATATTTTTTTAAAGAATACTACATATCCTAACTGACACGATTGTTAGGCCTATCACAGTGATGTTTGAAAAAAACCTTTACTTTTTAAAGAATACCATATAACCTAATTGACACGGCTGTTAGGCCTAACACAATGATGCATGAAAAACCTTTATATTTTTTTAAAAGAATACTACATATCCTGACACAGTTGTTGGGCCTATCACGGTAATGTGTGAAAAAAACCTTTATTTTTTTTTAAAATAGTACTGAAAACTTAACTGACACGGTTGTTAGGTTTAACATGGTAATGCGTGAAAAATACTTTATATTTTTTTAAAAGAATACTCCATAAGCTAACTAACGTGGTTGTTATGCCTAACACAGTGATCCATTAAAAAAACCTTTATTAATTTTTTTTTTAATAGTACTTAAACCTAACTGACACGGTTGTTGGGCCTAATAAGGTGATACATGGAAAAAACCGTTATATTTTTTTTAAAGAGTAACTTAACTAACACAGTGATGCGTGAAAAAACCTTTATATTTTTTTAAAGAATACTAATATCCTGATACGGTTGTTGGGCCTATCACGATGATGTGTGAAAAAACCTTTATATTTTTTTAAAGAATTCTACATATCCTGACACGGTTGTTAGGCCTAACACGGTGATGCGTGAAAAAACGTTTATATTTTTTTAAAGAATACTAGGCTACATATCCTAACTGACACGGTGGTGCGTAAAAAAACCTTTATATTTTTTTAAAGAATACCACATATCCTAACTGACATAGTTCTTGGGCCTATCGTGGCGATGTGTGAAAAAACCGTTATTTTTTTTAAAGAGTACTCCAAAACTTAACTGACATGGTTGTTAAGTCTAACATGGTGATGCGTAAAAAAAAACCGTTATTTTTTTTAAAGAGTACTCCAAACCTTAACTGATACGTTTGTTAGGCCTAACATGGTGATGCGTGAAAAATCTTTATATTTTTTTAAAGAATACTGCATAAGTTAACTAACATGGTTGTTAGGCCTAACGCGGTGATGCATTAAAAAAACCTTTATTTATTTTTTAAAAAAGAGTACTCCATAACTTAACTAACACGGTGGTGCGTTAAAAAACCTTTATTTTAAAAAATAAATACACTATAACCTAACTGACACGGTTGTTGGTCCTAACACGGTCATGCGTGATCTTTAATGTATATTACGATTGCGGGAAAAGCCGTGACGGGTAACAGGTAATCATTGTATTTCTGAAAGTTTGTTTTTATTTATTTGTTTGTTATTCAATCACACTTTAACTACTGGACCAATTGAGATTAAATTTGGTATGAACACTGTTTAGGTACCTGAGATAAACAAAATACTATTCCAGTTTAATTGAATAATAGTGACTTTTTAATAATACTGTATTTTATTAAAATATGACAGGACCCTGTTTTAGAGTATCGAGTAGCAAAAATGTATATTTCTTGGCCGAAAACCATAAATCGTATAATATTGTAAATAGAAATATATTAAAATGAAATGACCTATTCTGATTTTGAAAATCGACTATAAATTTTATTGCCTTCATTATAATTGCAGGCAAAGCAGCAATGGGTAACAGCTAGTTATCCCTAAATGTAACTTTTGTTTAAGTAGTGTAGACAATATATTTATCAGCCAATATATATATATATATATATATATATATATATATATTTATATATGAAAATATATTTATATATGACAATATATTTATATATGACAATATATTTATATATTATATATTATATATATATATAAATATTTTCTTGAAATTTTCAGTGTTTGTACAAATACATTATTATATTAGAAAATAACTAAATTAACTTCAAAACATTTTTTCAAATATACTTATTATAGTTCAAAATCATAATTTTTTATTTTAATTTTATATATATATATATATATATATATATATATATATATATATACATACATACATACATACATACATATTATGACTCCCAAAAAATTGTTAAACATTTTTTATGTTCTTTTTCTTTATTTATAAGTATAGTAGATATTCTTAAGAAAAAAACGATGTGAATAGTATTTTTCTATTAGCATTTTTAGTTGTTACATGTTTTTAATCAACATCAAGGCAATACTGGCATTTATAGTCTGGTCTTTTTGGCATACAAGTGCTATAAGGTCAATGGCCTTTTTAGAATAAAGTAATAGTTTCTTGCCTGGTCTTAAAAGGGTTAAACAAATTATTTATGAAAAATTAAAAGTAAACAACTAATAATATTTGTAAGCAAGTTGTGGTACCACATTGCTTTACCTTACGAAAATTATTACAATTAGGTAATATAAGCTATGAAAACCACTAGTTTTACCATATTGTTCCAATCAGTGTGCTTATTGGCTGACAATGCATTGTATACTGTCACAAATCAGTATTTTACAGAAAATAACTTAGCTGTCAATTTTAATAAAACAAATTATATAAATATTTCAGTTTACATAAAAGGCAGTTAACTTAGTCCTAATATTTTCCTTGATGATAACATAATAGATTAGGTAAGCTCTAGAAAATTCCTTGGTTTAGTCATTGACAATAAACCGAGCTGGGAATATCATGTTAACAATCTGCAAAATCTTAGTGCAGGGATTTTTGTTATTAGAAATATTAAAAATTACTGCAAACTTTCCATGTGGTTAACAGCCTTTAATGGGCTTATATATCCTTACTTGCACTATGGATCCATACTATGGGGTGATTCTGCAGTGTTTCAATTAAAAAGACTATGAAAGTACAACTTGTGGCTGGCATAAACAAGTTGGAGACTTGCACAAATGTCTGTAGACAGCTGGGAGTACCTAGTAGTGTCTTGTCACTACCTAGTTTATTATAGAATCAAATCTTGCATATCAAATATAAATGTCATCCCACTGACACTTGAGTATGGATGTACACGATTATGGTACCTTATTTGGAGACTACTTACGATTAGACCACACAGGCTTTGTAAGTTTAAAAAACTACCCTGCCAAGCCAGAGTGGTGTTATTGAATAAACTCCCAGTTAAAATGAAAAACCTTCAAGAGTATGATGGTTTTAAAAAAAGTTTGTGACAGCTTTTATTGTTCATTTCATGCTATTTTGTTGAGAAGTTCATCAGCTGTAAATGGTGGATAGTGGTATGTTGCTTGTGTTGCATGTCTTGGTCATTTTAGGAAATTAGATAATTTTTATTTGTTAGTTGATATTAGATATTGCCAGTAATAATTGGTTGTGAAAATAGTATAGATTTAAAATAGGTAAATAATGTTATTTGTAATTATTAATTTGATTTTGTACTTTCCAAAATTATTGGCTCATTGCTTTTGCTTTTAATAATTACATGTAATTGTGTCGTTTCCCATGCAACAATAATTGTATTGTCTGAAGTAGTAAATAAATACAGTAATCAGCAAGCTCATTTACTTACTGATTAGTTTACAAATTGAAATATCTGTATATTTACACTGTACACAAACTTCATACCTCTCGGTATAAATAGCAGTGTTTCCTTGTGAGTTTCTTTGTTGTGTCATAGAGGCAGTCTTGTTGTTGTCATAAGAGATGAGCATAGTTACCATTTTTGAATAGTTACCAATAAACTTATTTTTACCTCAACAATGTATCATATACAGTAAGTCTCATTAATCTGGGACAGATTCTTATTCTAGTTCTCAAAACACCAATAAAATTATTTTTATCAAATTTAGTTCTAACATAGTACTTAAGTAACAAAACACAATGTATCTTCTGGAATTCTGATTCTCCCTAAATACTCTTGTTCAGGAGTATTTTTTGCATATATAATTTAAAAAAATGTAACAAGTTTGAAATAATTACAGTTTGGGAGTAAATTGAATTTTTTTTTTGTGTTTAACGTCCGACTATTGTGCACACTTGGGCTAAAAAAATATGAAAACACAGACCTGGGAAGGCTTTTTTTATTGATAGCCCTTAAATTAGAATTTTGGACACAACTGTCACATGTTTTGTTTAAGTGCTGAAAGGCTTAATTTGAACCTTTTTGAAATAATTCATGGAAAGTGAAAATTTTTTGTTTCTGTTATTTTGTTGATAGACTACTTTGACCATTATTTTGTATATATTTTCTTGAGCTGAATTGAGTTTTACAAATATAATTTGCAATATAGGGAAGTATTTAAAGGCTACAATTAATAAAAAAAATGTTAAAAAAATAATGTTTTGTATGTATATATTTGGTTAAATTACGTTTATTAATTAGCAATACAGTCATATTAAACTAGATTAAAATGTACCAGGTAATTTACATAAAGAGTAAATTACCGCAAATGGAACTGGTAATTTATTATGATTCAATTTGTCATCAGAGTTAAAGTTATAATTCTAGTTGTGCTCATGACAAACGACAGCCATTCATTTTCGTAAATGTGCCTTGCAATAAGTAAATGAGGAAAAGAAATTCTTCGTAATAATTTGATAAATGAGAAAGAATTTGTAAAAAATAAATTTAGCAGAGGATTCAGTTCTCGGTAAATAATGACCAAGGATTTGTTTAAGAAGATTTATTCAGGAATTATTTACATTCTTGAAACATTTGATTATTTTTAGAGTATATGATGTAATAAGAAATATTAGTTTTCAAAATTTATCAAAGTTTTTATAAATTCGTGCTCAGAACTTGGGTCAGTAGAATTTTTCTTAACTTTAACCTTTGCATCACACACTGGGTCCTTTCAAAACCAGAATTTTTATTTTTCATTAATCTACAGTGTTTAAAAAGTGATGCAATATTATGGGGAAAAAGTGACTTTATTCTATTAGTTAAAAAAAAACTGTTTTCCATTATTTGATTCACACAACTGAATACGATGTTGCATGATCTATTCAGTCCGGTCCTCTCAATTGATAGTGCCCCCATGGCATTGTGTATGTGTTTAAAAATGTAAACATAGAGAGCACATGTTCATATATTGTTACCTGAAGATATAAAATGTGAAGCTTTCTGTTTGTTGCTCATATCCTCTGTATTGGCCGATGGAGAAAAACTCAATGATTGGTTTAGGTCTAAAGATGCATGGTTTCATCTTGATGGATACATAAATTCATAGACATCACATTTTGGCTACAACAGCTATATGAGTGCCTCCTACACACACAAAAATTACACGTTTGGTGTGCAATGTCACAAAGTTGTATCTTCAGAACATTTTTTTCATGATAATAAACAGTGAACACTACTCACAGTTTGTGAATACCATACAGAAGACCAGCTGCAGTACACTTGATTTCAGCAGGAGAGTGGTATGGTTCATACTATGATTTTCGGGGAACAGTGATTTCATGGATAAGTGATTTCAAAATGGTTGTGGCCTACTCGTCCCTTGATTTATTGCCACTTTGTGGGGAGACCTTGAAGGCTACAATTTCTCAACAAATGTTAAACGTTTGTTTAAGAACATGCAACCAATAAATATAGAATTTATAGATTCTAGCGTTACAACAAACGGATTCTAGCACTCTATAGATTCTGAATTCATTGATGGAATGTCTTATTCGATTGTGTGAATCTAATATTGGATCCTGCTTTCAAGAATTTTTGTAATTTTGTTGTTGTTGTTGTTGTTATTTTAAGGTGAAAATCACATTGCGGCTATTATCACCTCCCTAAATACAAGTGTGAGTGTAAAGTATTAAAGTTGTAAGTGTAGTGTTGTAAGTGTAAGTGTTTGTTAGACTCGGGTACCATGAGGGATGCAGATCCTCACAATAGGTGCAGCTAGTCTGCACCCCCCTGTGAGGTAATTTTTGTAAATAATTCAGAATAAATTTCCCCATAAGGTTGCATCACTTTTTGAATACTGTACAGTTTGAGATATGAGATTGGGAATTTATCTATTCTACTACAGTAGCTGCTTGGAGTGCTAGACATTGTCAAGGTCAGTGTCATTAGACTGTGTGTGTGTGTGTGTGGGGGGGGAAGGGGGTGTGCACGCACATGCACACGTGCATGTGTGTTTGTGTGATTTTCTTTAAGTACCAGTTTTGTATTTCTAACTAAATTCCATTTATCATTCACATTTATGATTATTACAAAGATCTGAACAAATTATAGTAAGAAATCTGTGAATACACCTTGTCATATACCTATTAGAGTTTGAAAGTAGAATCTGACCAGTTCTAAATGTAAATGTTATTAAATAAAACAATAAAAATACTCTAGCCTAATTTAGCCACATCTATTAGGAAGAAACCCCGCAGGAGGGTGCAGACTAGCTGCACCTATTGAGAGGATTTAGATGTCCTTGCGGTACCTGAGTCTAACACACACTTAAACTTACGACTTAAACACCTTACACTTACATTTACATTCAGGGATTTGCTGTTCTTGTCCAATTGTCTGGGAGTGGTTAAATTGCTTGATTTCCTTTTCGGGGCCAAGTACGTAGAACCTAATGTGTGTCTATCACTGCCAAAGACCTCTGATTGGACATGTTCTGGGACCGAGCAGCCTACAGGCGCCTGGCAAGCACATGGGTGTTGGAGCCTATAATTGGGTCTATCGAAACATGTGGTTACAGTCTGTGCATATAGATGACGAATATCAGTAGTAACTTGAGTTTGAGGAACTGTAACTTTGTACTGGAACTAATTCTTAAGTATCGAGGAGTGCTGAAGACATGTATTTCGGCTCCAAGATATTGGGGATCTCGCTTTAGATCAAATCTCCTGGGTTACTAGTGATGCTTGGTGCACCCTGTACTATTTAGGGTCATGTAGGCTTAATTAATAAAATTTGGTTGTTTCTTTGTTTAACAGGCCTCTATACAGCCTACTTTTGTTTATATATTCTATTTAAATTTTTAATTTATACTGTGATTTGTTGACTAGTTGCAGGTTTGTTTTTGTATTTAAAGTTTATTAATTGTTATTTACTTTTATTTATTTGTTTAATTGTTTTTATGACCTCTATACAGCCTTGCCTTTGTTTTCTAACCTTTTTTTAAAAATAAATTAGTGTTTATTATGTAATGTAGTTTTAATTTTAGTACTGTTGTAATTGTTATACACTATTTAATTATTAACCTATTTTATATAGATTATAAGAAAATAGATTTAACATAAAATTATGTAGGTGATGATAAACTTTTAGGTTTTTCGTTGTTAAAAAAAAATCTATGAGAAGGGTAAGGCTTGATAAATTATTAGTTGAATGATGAAGAAATCTGAAGGTATACATTTAGCTTGTAAGACCTACTTGAGCATAATAATAGTACACTCAAAACTTACTGATTATGAAAGGTGTGGGCTGAACATGTGTATAAAGAAAGAATAAATGCATGTATAATTTTAAATTGTAAAGACTGACAAAGTATCATTTTATTAATCTTTGGTTATTTTGTTTTTTTTTTATTCCACTAAAAACATATGTGTCATTATTGTATTTTTTAACGTTTTCCTCAACACCATGTAACTATATTACAATTTCCTGATATTGTTTTGGCTACAAGTACACTTGATAACGACCAAAGAATGAACACTAATATGTTAACCAATCAAAGTGTTTGCCTGAAATAATGATCCAAAATACTCTCCAGAAACTTGTCTTCTAATTTCTTTAACCCAACAAAAAGGGAAGAAACCTAAGCAAGAACTTTCTACTATCCTGTAGACCTTAGATCCATTGCTCCCCAACACCTTCTGCCTGAAATATTCTCTTGGAGCATCAGTCACTTCCCAACAGTTGGCTTACAAACGGACCTTCGGTCCTCACAGAATCAACTGAACTTCCAGTACCCCTCCCCCAAAATCGATTGACCCTCTGGTCCCTCTAGAATCAACTGACCATGACATACTCCTACCCCATGCTTTTATTTAAACTGCTGTTCTAAATACCATGTTTATAACAACTGGTAATATGTCAGCAGTTTTATAATTTTTCTGCATCTTTGTCAATAGTGTTTATTCTTTGGCTGTACCCTCTGTACAATTTTAAAAACTAGTAACTGAAATTGTATTTCTAACTCCTAACACACTTTTAAAAATTTTATCAAACAATGTTAATTTCAACAATACAAAGATTTAGAGTTATATGTTACCTTGGATACAAAAATCATTCTTAGTTGAATATCTGTCTGAGTAACATCACTTTGATCGATATCAAACTAATATTACAAAATAAACTCAGCACAAAAGGAGTTAGAAGAAAGAAAGTAGGACTAGAAGGATAAACTAACTAGTGTCCCTGCAGACTACTGGAAACAGCCAACACTGTGCTGTAAGAGTTTTTAAAACAAACAGGTTTAACCATCCAGACGTGCACAGCCAAAATGTAAACTATTGCGTAAATGAAACACAAAATAATATTTTGTTTTTTATATAATTTAGAGTAATTTGTCCACGTAGGTTAAACTTACAGAATTTAAATGTTTAATTAAATACTTAGCTTTACTTGTCAGACATTTTCAGAGTTTTACAGTTAAAGTTCAGATTAATAGTGTAAGGCTTTCTGGAGGGACTAGAAGCAGTATAGCCTTGTTTGTTGTAATTATTTTGTTAGGTACAAAGATGTCTGTAGTTACTGGTTAATCAAAACCAAGCTTGTAAATGTAGATAAAAAATAAATCGAGGTCTCCAGTGCGTCGAAATAATATCCAAATAAAATAATAGTGGTAAAATCGAATCTCTCATTTACAATCGTAGTGTTGAGTATTTTCATTTCATAGGTATTTGTGATCTGAGGTTGCACATGAACAGTATGTGCCATGGAAAAACTGAGTGTAAGTTATGCAGGAAAGAAGAGGAAACTGAAGGCCATATAATAATAATAATAAGGCCTATTTCAGTCAACTCTATAACGATTGTAATGCTCTTGCCAGCAAAAGGCTGAGGGATTTTGTTTTCTAGGACCCTAAGGACCTCCAGCAGGATGAACTAATCAGTGGATTGTTGGAACTGATTAAGGCCTCTAGTATGCTGAACTAGAACTCAAGAGGTTTAGTTGTGCAATAAATATATTGACTGAACTGGCCTAGACTTTTAATCTTTCCTCTAGTTATTAATCTATTCTATTCTGAACAATAAATTTTGTCAATGTGGTTACTGGTTTCACTTAAGTTTTTAAAAATAATTTAAATAAAATTGATAAAGTTTGTGCAATGTTTTGTTGCTTTATTTATTAAATCTAGTTTTGCAGGATAGTAGGATTTTGGTGTAAAATAGAAATAAACAACAAATGACATTTTCAAAATGATATTTAATTACAAATTACACTTTCAAGGTGAATTTACTTATTTAAATAAAATTAGTCATGTGTTAACATCAACCAGCAAAGTAAATAACAGACTTGATCTATCCCTTGAGTATAAATGTGATATGTTTTTTGTGAAAGTCAACCAGGTTTGATATCCGGGTCTTTTTCATCCGTGAAGACTTCGGGTAGGCAGAGGGTACAGGTTGGATTGTTGTCTAATTTGTTTTTCAGATCTGTAAGTTGAGGCACTCGTAACGCCTATAAAGCAACAAGAAATGGATTCAACAAATGCCTGAACTGAAAGGTTTCAATCCTACTTAACAGAATTCAATTCAATGTAGTGTTTGTAGCCTTGTTTCATCAAAGGCTCTAATTAGGATAGGTTTGAGCCTAAACATGAGTATCATACATATCCATAAATGTATGATACTTATTTTCACTTTATGGTTATCCTACACACATTATTTAATTGCTTTAATAGATTACTAGCTTAAAAAAAACACTAGCTTTAATTTCCAACAACAATTTAATTTTAATTACCATTTTTCTTAAAGTATGATCTGGATATGCCGTGGCTTGTGATGGCTTGTACATATCCCAAGATCGTATGTACAAGTCCCCAGTATACATGATATGGCCTGATGGTTTACTGTGTTGTATGGAATACCATCTGAAAATTAACATCATGAAAATTACATCATAAAAATTAACATCATTAATTTCATGACTTAATTTCTGTATTTCTAAAAGTACAATACTGAAACAAATTATAAGAAACGTGTTGCTCATAATTACACATGAGTACTGAAATTATTTATTGTTGTACTATAACTCTGTATTAAATAAAACAAAATTAATTGTGTTACAAAAAACATTATACAAACTGACAACCAAACAAATTACTTTATCCAGACAAAACATGTGGAGTATTTTATTTAAAGCTATCAATAAAGAACCAAAATAACCTTACTGAGATCTGATTTTATTTTAATTTTTATTTACTCTCGAACGATTCATACATTTCTTATACTGATTTATGATTTTTTTTTTTTAATCACCAACATAATGTAATTTTAACAAAAACTGATGTGCTGTTTTTGATAAGCTGAGAAATAATGTATGTTTTTTTTAATCAACACCATCCAAAACTTATTTTTTAAACTTTCATTCCACACAATTATTGATTTAGTACTTAACACAGTTCAGTTAAATTTGATTTTCAATGGAGATTTATCAACAATAAAAGTTCTGAAGATACCTTTTCAAATACAGTTGTTTCTCTTGAAATTATTTTTGTCAGTCAACTCTATAAAACATATAGATAGTTTTTCTTTTTTTGAAACTACTTTCTTTGAAATTGTGTGCAACTTTCTAGTGTCCTTTTTTGCCAGAATAAGCTAGTTTTTGCAATTAGCTAGTTCATTGCTGATGTTTTTTTTTTTTTTAACTAACTAATACTAATAACTTTGTATAAACTTATCATGTCTGTGAATAGTTCAATAAAATGTTCTGTCTGTGTGAACTTTTCATTCAGTGTAAATTGTTCTTGTGAACTGTTCATTCCATGTAAACTGTTCTATCTGTATAAACTGTTTTATCTGTGTGAACAGTTCAGTCTCTGTAAACTGTTCCTTGCTGTGAACTGTTTGGTTCCTGTAAAGTGTTGTCAGTTTGACTATTTAATCATTGTGAACTATTCAGTATGATATGTTAACACTTTAGCCCTTCCCTGAATCATCCCGCCTCAGGCTTGAGTGAACAGTCTGATCTGGCTTACCTTATTAGCAACAGATGTAGTCTAGCTATTTGACCTTTGTCCCGCAGTGTCCTGCAAGCACCTAGCACTGCCAAGTGATTGTCTGCCTTTAAATGAATCGCCTTTCTGTAGTAAATCATAGCTTCATCAAGTCTATCTAAGAACAAAAGACTGAATCTGGTACAATAGAATATTGTAAGTATAAACAAATTTTTTTCCACTTACAATTAAACTGTTGAAAAATGGTTCTAAACAGCCAAACAAAACATATGTGTTGCTATATTTTGCATAAAATCCAATTTGAAAGCTACAAGTAATGAGGAAAATTTGAAGATATAGTTTATCAAAATGAGCTTATATGCTGTTAGTTAGAGAGGATTGTGGTTACTGTCTACCAAAGTTCAAAAAACCACCCTTGAGACAGATTTCATGAGCTTATTTTTAATTTACTTCTGAATCATGCATTTTTAAAAATTTGATTCGTTGGCTCGAGTTATAATTTCATCCATAACTAAAGTGTGGTGAGCTAATTTTTATTTTTTTAAGCGTTTTAAAACTGGACTTTTTTTTGGGATGATCCATTTTTAATAAGATCCTCTAGTAAGATCAATATTAAGGTTTACAAATAAAACGACCACAGTAGGAAATTGAAGCAAATTTCTAAAACTAATTTTTTTTATTACACTTTTTTGAAATTTTGATTTCACCATTTTAAACAGCATTTAAATCTGCTTATATTGTAACTTTCAAATTACAATGAAAAAAGAAAAATGAACTCTGATTGCAGTTAAATTACGAGTAAATTTCTTAATTTTAACAGATTTTGAATAATTTATGCAGTTTTTAACGTTGATTACGATATGAAATCATATCTTCAAAAATATTTAAGACAAAAGAAGTTATGAAAGATTTGAAATTGCTGCCATTTTGAAATGGTTGAATGAATATTGCTGGTTAAAGACACATCAAAAAGTAATCAGGAAGACAGGATTGTTGTTCATTTCAAGGTCCAAAGTATGGGTCTTACGCCAATAACTCATTTTTTCAATGAGAATTTGCTAAAAATTAAATAAGAAATAAAAATTAAATAATTCGCTAAATAAAAATGAATAACTGAGTAACTAACAAAGAAATACTTATTACTTATCAAAATTAATTTATTGAAATTCCGGTTTTTTTCATTACTAAGGAAAAATTGCTCTAAATTTTCAGCTTTTATTCAAAGGAGGAAAGTTCATGATTTTTATTTGTAAAAAATAATATTAATTTCTATCCCTTAAATTTAATCAAAATAAGATTTCTTTACTTTTCTGATTTAACTATGAACTATATGATTATGTCATGTTTCAACTTTCTGCTTGAGAGAAAACTAGATTAATTAATGATTTTGTGTATAAAATGATATATAAAAATTTTAAAATAACTAACATTTTCCCCTGAGCCAAGATCCATAAACAGACATATAGTATGGACTTGTAGGCTCGAGTAATGTTACATGTCTGAGCAATCTCCCAACTATCGGCCCTTCATGTAGCTTGGACAGCAGAAGATATGCTGGAGTATAGGCATCATTGAAATGGATGCAGCGTTCCAACATCTCTCTCGCTTCTCTCGTACGGTTCTGTTTCCTAAACATAAAATGACGCGTATAAATTGCTGTTGAAATTCAATATATTAACAGGATAAGGGATCAACGTTATAACAAAAGGTCAGTGAGATCTTATAATAATTGAGAATGCAATATAAATGCTATCTTTTTTCGAGGAAATGAACATCAACCTGGAATCAATGTTAGAGCTTGGTGGTTGATATGACTAAAGCACCGGTCAGTCTGCTGCAACTCTGAACTGTACACGTCAAGGTTCTTGTTTAGATCTGCAGTTACTATTGTTGATTTTGGAAAAAGATTGCTGTAAATAATTTTTATATTCAGGGAAGGATAGTTTACATAGTAAAGTGTTTTATTTTATCTTTATATAAAATACAAAAAATTGTCTTGAAGTTTTGATGAATATATTTGCTTCTAAGGATCTCTGAATTCAAAAAAGTAGTTTGATTTGAATGTATGTATGTCTATGCAAATGCAAATTGATGGATACATAACAAATTGATAGATTGGGTACTTTACCACTATCTTAAAGCCATTAATTAAAAAAATATATTTCAAGCCTTTTTTTTAATGAAAAGAACATTAGCAATTGAATAAAAATCACAGAATTTTTTAAATCTGTTTTAAGAATTTGGCTCAAACCTAATCCTCAAGCACCCAAAGAACAAATAAGTTCTTTTTGTGCCTTTTAAAAATCCAGTTTAGGAGATGTTAACAAAAAATACAATTGTGAAATACTACAAATATAATAAGAAATAGTAACAAACGAATTGGATTACCTGTACACTTGACCCAAGTTATAATGAGCGTTGACATGCTGAGGTGAGTATTTGATAGTAGTCAGGAAATGAAGTTCAGCCAAATCTGTGTTTTCTATCAGGGTGCCTAAGTTGTTATGTGCACTGGCATATGTTGGCCACAATCTATAACAAACAGATATACAATTGTCTAACAAGTTTTAGTAACACAAATTGGTCAGGTGGTGATAAATTATATGATGGCGATCATTTTTCTAGTTTGAATAAACACATGCAGCCTTGTATTCTAAAGATGTACAATAACATGATATGTATAAACAGGTGTGATTCAGAAGATATTGTATCATATGAACAATACAGTACAGTTTCACAAATATGCAATTTTATTCATTATTTAAGCTGTTGGGAGTAGAAATTGGATACACACATAAGAGGCAGAGAACATTCTCGGTGGCTTCTAGTAAAAGTATTGTAAAGAATTTTTGGTAAAGTAAGTGAGGAATATGTTTTATGGCATTTTGATGGCTCTGTTATTGCAATAATTAAAATTCATCAGATGCAATGGGCAAGACACATATTATATGGAAGATGGGTAAACCAAAAAACAATGGCACTGCTCGGATATGCTGAAGGAAAGCAAACAAGGGTAAATATAAAACAGAATGGAGGATTTTATCTATGAGGGTCATTCAGAAAGTAAAGAACGTTTTTTACTCTAGACACTAGACACATTTTATTAAGATAATGAAATAAAACTTATTTTACAACGCATTAACTATTTTTCTACATAGTCGCCACTCAAATTTAAACATTTGTCATAGCGTTTCACCAACTTTTCTATGCCTTCTGTATATTCAGTTGTCACCGTGTACTAAGACAGATGTTCAAAAACTTCCCACTTAAACAGCTGAAGCAAATTCATTGTCAACAGCAGCAGCATGTGGACGTACATTATCATGAAGCATAATGCTGTTCAACAAGAATCAACACCATTTATTTTGAATGGTGCAGCATAGTCTGACTATAGGCTGCATAGGCTGCTGCATTTATAGTCTCCCCCTCTAGGCATGAAGTTGATGAATCTCCCCTTTCAATCCCAAAGCACTGTGATTAAAATTCTTCTTGGCACTAACAATTTGTTTAGAATTTTTTTGGTTTTGATGGGTATCAGAAATGATACCATTCCACTGAATGGCATTCATGTCATCATAAACCTTGGTTATCTGTAAATTTTGATAGGGTTGACATTTTTGCCTTCAAAAAAGCATATTTACCCTATGAACCTCATACTTCGTGAGATCATTAATTTTGTCATACATTTTAAAACCACACAAATAAGCAATAATCAACTGTATTGGCTTGCTTTTAGCAACAGAAAAAGCAGCAGCAGGAAAGTCATTGATATAATGGCGGCAGTGATAGAGGAACTGATCGGGTTATCAGATGAAAATGTTCCTTTACTCGCTGAACGATCCTTGTACATTCACAGGAATGAATTGAGTCAATTTAACAATTTAGAGTTCTAAATAAGTTGACTAAGAATGCCCGCCACACTTTCTCTTAGTGTCACCAAGCAACGTATCAGAGTTGCACAGCTGTTGTACCACTGGTGAATTTAGTTTAAATGCTAAGTAGGTTGGAGTATTTATTTTGGAGAACTGAAGAATTATTTAGAAACAATTTCATGGTTAGACTGTCAAACCACAATCAAATGTGAATATCTATTGCAAACAATTTTTTTTAACAAATAAATGAACATTTTTTTTGATTGAAAACCATGAAGTATTTCCAATTATTTTTCACGATTTCACTCATACGCTACATAAATTATATGTATATTCATTATACTATAATTTCTAAGTTACCTTATTGCTTCCTGATAATGGACTATCGCAAGTTTTGTTTTCCCGTTATCTCTTAGATAGTTTGCGTAGTTGTAGTGCATTTTGGCATTCTGAGGCAGATTGTGTACTCCTGATCTAATCACAGAAAAATAAATGTTTACACCGTGATCTAATACATGTTTAACAGCTAAGCAGATTATAATTAGGGATTATTAAATATTTGTTTTTATGACATTATGTTAGATAAAAAAAAGAAGTTGTACCTAAGTCTAGATTTTCTGGCAGAGGGAGCTTAAGTGAACAATTGATGGGCTTAGCAATTCCAACCATACTTCTAGCTCATACTACTCTCAGTCAAGACACACATACACACACACGTACCTACCTACCTTCATCTCTCAGACAGTCATATGCCAGCAACCATGAAGACTCCACTTGCTCCTACTGCTGGTTGTGAAGTTTGTAATGTTATTTGTTTTTTATGGCAAAAAAGAAAGTATGACTGAATTTCATCGTTTCATACTCAATAGTTGTGTATTGTGAAGACATATGTCAAGACCAATGGTTTCTTGTTGGCATCAATCATTCACTAAAGGCAGAACAACGTTACACTATGAACAAAACAAAACAAAAGGGGAAGTTGAGCAAAACAATTTTTTTTTGTTCCACAATAAAGCTTGCCCACACACTACTTGTGACACTCAAATTCAAAGTCGCTCAATGCAAGGTCACTAGAGTAAGTTGGATGACTGAAAGCAGAACTTCAGTGTCATATGGACACATGGGTGAGAATTATCGTGGAACAAAAAAACTATTTTGTCCAACTTTCCCTGCCTTTTGTTTTGTTTTCTTCATCATGTAAGATTGCTCTCTCATCATTGAATAATTGAATTATTTAATGAGGAAACTATTAACCTTGATGTAACATCTTCACCATACACACTGCACAACTCATGATGGATGTCAGTTGCAATTTTATGTTTTGCCATAAAAAAAAAGAATAACATTACAAACTTCACAATGGGCAGTAGGAGTAAGTGGAGTCTTCATGGTTGCTGGTATGTAACTGTCCAAGCACTGAAGGTAAAGATATTAAACTTTTTTCAGTGCTGCCACTACTTCCAGACAAAAGTTCCCTGCGACTCCTAGACTTTTCCTGCCTACTGCATGAATTTAAATGCACCTCATATATTTTTCATCTTCCATGTTGCTAGCAGAAGTTAACATTACACTAAAAAGTTTTAAAAAACCTGTTGTAAATCAGAAATCTTACTTGACCAGTGTCTCTCTACAACTCCAGTCTTGGTTCCTCATAATTGTACGACAGTAGAAGGTAGTAACAAGAAACAGTAAGCCACACATAATGGCCACTTTGTATCTGAAGTGGGAGGAAGTGTAAATCAGCTGTGCTCCATATGCCACAAGTAGAACAAATCCTAGACTGAAAGAGATCATAATGTAGTAATATAATAGTTAAAGTTGCACTATCTTACCCCATATCATAAACTTGCCCTCAGACTATAATTTATTTGTTACAAGTTTTAAAAATATTAAACAATAATATAATTTTCCTTTATTTTGTCAACCATGCTTGGATTACTTTTATATTTTGCAGCACATGTGTTATAAAACTGTCAGCAGGAGGCTATGGATATTTGGTTTACTGGAGCCTGAGAACCTCCAGCAAAATGAACTAGTTAGTGGATTACTGGAACTTTTTAAGGGCAGTAATCAAAACTAGAACTCAAAACATTTAGTTGAACAATCGGTTCATTGATCACAGTACCTAAGATTGTATTAACCCTTCCTCTAGTTATTATTTTATTCTAAGCCCATCTCTCCTGCACTATTTAATTGCCTGGGTAATATAGACAATACTACCCTTTCCAACCCTTACCACCCTGCCAATTCTAAACAAAGGTGTATGCAGTGCAAAACGTTTTGCTTTACAGAATGAGGTTCATATTTCTCATGAATTAATAAAATGTATACTTTTTCAGCAATTTAGATTTATTTAAAATAGTAATAAAGTTTATTACATTTTTCTTCGATGAAACTGGGATTGTGCATGCTTATATGCTCTGTAGAATAATTATTACTGGTTCTATAAATTGTTAACAATAATTTACCTTGGTATATATAATATCCTTTCGGCGATGACAAACCCAACAATGAACACCAGATTACTAGCAGGCAGGAAAGGTATGACAAGCAGCAACACTCCCAGTAGCAGTGGAGCATGTCTTTGATTCTGTACAGTTTGGATAATTTGCATTATTACATTACTGATTTCACAGTATTACACTTTTATATTATTAGCTAATATTTGCAGTTTTAATCTTGTTGATTTAAACTTAAAATGAAAATTTATTCAAGTGATAGCTTGGACAAGTTCATTACTTAGAAAAATCTGTTCAACGTTTTCAAAACCAATTAAAATTTGCAACATTTCATAGTTTTCTGATTTACCATTAAACATTTTCAAAATTTTAAACAATATTGCATTTTTGGTGGAAAAATTGCAAAAAAATGTATACATAAGAAAGCCATGATTCATGACTGAATTGAAACAAAAACGACATTATGTCAGCAGTTGAATGAATGAATATTTAGGGATTACAATCACACTGCAGCCCTCATAGATCTATTGTGCTTCCTTCCTTTATTTCTGAGACCCTTACAGAATATTTTCCAGTCTTAGCTTTTTTTCATGAAGTAGAGGATTTAGAGACGATTCAAAGTAGGTAGATCCCTCACTTCTAATTTGTAACTTCCCAAAATATTGGCTCTTCTTGTAGCAACCGCCTCACAGTCTGTCAGAAGATGATAGGGAGTTTCCTGTTTCCTCCCGCAGTGTATGCAAGTTGGATAGCTCTTTAGCTGACGTGTTGGGGGCCACAGAGCAATTGCTAATCCCTACAAGGGGGAAAAATGCAAGTTGGATCTTCTACTAAGCCAAGACTCCTAAGATGTCTCTAAAGAGTGCCATGCCCTATAAGAAAATTCATCAGCTTATTTTCTCAGTTTATTTTTACTAAGGCTGATAAAGATCTTTCCTCTGCTTCTGTTAACATTTCCGAGGAGCTGCTTAGCCTATCTTAAACCTCGCTTATCTTCCCAGAGTTTAGAACTTCTAGCCTCTTCTTTATTATTAAGCTTCATTTTGAAGTAGCTATCTTCAAGTCTGCAAAACAGTTCTGGGTTGGGTTGATGCCCCATCCTTGCCAGCTTTTGTTGGCAACAAACATTTCCGTCTATCCCAGCATGTACAGGTACCCACAGAAGCTTAATATTAATACTGTGGCCCAGTCTATTTAGCTTTTGCAGGGTTTTCAGACTATTGCCGAGATGTTTAGAGAATTTAATGGCTGCTTGACTATCTGACATAATGGTGATGTTTTATCCATTGTATCACTTGTCAGGAGTCACTGTATCAGTAACTTAATTTCAAGAGAAATAGCCTACTCATTAAACATCTTATTATATACACCAATTAATTAATAATTTCTTAATTACATTCACCTTGCATATAACCTTGCATATTTATTACCATATTTGTATCAGACAAAAGTCCAGGAAGGAATGTTACCTAGTTTTAACTGTTATATATATTTTTTAATTCTTTTGTGTTTATTTATTGTTAATCAGTTTTAACTATATGCAAAAGACATAGTAAGAAAAATTATATTTTCATATAACTAAATGAAAATTTATTTAGGGGATAGCTCCAACAAGTTTGTTACTTGGAAAAATTTGTTCAAAGTTTTTAAAATGGTAGCCATTTAAAATCTGCAATGTTTCATAGTTTGCCAATTTTCCATTAAACATTTGCAAAATTCTTTGAAAATTCTTAAAAAGAAGTTGAAAAAAACAGAAGTTTTTTTTACCAACTATCACTCACCTCAGAATCAGCTATAACTCTGTATATGAGCCAAAGGAAACAGGCAAGTACCAGACAAGTGGCGACATTGCGGTGGTCAGCAAGCGAAGTGACAAGAGGCACAGAGCCCATTTGCCAGTCATGGCTGAGAGTGGAAGGACACAATAGCAGCCAGAAGTTAAATGCCAGTAGGTAACAGAAAGTGAGCGACCTGAGAACAAACAATCCCAAAATTCTTTTTGACAGAAAAAACTGTTTGTAGCTGAAAAAATTCTTGCCATGTCTTTAATACAAAAAAATGTTTTTAAATTAACTTTCAATACTGCACTTTCCATCAGCTTCTTTAAGTTTTAACTCCCCAGCAATTGATTCCCCAGCTCATTTTGTTTTGCAGGTTGTGTTTTTGTCATCATTACTGAAGAAAAACGAACAAGTAAAAAATTATTGTTGTTTCATTTTATCTTATCACCATTATCAGTCAAGAACTCCAACAATTAAAATTAATATAATTAATTTAATACTTGAGTACTGATACAACTTTGTCAAGCTATAATTAAAAAATAATTGCTGAAAGGTTAAAACTCAGGGAAAGTTATTTAGGGTGTCCATAGTAGATTTAATGGAATGGAAGATATGATCGGAAATAATAACTTCTACCAAAAAAATAAGTGATTTTTTGTCAGATTTTAATTCACATTTCCAGTGGTTTTTGAACTTTGTATACAACAATTTTTTTCTTCATATTGATTGAAAAAATCACAAATAACAACAAACTAAGTAAGCCTTTACTTGTCCCAATTGATTAAGATTTTATAAGACCATACCAGCAAAAATCTATAGAAGAAAAAATGTAAGAAAAAATAAATAAATATTAGTTTTAGATTTAATCTAGTACTTTATTACTCATTGTGTCTTTTTTTTAATTAAAATTTTTGATTGTATAAAAATTTATTAACATTTAAATATTATAAACAAAATATATAAACTAATATATATATATATATATATATTAGTAGTAGTATATTTTTTTAATAATATTTATTCAAAGTATGAAAATATAAGTCCATACATTAACGGGTGGAGCATGACAACTGAAAGTTTTCATATTGGCAAAAGTCTGAAAATATTTAGAATAAAGAAACTGACTTCTATCAGCTAATCAAAAAATAGTTTGGGTTTAATATTCAAAGGCTAACTTTGGGTAAACCTCGGGGGGGGGAGTATACTTTGACCTCTATTGTTTCTAATATACATAAATGACATTTCTGAGATACAGGTGGTGGGTGGCAAGATATTTTCTTTCGCTAATGATACAGTAGTCATATATCATGATAAAACATAAACAGAACTGCAAAAAAAAATACAAATGTTACTAGATAAAATAAAAGACTGGCTAGATACAAATGTATTATCACTTAATGTAGATAAAACAGTGTGCATCACTTTTGGAAACTATGAGACAGCATACCTGTGAGGTTGATGTTAAAGTAAATAACTGTATATTGAATAGAGTAAGTAATACTAAGTACTTGGGTACACAGATAGATCAGCCCTTGTGATAGGAGTATGAAATAAATATCAAAACTAAAAAATTAAAGTACACTGTTTTTGTATTATTCAAACTAAGTAAAATATTATCAAGTAGTAATCTCCTCACATTTATGTATGGCATATATTATAGTATTACAACATGTGGTATTATTGAATGAGGATCAGCAATGAAAGCACACATAAATAAATTAACAATAATTCATTATTAATTTTTTGAAAATATTAAGATCAAGTAATCAAACAAAATTACATTCAAATATAAGGGGAAAGTATGTTATAGAATGTATAAACTATCATTATATAGAACTAAGAAATAAGTTTACGGAAATAGATAAGAATACTAGATTCAGTATGTCGATGTTACTAGAAGTACAAAGGGAAATTGGGCGCAGATCAAATAATTACACCACAACGTTTTATTTCAACAAGTTGAACAGAACTCACAGACACAGACTAAAAACTGAAGTCATCAACTTTAAAATAAAAGATAAACTATTTGTGTAAAAAATGAAAATTATTATTGAAAATCATGCTAAAACTGATAAAATTTTTTTTTTCTTTCAAAAGTACTTTTAGTTAAGTTTCTTAGTTATAAGTTAGTTTTAAGCTATAATATCCAAATTTTTTTGTATATCCAGTCTCTGCAGCGGATTGTAGTGTTATACTTATATGTTGCTACAATTATGTATTACTAAACTGTTTAAATAAATACATAAAAATATATGGATGATATAGCTACAAGTTTTTGTGTAGATGAATTTACTAGAAATAATTAAATACATATAGTGCAATGTGCATTTAGACAACCACCGTTTGATGGTTATGGAAGAGGATTACCTCTTTAGGAGATATCTGAAGTGTTTGCAAATCGCTTTTGTACCATAGTAATTAAATGTGAAGTTAGATTAATAATGCTACAAAGGTTGTAAAAAATGTTTCTATTTAATGAATTTCATCAAACAAAAATCAATTAAATCATATAGAATTAGGTCTCACATAAAACTCAATATATTTTGCATAAAATGCCACTGTCCACTCTGTATAGCAAATAAAGTGAGTCTTTTCGTACAAAAATTGATACATATTCAGAAATTGGTCCATGTCATTTAAGCCTTTTTATATGCTTTTAAAAGCCACTGCTTGCAACTGTAACAAAAAAGTTAGCTCTCCCTTGTTGAAATCAGTTCATTAGTATAGGCTACTGAATTAATGTTTAAGAAGCAAAGGAATTTTTTTTTTGTTAACGTCTCAATACTAGTTAGACTAATGAAGATAAAGAAAAGACACAAGACTAACACAAGAAAAGACAACAGCTGTAACTAGATTCAAACTTAAGTACAGGTCTAAATTCTTACAAGCTGACTGATCTGTGAGCAGTCCAAGCAGAGGAAGAAAGATAAGAACATATCTACAGAGCTTAATGAAGCAGAAGAAAGGATAAAAGTATATGAGATGAATTTCGTAGAGGATGGAAGGTATGTACGATTGATGTTTAATAAACATACTCAGTAACATGTCAACAGTAAAAGAAGATGTAATGCTATGATTAACAACAATAGAAAGAAAAAAAACAACCTATAAAATAATATAAATTTAATGAATCCTTAAGTATATACAAGGAGTCAAATCAACAACATCGTGAATCGCACAAGTCAGAATAGACCTACATGACACAGAAATAGACTCAACAGACGATGAAGATAGGCACGCATGCAGGAGAAAGATGCTCGGTTGGAAGGTCCCAGAGAATGAAATCCCAAAAAGAGCAGGGGTAAAATGGACGGAGGAGCAGAATAGGATCCATGGGGACAGGATGAAGGAGGTGTGGAGGATTAGAAGGAATAAGACATGAGTCAGAGTGCTTTGTGTGATCAAACAGGGTCTATACGCAAATAATAATAATAATATAAATTTAATATGAGAAGTTATATACATTTCTCAAAAAAGGTAGTGGTTGTAAACAACCATTATGACTATCAGTGAACAACCATGAAATGAAATGTATGAAACAACCATCAGTGAAATGTTTGCTTGCGCCACTTACCTGATCTGAAGACTAGGATGGAATGCTGCTGGGTTGTCCTGATTGCTGAATTTTGGCAGAGAGCCCTGAAGCATGGCAAGCCGAAATGCCAGTAGTAAACTGGACTGTTGACAAATAAAACAGAAAAGTCAGTTGTATGTAAGAAGTGCAATGAATAGATGTATGTAACACAGAAAAAATTAATGGTGCAAAAAATTACACAGCTTTTTCACTTTTAATTATTTTCCTGAAAAAAAAATTTAGAAGTTATAAATAAAACACTGGACAATCAGCTTAATGTCTCAAAATTGGTTCATCAACGTAGTATGGCTCAAACTATTGTACAAATTTAATCGTAGCACACGACTGTCTCACTGTTGTGATTGAAGTGAATTTTCAAAACTGTTTTTCTTTACCTTATTCTTTTTTGAAACTCTGATTCTACTGTCATAAACAGCATTAAAATCCATATAAATTAGCATTTTAAACTTTCAAATTGCATTGAAGTTGAACCGTTAACCATTGTCAAATTAAATGTCTTAATTTCTACCAATTTTGAAAATTTGAAATTCTAATTTATGAAATTTTTCAACATTGATTACAATGGAGAAATCAGATTTTTTTAAATTTAAGACAAAAAAGTTATGATTTTTTTAACATAAATTAATAACATAATAGATTTCTGTGCCAAGTTTGAATGAAGTTGAACCAAAAATGTGAATGTAAGCTTGCTAACGCACACCTACAATATATATATATATATATATATATATATATATATATATATATATATATATATATATATATGTGTGTGTGTGTGTGTGTGTGTGTGTGTGTGTGTGTGTGTGTGTGTGTGTGTGTGTGTGTGTGTGTGTGTGTGTGTGTGTGTGTGTGTGTGTGTGTGTGTGTGTGTGTGTGTGTGTGTGTGTGTGTGTGTGTGTGTGTGTGTGTGTGTGTGTAATATATATAAAATTTTAACAACCCCTCAAAAAGTAATAGAGAGTTCTGGATTGGTGCTCATTAAATGGTGTTCATGATCGGTAGTCCCAGGTCTTGCAATGATAGATGTTCTAATAAAAGAAAAAACCTAATAGCAGTCAGTATTTATTTTGGTTTTCTAAAATTTACTTCCTTACAATATTTTTCCATTATTTCAATTTTACAACATTGATAAGTTATGTATGACTAAGACTGAGCAAAATCTAATAAACCAGTTTTGAGAAATGAGAACAATTTATCAGTTTCCCCCCCCCCCAGATTTTGTTGGGGGTATATCAGTCAGGACTCTGTATGGGCGTATTTCTGAACTATATTTGAGCAAATTTGATTGAAATGGTTAAAGCTGATTATAGGAAAATTTGATTTGTAACAGTTTTTTGGTCAGTAGGTCTTCAAAATACTATTTAAAAGATGTTCTTAAGTTGAACAAACCAGAAAATACAAAATTTTATCAAAATGTCAACTAGTTTAATCTCCAGCGATATCTAATAGACAAATGGACAGACAAACAAGTAAAAATCACTTTTTG
This sequence comes from Callitettix versicolor, assembly GCA_022606455.1. Classification (NCBI taxonomy): domain Eukaryota; kingdom Metazoa; phylum Arthropoda; class Insecta; order Hemiptera; family Cercopidae; genus Callitettix; species Callitettix versicolor. The sequence continues at coordinate 40,947,302 of CM040185.1, read as the reverse complement.
GACTCAGAGAACTTAAGAATGGAAGTAAAAAAATCTCAAGGTCAATTTTTTTCACTATCACCATACTTTTTTATACTTGGTATAGTGAAAAAGTGAAATTTCATGTTGTAACAACAGGTGAACTTTCAGTATTTGGTCATTTAGAGTATACAAGTTTGTGGCCAGGACATGACCGAGTATTGTTAAATGTAACAAGTCTATAAAGAATAATCAGATTTACTTACAACTGTCAATATCTTCACTACCCTTCTGGCAAATTGTCTTGATTCCTCATTCAACTTGAGCTCCTGCAATGATCTGTATGACAGAAGTATATAAACTTCAATGTAATTTTAGATTTCACACTATATATTTATATGAATGATAATGAACTTTTCAAAATATTACTGATTTTGATGTGAATGTTACTATTTTTCCCTTATAAACTGAACAAACAACTTTGGAGCTGCAACAAGAGAACTAATATTAAATTATTAAAATTTAAAACAAGTTACTAAGAGCAATAGTAAATGAAAGGAGGGTGTCCCTAGATTATACGTATGTAACAATATAACCTACTGTGATAAGTAAAGGTGGTAACTGTTAAATACAAAATAAATAAATGTAGCAGAAAGTATGGAAGGTTGTGAAAGAGCATAAGCATGAAAAAATGCTCCAACTTTTCTACAAGGTTTGAACAATGATTGTACGACAATTCGTTCCAGAAAATTGGCCCCGGACTCTTTGGTCCCAAAAAACTTATACCAGACAATATTCATACCAAAGTAATAATCATCCTTTGCCTCTTTGGTCCCGTGGTACATTGTACCACATAGCTAACGTGTTTCCTTGAAAACAATTAATTAAATGTGTGTAATTAATAATAAAAATCAATAGAAACTTTAAAAAAAGTCCTTAAGAATCGAATTAACACAATTTTGTATGCTAACTATAAGAATCACTATAAGAACTATGTTTATAAAAACTTTGTTATCAGTTTAGTGGATAATACAGGGCCAATTGTTAAAGACAAATTTGTAATATAGGAACAACTTTCATGGGACTGATTGGCCAGGGCAAACTGTCATGATACCTTGACCACCAACTAAAGAGGGGCAAAACCTTTTTAGTTAGTAATAAGTGATCAGTGTTATTATTCAGTGTAGTGCTGCGATAAATTTAAGTTGTGTTTAGATAAAAACTTAGCTGACTGACAACTTTTTTACAGTCTTAATCTTTAGTCCATAAGACTAGTCAAAATTAAAGAAATTTCAATACAAAGTATGGCGGATAAAATGCAAATTTGAGCATTTAATGGCAAATACAGGTGGCTTGACGGCAAACTGGAGACATCTGTTATTCGAAAGGACCAACTCCTTCATTGACTGAGCGAAGTGAGGTCTTTGTTTCAACTTGACTGTTTGGCATTTGGTTTATGCATTTGTTTGTTAGGCAGTTTTGATCAAATGCATTGACCACTTGTTTTCAAATTTGATACAAAGGTACTTTGTATAAAGCCTGAACAATGTATGTGTAAGATTTTTTCCTATTTTCTTCCATTTCAAGATAGCGGGCTTTTTTTAACGATGATGAGTGTAGTTGCTGGTTGTTTCCTTTAATACTAGCTGAACGGCAAAATCTATCATACTTTTGACTGCTTCATAGAAAAAGGTATGAAATTTCCCATAAAGGTGGACCATTAACGTTTCCCATAAATATTACAGTTATCAGTTAAATTTATAGAAAAGTGCTGTTGTAGAGCAGTGGCCACACAATTGATTAAGAATATACTGTAAGGTCTACTGTTCTTTGAACTGTTAGTATTCTGCAGTTGAGAGACATGGACAGAAGCAATATAAAAGGAAAAGAAGATGGTTTCTAATCGAAGAAGAATTTGCATTTGTTTAGAGGAATGGAAGGAAGTCACAGCAGATACTTTGCTGACAGAACAAATGGAATGAAAATACAAGAGATAGACAGACCAGAGATAAAAATGCTATTTAATTCAGATTTGTATGATGATTTAATTATAAAATCACATTTAAGAAAAAGAGAAAAAATGTTTTGATTTCCTAAGATTTTGAATGACCACCATTTTGTAATGAATTAATAGATTTTTCTGGTTAACACAATAGTCTATACTGTTCCCAAAATCGCTTTATATGTAATGTTTAATTTTCGTGTATTGAATTTTATTTGTTTACATAAAGTTACTGAATGTTGTTTCCATCATGTTAAGGAAACACCTGCATGTTGTGTTTCTACTACTTAGTATAAGTTTTGTAACAGAATTTAAATTACTAAAGTTTAAATAACAAAGTTTTAAGTTTATAATCACCTCATAACTGTAGGCCACGATTTGTAAAAATCGTACACAAGGTTTACGATTAAAACTGTAAAACCTGTTTCCTTAGCAAACATAGCTAATGCAGCTAGAAGTGAACTGACTGTGACACGTTTCCCATTGCTACACAACTCTTCACTGAAACAATTGCACAAACTTTCTCAAATTCAGTTTATATTTTTAAATTAATGCTCAAATTAATCCTTAAAGAACCTAAACAATGTATGAGTGTTAAATAAACAATATATTTTTGGTTTATACTTAGCAATATGAATTTTCACTGAAATCATGCAAAAATTTTAATGAAATGATTTTGAAAAATTAAACAAAAGTTTTTGGGTTTTGTTAAAGTTTTTCAAACAGTATTTTTTTTTTTTTTTTGAGAAGGTAACATATATTGGACATTTTGTTGGAAAAACAAATTTAAAACCAAAATTCTGAAAAGCTGAAAAAAACACTACATATGAGTGAACAATTTAACTGAAAGTAATCTTTTTTTTTGTCTCAACCTGTGTTAAAAAACACAAACAGATAATTGTTTACTAATGTGTCTGCGGATTCTTCATTTGTGATAATAGTCACGTTCTCGACTTTCTTTTAAATTTTAAGTGTAATAACAATTATTTATCTAAAATTATTATACTCTACCTTCCTACTACCAAGCAGACATTTTGCATTAATTGTGTAGTTCTGTTCAATCAATTTATATTTGTTTCATGTATCTATTCACATGATCGAATGCTGCCGAGTTACTAGATATATGATGTTAATTAGTGGAGTAGTTACAACTTCTTAAAACTATTCTAAAAGTAAAATAATTTCATACAAAAAGAAACAATAAAATATATTATGGTACATTTAATTATAATTAATTAATTTTTTTGTCACTTACTCATGGTAAGCCAGTAAGGAAGCCAGGAAGAAGACACAAGCAAGAACATCAGCTCTGCCAACCACTCCTGCTACCTGCAGTTTTAACAATACTTTAACAATCTATACATTAGTGAGAGAATTTCAGTGACAAAAGAAATTAATAAAAAACAAAAGGCAGCATTGACTGAGTTCATAAGCGGGTAATTTAGTAAGCAAAACTTTTATGTACCAACTACCTTCAGACTTCTGATGTTTTTTCAATTTTCTAAAGATCGTAAGTTTTTTTAAAAATCAATATTTAACTTGAATTGTAAATAAAATTTTGAGCAAAATATGTTCAGTATTTTTACTCATATTTGAGCAAAATATGAGAGTTTTAATTCGATTGTCCCATCACCTCTTGAAACATAATGTTTATGTAATGTGTGGGCGTCTGATGGGGCTTAGCAATACTGATCTTTACCTTCTCAAGACCGTTTAGGCTTTTTTGGCCACTTGGTCACAAAAATTTAAGTTGTAGATATGCAGACACTCATGTTTCTCTTTGAGTTCTTAAATCTAGTACTTCATTTATAATGTATATTTGGAGAAAGCACGATTGAACTTCAGATTGCCTGATAGTACTAATTCCAGAATAGTGTAATCAGTATGCATTGGCTGTCAGAAATTGCTTATATCCGTGTTCTGCTAGACTGTGATTGAAGAAGCTTATGAATCATTGTACTGTGGACTTCTCTGTATATAACTGTGTACAGTCAATATCGTAGTTCATCATATACGACAGAGAATTTCGGCGAGGATTTATCGGGTGTAAAATGGATTTTGTATCATAAAAAAAAAACAATAGAATATATTTTAAAATTAACATGGATAAAACCAGTCAATGTTAAACTATAAAACCCAGCAATCAATAATGTTGCTGTAAGACTGAATTATTATTTTGAAGTAAATATATTTTAAACAAAGAATATCAGTTGGGAGTTGATGGTAATAACACTGAATGTAACACTGATAACAAAACTACTCTCCAACTTAGATGAAATATGACTCTCCTTAAGAAGAATGTGAGGTTCTGACAGGAAGGTGTTTGGAGTTGATATGTGAAGCTGCTGCAGGAGGTTTTCAAAGATGACACAACAATTAGAAAAAAAGAAAAGAAGGAAAAAAGAATGAAGGCTTGTCCAAAGGGTCTCATATCTGATAAAGTAAAACTAGTTTTCTTAGACGGAATATAATAAAACCATAATAATATTCAATGAGAAAAATAGGAGAGATGAAATATCAGAATGTGTAACAAAAATATTGCTACTAAAGTGGTACTAATTTCCAGTACTATATGCAGCTGAGGATACATGTGGAAAATACACCCAATCAGTGACTTAACTAAGACTTGAAACTAGGGGATGGGATTATACAACCTCAGGCACTGTGATCACTGGACCAATTGTACAACTAAACCTCTTAAGTACTAGTTCAACAGATTGGTGCACTTAGTAAGTTTCAACAACCCACTGACTAGCTCATCCTGCTGAAGGTCCTTAGGGTTCTGGAAATCAAAAACCCTTAGCCTCCTGCTAGGAATAGCCTCACAATCATGAATTATGTGTCCAGCAGTTTCCTTCTCTTTCCTGCACAACTTACACATGGTTTGTTCGAGGTATATACCTATCCTGTTTATGTACACAGACCACAGTGCCCTGTAATGAGCCCCATGATATTCCTGAGTTTTTCTCTGCTCAAGAAACCTGTCAACCCTTTAAGCCCTCCATGAGGAACCATGCATAAGAGGCATTTAGTGATTTAACTAACAAACACCACTGGGGAAGATTTTCATTGTCACTAACATTAAATATAAGAGAATTTTTGTTTTTGCACTGTTGAGTATAGTTTTAGTTATGCCTAAATGTTTCGTTTTTAAGTGTAACAAGTAGAAATCCTTAACTTGTTCACTAGACTTATATCTAGCTTAGTTGTCTTTACTCATACTGACAGCTCGCTACACTAGCTTCTGAAAGAGCTTACACAAAAAAATTAGGATTAAGTGGGTTTTTAGACAGCAACTGTCATTTTAAAAGCATTTAACGAAGTAAAATTAGTAGGAATTTGTGATCACTTTAGAAAACATTGCCAGAGTTTGTGAAATCATTTGTTATGACAGACTACAAACCATCCTCAACGTGGCTGAATCTGTAGAAATGTCAAATAGAATGTGATAATGCATTTTGTCTGATTAACTCAATGTTAGAAGAATTCAAGGGTAGTTCGCCCCCCAGCTTTTAAAACAGAACCAGAATTGTGAAAGAGTGCAATAACTCTTTACTGAGCTAACCTCATGGTTGTAGAGATTCCAAACTTCTTGTTTAAAGTACTGGAAACTTAGTTACAACCCGGAACTACATCGTTTTGACATCACAGAAAAAATTCTAAAGGATAAGATTCTTAAAATTTTTTCTAATGTAAGCGTGCTTCTTTTCATGGCAGAAACACTTATGTGTATAGAAAAATCTCAAGTACTTTATTTTAAAGAAGGGCTATGCACATTGTATTTATCATGGTAAAAGTAGTAATTACTTGGTTTCAGTATTAACATAAAAACTTATCAAATTAACAATTTACTTTTTAGTTGTTAATTTGTTAATTTTTTAATGTTTAAAATTTGAAGATTGGACAAGTAATGAAAGCTTATGTGAAAGAAATTTTTATCTAAAAAGTTCATTTCCTAGTAGCCTAATCATAGTGTGAAAATCGTTTTCTTTATTTTCTTATATCTTTTACATTCTTCGGTACTTACTGCTTCTGTGTGGATAGGATGAGTTGCAAACATGACCCCAGCGGCGGCAGCGAAACAAGGCATGAGCCGAATAACTGAGAACATTAACCTTGTGAAAAGTATGGAACAGAAGCAGTGGAGAAGTACGTTGGTCAAGTGGTACATCCATGGTTCTAGGCCGCTGAATACATGGTTTAATCTGGAACAGACGGAATGCAGAAAATTCAAATAAACAACTAATTTTATTATATGTTTTTTCGCAGTCAGGGTTTATTTTCAGACCCAATGAAATTTGAAAATTTTAAAAATTGCTAATTAATACAGGCATATTTTAACGTTGATTAACGTAGATCTTAACCATTTCATTACATGTTGGATAGGGTGGAGGATGTATATTGATTTAATATACAAGACTGGTGTCCTGCAGTTTCCTTCTTTTTTCTGCACAACCTACACACGGTTTCTCCATGCTACATACTTATTCTGTTCATGTGCACCTTCAGACTATAGTGTACAATAATGAGCCCAATGGTTTTCCTGAGTTGTGCTACGCCCAAGTCGTTTGCTGTCCCTTTAAGCCCTCCATATGGGACTCTGCTTAAGAGGCGCTTACTATTGGAATGTCCATGAAGGTTATCCCCTCTTGTCTGTGTTGCTTTTAATCCGCCTATCAATAACCGACTTGGCCAACGACAGATAGTTCGCTAAACCAGGCTCAGGTCCGATAAACTCAGATGCTAATCAGTCTGCCTCCTCATTACCCTCAACTCCCTTATGTCCCGAAACTCAGTGACGTATTACTCAGTTACCCAAGGACAGAGCGTTGAAGCTCTCCCGACACTCCCAGACCAACTTGGACTGAATTGTAGACCGCAATTGCTTTTATTGTTGCCTCACTATCGGTTTGAATATGAACACGAGCCTTCTTGAAGGCCCGTTACAAGTTCTCCCGAACACAGTCATTAATGGTCATTACTTCAGCCTGGAATAGGGCATGTTGTCCCAGGGCAATAACTGTCTTCAACCCCATTGTCAGGCCGTACACCTCAACACCAGTCTTGGAGTCATCTAGACAACTATAATGAAACGGTTATTTTAATAACCATTAAATTTTACTTTCAATGGTTATTTAAAAATAAAATTTAACAAAAGTGATACTACAACATTAAAACAATAAGTACTTCTATCGATTGTAAAACATAGCCTCTAAAAATATATTTAAACATTGTTTAAAGAAGCTGCAATTACTTTAACAAACGTTTAACGTTACGTTAAATTTTAACAGACGTTCTAGCAACACAAAGTTTAAACATGATTTAAAGCTTTGCTTTTTAAACAGTAATTTTTAACAGATATTTCTGTAACCCAGTTCTATTTTTAATAAAGCTTTAAAATGAATTTAAATATAAAGGTTTTTTAAATAATTTAATTAACGTTCATGCAACCGGTCATAAATGTTAGTTGAAAACATGAAATTTTAAGGGAAATATACTACGTTGGTAACAGGTTTGGTTGAAATTGTTATTGTTATTGTAGTTTAGCGCATTTAAGAGTGGAAAGTGTTCCCGTATCAGCACGAGAACATGATAACGGTGTTGTGAACGCGTACATTTCCTGGGTTTTGAGCGAGCACTGTCTGTACTACAGTTTTAATTAAACTCTCGTTAGTGTTTAACGATTAGTTTTGCCAGTTCCGTTTAATTATCGCAAAGGTTAGACTTGTTAGGAAATATAAAAACCAAACCACTTTATTCGTCCTGGCACGTAGTTGTTTACATGACGTACACCGAATACATTTTTTTAAAAATCCGATTTCTTTATCGCAATCATCAGGGCCGCATTTAGGAATCTGGTAGTAATTTTTATTGTCGGATCCTCCTCCCTACCCCGACATAACACGCCCATCCATTTTCAAGAATATTAAAAACTTGTCATTATTCATTAATAGCAGTGGTATCCCGGTTAACGGTCTTAATTCGTTCCGCAACGAAGACTGTTATCTGAGCAGATTGCTGTGCGAGTCAGAGTTTACAATAGAGACATGGAAAACATTTTAATTTCTTCAAAAATTGAAAACAGGATTTAAACAACAATTTGAAATTCGCACACAAAGGCTTAATATTTTATTAAATTTAGAAATCAAAAATACGTAACACAATAATATTATAACTGTTTGAATTTTTTACACGCTATTTTTTTTTTTTTTTTTTTTTTTTTTTGGTGTTTAACGTCCGACTATTGTGCACACTTGGGCTAATGCAGACGATGGGATGATTTATAGCGTATGAAAATGCCAAGCCCTGGCCGGGAATCGAACCCGAGTCCTCGGGGTGAAAGCCTAGTACGCTATCCACTAGGCCACCGAGGCGGCTCTAACACGCTAACAAATTAAACACAGTAAACGAGTTGACACACAAAGAAAAATTAGGTACGGTGGTAGAAAAGGGAATAGGATTGGACATTCTGAGAAGAGATAACTAAGAAATATGGAAGTTATTGTCTTTCAAAAACCATACACCAAATCAAAGGCTTATTTGTGTTAACTCAGCACAATGTTTATTTCTGCAGCATAGCACAATGGATATTTACGCAGTGTAGGTTGTTTTTTCAAATAGTGATTTTTGAATATTTTTTTGTTTATTTTTTATCTTATTATCTAATTAACACTTATTCACCTGCGGAAAATAATTAAAAAAAAAAAATTACTTACGTCTTTCACGGAACTATATTGTGGCGTCATTGCTGGTTACATTGCATTAAGCATGTTAAAAGCATGTTAAATTTCATACACGGATTTACCGGTCATGCACGTTATTATTAACAACATGTACTTACTGCTCAAGAGCGTTACACATTATAAATGACAGCCATTACTAAATGTTAAAGTTTATTCTTTTTCCCTTTGTTCGTTCTCGTAATGAAAACACTGTTAAAATAGCGTCCGTTATTTATGAACTTCGCGATTTGCTTTTTTTGTATTAGATCCATTTCTTAACAAAAGTTTCAGTTAGACCATTGAGTATATTTTAAAAAAATAAAGGTTTTTCTACCCTTTAGACAACAAAAAACACGTTATCTACTTTCGCGTGTTATGCTACTAATTTTGAGGTTATGCGGGTAATTATTTTCGATTTTTATTATATTTTTCGTGTTTTTCGCGCTTTTATACTTTGGATTATTGCTTTTGGACATTAATAAAACATTTTAAGGTAAACAAATTACAGAAAAATTGAAAACAACCTACACTGCATAGTTACCGTTCATTATCTTTATCTGAAACTAAACTGTTATGCAGGTCATTTTTCATTCCGTGAATTAGACCGTTGTCCATATATATATATATATATATATATATATATATATATATATATATATATATATCCATTCAGTACTCAAGAGACCAAACGTATAAGTATGGATTATCCACAATCTGTAGTGTCTTTACTGCCGAACTCTTACCTTTCGATTCTGTCCATTACTTAGTGTGTTCCGATTAGAAAAGTGCACTCCAGGCTGTCCAGGATATGCATTCGGTAAGCTCTCTGGTTTGGGTTATTCTATGTTATATCCATAGTCTTCAACTACGAGGTATTAGAGTATCATTTTGCTAAATACCTGGTGTTAGCCGGGAACACTAGAGCGGACAGTGCGGCTAAGGAAGCAACTCTGTTGCCGCCATACACGTTACGTGTGATTTTGTCGGATTTTCTAAGCCAAGCAAAGTATGTACATTCTCTTAAATTGGGTAGATATTCACAACAAGAAATTGAGGGTGACTAAAAATACTGTTCGTCCTTGGAAGTCGTCAATACATACAAGGGAAGTGGAAGGAGGAAGTCATAGTGAACTGAAATAATAGAATTATAGTACTTAGTACTTTAGTAATAGAATATAGTACTTAGAATTAAAGTTAATTTATATAAAGGGTTTACTTGAAGATGTGCAATGTTCATACATACGTAAGGCAGCAAGAAGGTTTTTGCTTTAAACTCTGAAGCGTCTCAACAATCTCTTGCAAGTTCAGTTGACGTCACTTTCAATGACCGTTAAGGCTAGAACAATAAACTTTGCATCCATAGAATATTTTAGGTAGTTTTTTATTCGGTTTACGGTTGAGAACGGTCGTTCTCTTGCAACAATTAGTAACGTACAAATTCAATAACAGTGCCTAAAAGAACAATAGACATTGCAGTATATTCTTAATTAATATACAGGGTAATTAATATAATTAATATACCACGACAGCGCTAGTAGGCCTAACTTTTTTTACTAATTTAATCTGAAAATGTAATATTTACGAAAAATGTTACTTGACAAACTTTATTAGAAATTTTATGCTCTTTCTCTATGAAGCAGTCAAAATTACGATAGGTTTTGCCGTTCAGCCAGTATTACAGGAAATAACCAGCAACTACACTCAACGTTTAATCAGTGCCCGCCATCTTGAAACTGGAAGTGAATGGGGGAAAAATCTTATACATAAGTCTTTCGTACTGAATTTCAAAACAGTCTTCTAATGTGTTATATTAAAATTGCGTAAACTCGTCAACTTTAAGTCAGAGGCCGCCATCTTGAAGCGGAAGTAAATAGGAAACAATGTTATTCATACGTCATCTGGGCGTTGTACAAGATATCTTTTTATTAAATTCCAAAACAATCGGTTAATGCGTTTGGCTAAAACCTCATAAAATCATTATTTTAAATCAGAGACCGCCATCTTGAAACGGAAGTAAATGGGAAAAAGTCTTACATATATATATTTCATGCTTTACAAATGATGCCTTCGTTCTAAGTTTCGAAACAATCGGCCTACGCGTTTGATTAAAACTGCGTACACTCCTCATCATAAAATCAGAACCCGCCATCTTAAGACGGAAGTAAATAGGAAAAAATATTTTACGCAAGTCATTTGGGCTTTGTACAAGATATCTTCCTATTAAATTTCGAAACAATCAAATCAATGCGTTTGACTAAAGATTTGTACACTCGTCATTGTAAATCAGAGGCCGCCATCTTGAAAAGAAAGTGAATAGGAAGAAAATTTACTCACACATAGTTTGGACTTTATAAAAGGTACCTTCGTATCAATTTTGAAAACAATTGATCATTGCGTTTGGCCAAAACTGCGCAACAAACTTACTAACTTTGGGCGTATTTTCAGCAGAATTTTAAAATTTAAAGTGATAATTTATGTAAATTTTATCGCTGATTGCTATAATGGTGAAATCAAATTTTCAAAAAAGCATAAGATAATAAAAATTAAAATTTTAAATAACCGCCATCTTGAAACTGTTGAACGGATATCGTTGGGTAACGAACTAGTTCAAGCTATTATGAAAATTGATCTTTGTGCCAAAAGACGACAACTCGTTCTTGAACGCTTTTACGGTAAAGCAAACGTTTCTCACAATTTTCTACTTGTTTTAAATAAAATACGACGATTGTGAAATCGTCGGAGGGGAAGCTAAGATTGATGGCGCTTCATAGAGAGCTTCATCCCCTATCTCCATTACTGCGGCAATTTATCAAAATCTTTGTTCCCGTTCCGCCCGGAGATTTTGTTAGGGTTACGTCTTACGAGAACAATAAACTTTTCAAATTATTTGTGACAATGGCGTTTGATAAAAACATCAAATGCTGAATATTTAATTTCAAAGATTTTGTTACGTTTAAAGTCGTTTGAAAATATTGTGCATTACTTGAACTCGCGGCACGCAGATGTCTCGCAGACGTGAAATTCCAAAAGTATTTCACTTTATTTTACCTTTATTGAAACTCCGCCATCAACTAAGTTTCCTAATTTCAACGGATTTTGAAAATTCAGAAAGTTAATTTAAAGAAAGTTAATTATGCAGGTTTTAACACTGATTGCAATGCTGAAATCAGATTTCAAAAATTTTCAACACAAGAAAGTTGTAATTCTTTTTTAAGATTTGAAATGGCCACCATTTTGAAATTATTGAAGGGATTTTGTTGGTTAATGAACTTGTCCAAGCTATTATCATATTTGATTTTTGTGCCAACTTTGAATCAAATCGGACCAAATTGTGAACGTGACACACACACACACACACACACACACACACACACACACACACACACACACAAACATACAAACAAACAAACAACACACACACACACACACACACACACACACACACACACACACACACACAAGTTTTATCTACCCTGTTGATATTATCTAATCTCTATTAAAAATAGTAGAAGTCCAAGCGTTCGAAATGGTGATGTGAAAGTAAAAAGTCAATTTCTTCTTCTTTAAAGTTGGCTGAATTCCTCCTATTCCCTCTCGAACAAGTTGTGGTGTCTTGCAGTACGGTGCTGGTAGGCTGTCGTGTAATTGTTGTGTAGTGGGTAGGTGGTCCTCCTCGATGTTCTGCCGAACGCCGATTTTCGACCTGTATTTATACTCTAAATTATGGCGGTAATCTAGAAATCGTAGTTTTTCAGAAATCCCTTATTAAAACCAGAAAAGGATTGCAACAATCAGGATGAAGGTACTGTGTACGGGACACGCGACGTGGTGCTCCGGAAGTAATGCCTGGGTAAAAATGTAATAATCTAGCGTACTTAAGACCCGAGATACGCAAGCATTGCGAACCAATAGAAGCGAGTATTGGTTGATGGGAGAATTGTGAACTAGGTTCGCAGGCGTAGGCTATTTGAAAGCCGGGAGAGAATTCGGGAATTTAGCGTATACGTTTTTCAGTGTTAGTAAGCGGAACTAGATTGTGTAAGGTTGCTATGTTGTTTAGGCGATGACAACCCATCAAAAAGTGATTTAGAGGTAAGAATCAGTTCACATTTTAAGGTCCTAGGTCTGGGTTTTACCATGATAGCTGCTCTAATAACTCATTTTTCCAATGGAAATTTTCTAAAGAAAATCGGATTAGAGGATTGGTTTATAGATTGATTGATTAAGCATCACAGAAAACATTTTTATTTTTCTGTGATAAAAGCCTGAACGTGAGCATGTATCGTGTGTAGCAAGTTTTGAACATACTGGTAATTCGTTGAAAATTTGGTCAGTTATTGAACCCGAAGTGTTCAGAATGTTTAGGAACACAATGTATTATGTACGAGTAATATATTTTGCGAGAAATGATAAAAATGTTCACTATGCAATTAAACTATGAAAATACGTTTACTTTCGCAATAGGCTAACCTTTTTACAATTAACGGTTGGCGTAGTCAAGGAGGAAGTGAGGGAGTGAGAGAACGAGGGAGTGAGAGAGTGATGAGTTGTTCAATCTAATTAAGTAGCCAGAGTGGCTCATCCATCACTCTAACCCCGCTGGCTGCTTCTGTACCCACGGGAACCCGAAGTGCAACCAACACAACCCCCGTGCTGTGATTGAGTATGTTGGGGGTAATAAGGTGAACTTAGAAAGAGTTGAACACGGCTCGTGTAGTGAATGAGCGGCCATCATGGTAAGACCCAGTCTTGGGACCTTGAAATTAGCACCAATCTTTAGATAACGTTTTTAGCGATCGTTGATTTTGAATGTGTGTGTGTGTGTGTGTGTTTTAGCATGCTCGCGTTCGAATTTTTTTCTGATTTGATTCAAACTCGGCACACAAATCGATTATTGTACATTTCGTCAACCAGCCAAATTCGTCTAACAGTTTCAAAATGGCATCCATTAAAAAAGTTCAAGAAATCGTAAATTTTTTGTCTTAATTTAAAAAAAATATGACTTCATTATCGTAATCAGCGTTAAAACTGCTTATATTATTATTTAGGCCGAATTTTAAAAATCCGTTGAATTAAGACTTTTTGACGGCGGCCAGGGTTTATTTTTTTGTATTTTCAATGTAATTTGAGAGTTTAAAATGCTAGTAGTTGTAGATCTTAGTGGTGATGTAGAAATCGGAATTTAAAAAAGGGTAAGTTAAAGAAAAGTATTTCTAGAAATTCCCTTCAATTACGTCAGGGAAATATTTTTTAAATTATATTACTGCACATCGCAGCGGTCAAGGTTCAGTTTTCGTACTTTGTAAATTTCGAACCGCATAACTTACGCAGATTTTACTACGGTCGAAATCAAATTTCGAAAATAAGTGTAAGATTTAAAAATTTAAGGTAGTCAGTTTCAAAATGGTGGCCGTTTCAAACCTTTTTAAAAAAAATCATAACTTTTTCTTACACTTTTTTTTGAAAATCTGTTTTCACCGTTTTAAAAAGCTAAAAAATCTGCGCGAATTAGCATTTTAAAATTTCAAAATACATTAAAATTAAGAAAATTAATTTGAAGCCGGGCAGGGTTCATTTCAGCGTAATTTGAAAGTTCAATAATTACGCAAATTAATTTCAATTTTCCAGCAGAATCCACCGAAGAGTTTCAAAATGGTGAGCATTCCAAGTTTGTACGAAAAACCGTAAGTTTATTTTTTGCTTTCTTGAAAATCTGATTTTATCACAGTATAGGATTTAAAAATATTAGGATTAATTTTAACCTTTAAAATTATATTAAAAATATAAATAAGTAGATTTTCCATGACGTTGGAGAGAACCTGGGTGCAGGGTTTGTTTTTTATGGGTCTATACTAACACTTTAGTGTTAAGATCAACATCCTATTTTTTAATAAATTTTTCAATTAATCACTTAATTAGTTGATTACAATTGATTACAATTGTTTTATGTTCTGGAATACTATGCAACAGATAGAGTCACTTACTACTAGCTGACAACTTCTGCCAATTTAAACGGTAACAGCAATATTTACGAAAAATATTACTGGACCAGCTTTATTGAAAATTTTATGTCCTTTTCCATGAAGCGGTCAAAATTATAATAGGTTTTGCTGTTCAACCAGCGTTCAAGAAATAACCAGCCACTATACTCGCAACGTTGAAAGAGCCCGCCATCTTGAAACGGAAATGAATGGGAAAATAATATTACACATCCTTCATTTGTGCTGCATAGGAGATATCTTCGTACCAAATTTCAGAACAATCGGTCAATATGTTTAATTAAAACTATGTGAAATCGTCATCGTTAAATCAGGGGCAGCCTAAAGAGGAATAAATGGGACGAATCTGACATAAGTAAATTGGGTTTTATACAAGGTACCTTCATATAAAATTTCAAAACAATCTCTCAATGCGTTTGGTTAAAACAGCGTATACTCGTTATTGTAAATCAGGGGCCGCCATCTTGAAACTGAAGTGAATCTGAAAAAATCTTACACATGCGTAGTTATACTTTATACCTTTGTACCAAATTTCAAAACAATCGTTCAATGCGTTTGGATAACACAGGGCAACTCTTTATTGTAAATCAGCGGCCGCCATCTAGAAAAGGAAGTGAATTTGAAAAAATCTTACATATACGTCGTTCGGGCTTTATACAAGGTACCTTAGTACCAAATTTCAAAACAATTGGTTAATGCGTTTGGCTAAAACTGCGTAACAAACATTCAAACAAAATACGGAACGGACGAGTTGAAGCGAAGACCTCTCTCCGCTCGGTCAGTTACAAGTCATGTCAATAATTAATAAATTATAGAAAACATTTTCAAAGTAGGATTTTTCAACTTAGAAATATGCCTTACGATTTTTGAAAATTTCTTATTTTATCTACAGATTACAAAATTTTACTTTTACTATAAACTAGAAAAGCTTTAGTTTTTTGAAATGCCTATCTATCGAGTATTGTGTTTAACAGACACAGGTTGTTCCAGAAGTGTTTCGCCTACTTAGACTAGCATAACACTGCACTACGATATGTGGACCTAATTTTAATTTTACTACAAACGTGTGTATTTTAAAACGCAAATTTATCGCTCTAATGATGACGCTTACTTGAAAGTTCCTTAAAAATTCACCTGAATGTAAGCGTGGTCAGAGGCCGGTAGGACTTGTGACTGGCAGCGTCCCTCATCGGCGTACCCCAGAAGTCATCGAAGAACACACGCCACAGTTCACTCTCCCTTAGTACGTCTTGGTTGCGTACTATAGCCGGTATATCGTCATGCACAAAGTGTCCGCATAGCGAGTTGACGTAACTCGCCGCGGCGACGCTAGCCACTGTCCCGTACAACAGCACGCTGCGTTGGCACATCACTGATCAGTAAAATTGAGCAGGAAACCGCGGCAAGCTAACGCTGCCTTTGAACCACTCTGCGCATGCGCTTTACTTTGAGTATATTATAGGAAATCGTAATCGAGTTGTGGGAAGTAAGGGAACATTATTTCACTAGAGGGCCCTTGCGACCTTTCACAGTTAACGGGAAAAAGAAACAAATAATATACAACAATGTAAATACTAACAATTAAATTTCTATACTTACCTTCCTAAGTAAAATTGTTGCAAAACCATATAGGTTTACTATTTCTTGTGAATATATACTTCTATTAAAATAAACGTTGTAGATACTTCTATAACCTGTTAATAAGGTAATGTCATTCATTACCTTATTTATGTTATTTACGTTATTTAACACAATAGGCCTTAATTTGTTCTACTTTCGTATTTAAAACTATAACCTACAAAATTAATGACTGAATACTATTATTTTACTTTGACAAACAATTTACAAATAAAACCTACTACAACCGAATTTTATATTACATACATAAATTAGGCTACAGTATCTACTATTTACTAAAACAGAGTGTTTTATTTACATTTACATATTAGAACTGGCCTACACTTTATTATTGTTTCTATTTTCAAAAGTGATTCGATAACATGAATGAAAAGGAAAAGAACGTCTTGTATTTTTTATGAAATCGTTATTCATAATTGAACATTTGTATATACTACTTACTAAATGTTTTATTTAATAACACTAACATGTTAGAACTAGCCTACATCGTCTTACCAGCTCTACTTTCAAAACGGATTCGGTCAATAACTATTTAAGTCTTGAAAACAGTAATAATTTAAATATTACTTTCAACGATGTTGTTTTAGCAATCAGCTCCTTTGGTACACACACAATTACTTGTGACACATGCATGTACTGTGCTGTACTCTCGAGGGTACATTTTATACTGCTCTTGGAACTTTGTTTGCGGAGAACCATTTATCGGTTTTAAGTCGTTTTATTATTTGTAAAGCCTAAAGAATGAAAAAGCATGAGGTGTGAAAATTCCCTGGTGTTATGACGAGCCTGTAGGTACAACATATACTTAATTTCAAAAACGCAGATCCTTAATTTTGGTTCAAAACTTAATAATACACGAAAGATTATTGTAACACAGCCACTGGACTACATATTTAAATAATTAGACTTACTACCTATTTTTCACCGTCCAGCGGTCTTTAACTCACCTTATGCAGGCTACTCTACAGTTTCGAAACTTTACAGTTTCATCTTCAGGCCATACAGCTGGTCAAATTCCTCTGGCAAGGTTGTCACAAAGTTATCAAAACATTGAAACACTTATCACAACACTACACAATTACACGATTATATTAAAACGTAAAAGGATGAAATTATTTTGGTCAAAATATCACCACCGTGCGACTCATGCCTAGGTTCAGTGTAAACTGCGGGGTCTTCACTGGTACAAGCGCGCACTCACTAGTGTTATACTGATAAATCCTGTGTCCTTATAAATATGTGCAATGGGTTTATTGGCTTTTTGTATTTGAATCATATACCATATCATATATTAAATTGGATTTAAGCGTTTTACTTTTCTAAAAATTGCAAAAAATACAATTTGTTTTTTTGTTGTTCTATTTTATAGTCCAGCATCTCCTATTTAAAATATATAATTTGTATTGCTTTTTATTAAATTAATACGCAAAGAAATATTTTCCATGGTTGTTTCAACAACGTGATTGTAATTTTCCATACGTCCAAACAGTGGCCAGAACGGAGTAATTTTTATATTCAATCATTTATATAACTTCTACATGTCATATAGTATAATTATTCTAATCATAGTATTTTTATGATGAACGAAACTAGATTGTTTTTATTTTTCAGTTTTATGTATTGGCTAACGTGTATTCAACTACAAGAAAGAAGTTGTCATTTTATTGCATATTTTTTTGTTTTTGTTGATTTTCCGAAAGTTGTGTTTTTCAGGAATTGGGCACATTTTTATCAGGAACTAAAAAAGATAATAAATAGTATGAGTTCTTTATTAATATATCATGCTATATTTTAATGCTGGAAACTCAATATTTTAATTGTATTAAAAAATATTTTCGTTAATAAAAAAAATATTGCAATAATTTAGTAAAAAAAAGAGCCAAACCACTTTGGTTTAGAGAAACAGAAAAAGACATAACAGAACTACAGATAGTGATCTGTGATCTATCTTACAGATAGTGACACTATGCTCATGGACAAAACAGCCAAAACGATAAACAAGGACAAGAAACAACGGTTCCAAGGCAAAGTCAAATGCAATCAAACGATCCAAATCTCTGACGAAGAAAGACAAGCAAGATCACAACGAATGAAGCAATACTGGGCTACGAGGAAGGCTCAGAACATTAAAAAGTGATTGATTTAGTGTACCCCAAAGTTGGGTGAAACAAATAAAGAGAGAGAATTTAGTAAAGAATCGGCAAAAACATAAATTTACAAAAATAACATTTTTAAAATTTAAAATTAGCAGAAAACTATTATTTGTTTAAAGAAAAAAATATAATAACTTTTACCAATTTGAAGAAAACTGTATCTATATTAACACGGGGTAGGATACGCAAAATGACTCCTGATTTAAATGAAAGTATTTAAATGGAATAAACGTATTTCTATTTTCGAGATCGTTTTTTCCAAAGCATCTTTTTCACTGCAGTTTAAAGTAGAAATGAAAATGTCAGATACAAGTTTGACAAAACGACAACTGTTATTCCGAAAGGACATACACAAGTTTTCAATGTACAGTAATCTGTATTTTTCCACGTCTAGTCGATTTTTCTTAAAGTGGTGAATCTTGTAGATTTGAGCCAGGACAATACCTTTTCGCTTAGGAGTATCCCTAAAGCGTTGCAAGTGAAAGAATAATAAGCAACTATGTGCACGAGATAATTAATTACAATGATTCTCTTTCTGTTTCTAAATTAAATAATTTAAAAAAAGACACTAGATAACGTTAGAAGTGATTTTCAATTAAATGTTTACTATAAAAAAAATTGCGTACAGGTTACGTGCTTTTGAAGTGAGTACTTGTTAACCCTATTTACAACGGTATCCAGGATCGACTTTAAATGAGGTTGATGACTTGAACTTGCTCCTTCGAGTGTCCATTTTTCTTTACGTTACTCTCAATTCGATTTCACTGCACCACAAAATTTACAATAAAAGACTTACTCACTTGAGTAGTACATAAAATAATGTATACAAGAAACAAGAAGTAACAAATTAAAAAAAATGTACTTAAAATTTATTAACATTATTGAGGTTAAAAATAGAATGAAAATTATAACTAGTAAAACAAGTCAGGGTATAGGCTCATCTTTCTCTCGCTGACTATACAGGGTGTTTCATGGGAACCCTGATACATTTCCGGAAATGGGTTCTTAGGTCAATGCAAGAAAAAAGTGTTATATTAATTTAACTAATAAATTCATTTCCTAATTACAACTAAATATTGAGTTTTTTCGGTTTTATAAGTATTTAATACATCGTTTCACCATTAGACCAAAAATTAGTGAAGATATTTTATTAAAACATACACGGCTAGTTAGAAGACAAAATTCTGAATATGTTGTTCTGAATATATGCCAAAATGTTCAGTTTGATTCGATGATATCACTTGAAAAGGTACAAAAAAACTTAGTGCTTAAAAATATTTTTAATATTTGACATTCTTCCACACGAAAACTATCCAATCATTTGGTCTGCAATTTTACCAAAAGTTGTAAAATTTTATACAAAATAAGATTATATCTTGACCTTTTCAGTCTTATAAGCAATATTTACATGACTGCATAAAATACCGTAACACAA
This sequence comes from Callitettix versicolor, assembly GCA_022606455.1. Lineage (NCBI taxonomy): Eukaryota > Metazoa > Arthropoda > Insecta > Hemiptera > Cercopidae > Callitettix > Callitettix versicolor. The sequence continues at coordinate 40,927,395 of CM040185.1, read as the reverse complement.
ATTTCGCTTTATCATGTTTTAGGACTGGTTGTGATGTTGAATTTTGCGTCATGCGAGTGCACAAATTTATATTGATATATAATAGAACAGGCCTACTTTGCGCATCGCGTCTCATATTAAATTAATTATAATTAAAAATTTCCTGTCTTTCCACCCGGGATTGAACCGGGGACCTTGCGCGTGTGAGGCGCACATGATAACCACTACACTACGAAGGCTAAGAAGAAGTTTCACAGATGTAAATATATGAAATGAATCGTTAATTTAATTTTTATTTTGGTGGTTATAGTAAAGTTTCAGTTGTTTTAGATTGATTAGTAACGATCAGCTGATTTTATTGAACAGCTGTCAAGCTGTAATAAGTTTTAGGTTATGTTGTTAAAAACTAGCTATGTTCATTTGTCGTGTTTTCGAACAAATTATCGTAATTAAAATAAAAAGAAAGAGAAAAACATGATACATGATTTTTTATTTTTGGTTCAATAACAGAATTTTTTTCTTGTAAGTCTTTTGAATTCGGTTTCCGTTTCTCGAAGTTTGTCAGGGACGCTCTATACTATATATCTCATGTTGTATGTATTACAGGGGCAAACATATTTTATTACCATCAGCAACAAACTGTCGCATAAGGCAGAACGTATTCAACATTCCGACAGACCTTTCCTGTCTGCGGTGACTTATTTAATAATGTTAATAAAGTATCTCGTATTTTGCCTAATGCAGATTTTTAACGAGTATTACGATGAAGAAATCACATTTTAAAAACGACAAAAACTGAAAAAAGTCATACATTTTACTGCAGCCATTGTCCTATTTTTACTGTAAAAACACACTAATTACAGCATATTAATATGAACATTTATGTGATATTAAATTTGTTACATTGTAGATTCGCCTTACGTCACATAGGCGAAACAGCTGCGTGCAGAGATTTTTTTAAAGTTTAACATTAACATAATTACAATTAATTTTGTCAACATAATTACAATTAACCTCGCCACTATTGTTTGTTTAATAATTCCTTAGTTATCGCTGTGAGTTATGCAATTTGCAGTACGCGTATCTATTACACGGCGCAGGTTAGGCAAAAGCAATACAATTTTGTATCTATATTGCCCAATCAACGCGATGAATCTGTATAATTTCCTTAGTTCATTTTTGAAAACAATACTTTCAAAAATATATTGTCAAAAATGAGAGATTAGAAAGTCGTAGAAAGATGGTTAAGGGCTTATTTTAAAGGTCTTGTTCTAGAATTTGAGAGAAACTATACATTGTTTAACTAACCCATAGGAATATATAGGGCGAAATTTTCCATATCAGTATTTTAAATAACAGCTGTTTTGTATTTTGTTTTTCAAATTTTCTGGTGTTAAAATTGCTAAATGCTTTCTGTTACGTTTTCTGTTCCCTTCTTCCTACGTTTTCAATACATTTTTAGGCAACTTCGGGAAAAGATCTAGAATTACAAGTTTATAAATTAAATCATTAATTAATTACGAACATAATTTTTATTACTAAAAATATGAATAAGAGTTGTTTCCCTAACAAGCCATTATTGGTGAATTTCGTTTGGAAAACTGAGCTATTGGACGAACCACCATGGTAATTGGATACGGTACCTTGATACGGCACCAATCCTGATCTCTGAATTTGTTTAACGGGTTGACAAGTTCGTTGACTAGCAAAATTCGTTCAACATTTTCAAAATGGCGGTAATTTCAAACCTTTAAACATTCGTACACTTTTTTTGTCTTATAGTTGCTACTATAACTTACAAGCATAACATTTTACGGCGATGAAGGTTTATTTTCGTATTTTTTATGTATTTTGAATGTTTAAAATGCAACTATATTCAGGTTTTAGTACCGATTATTATGGTGACATCAGGATTTCAAAAAAAAAAAGTTATGAAAAATACTTTTGGAAATTCGCTTCTATCATGTCAGTGAGATTATTAAATTAACTGTGGTTAGGTGAAATTAAACGAGCTTTTAAAGAAACGGGCCGTTAATTTTCTACTTTTCCTAGTTTCTATTTTCAGACCTCTTTTTTACAACGTATTGCCTTCAGGCAAACCAACGAACCTAATCTACCGAAATGTTTAAAAACAAAATTTTTTTACGTAAAGAAAAAACTGCGATGACGACACGAGGATGTATATATACGGCCCGCGGCACTTCTCGTGTTTACCAAATGAATAAACACACACAAAATATATTTTCCAGCATTCAAATGTCAAAGACAAAACTGAAAATGCTGAAATAATGCGGAGCGTTTTTAATTTGTGTATTGTTGTGAACTGCTGTGAATGCCGTTTGTGAAAACGAAGACTGAACGAATATTTGTCTTTTATATTTATTTGCTCGAACGGAAAACGGATTTTTTTTGAAACGTTAAACTAAGTTATTCGTTTAGAAAAACTTTTTAAACATACACACATTCTAATACGGTGCAAATATTAATAATACCGCTGACGTGTTAAAAGTTAATTTCCAAAAGTAGTTTTCTTTATTTGACCCATTTTGAAATTCTGGTTTCAGTATCACAAACAGCATTAAAATCTGCATATAGTAGCATTTTAAACTTTTAAATTACATTAAACATATAATGAACATGAAAAGCCGTGAAAATTCTTAAATTCAATAGATTTTGAAAATTTAAAAATGACAATTTATGCAATTATAAACGCTGATTACGATGGTGAAATGAGATTTTCAAAAAATTAAAGATATAAAAGTTAATAATTTTTAAAAGTTTGAATGGCCGTTATTTTGAATTTTTTGAACGAATTTTGCTGGTTGATAAACTTACTAACACAACAAAAAAGGGATCAGAAGTCAGGATCGGTGCTCATTTTAAGGTACCTGGTCTGAATGTCACCATGGTGACCGCTTTAATAGTTATTTTTTCCACAAAAAATCACCAATAATGGCTTCTTAAGGAAACAGCTCCTATTTATATTTTTTAGTAGTAAAAATTATGTTTGTAATTAAGTAATAATTTTATTTATAATGTTATATTCCTGGATCTCCTCCGAGTGCAAGTTCCCTTCAACTTTCTTGAAAACCCCAAAAAAAGTAGAAATCAAAATAAAAAACATGTAGTAATTTTAACTTTAGAAAAATTTGTATAGAAGTAAAGTATAAAACAACCGTTATTCAAAATATTTATATTGGAAACTTGCGTATTATATTCCTTCCTAAGGGCTTAATTAAGTTTTGAGGGAAAAAGGTATATTTTCCATTAAATTCTTAGAACAAGACCTTTAAAATACACCAGTAGCATTTTAAACTTTCATATTACCGATACACTTATAATACGAAAATGATCCTAACCTCCATGAAAAAATTGGTAAATATTTTCTGTTTTGATTTCTTTTTGATTCTGTTTTGATTTCTTCTTCTTCCTAAGTTTTCAAGATATTTTGAGGCAACTTGCAACCGGAAGGAGATCCAGGATTCAAGTTTATAAATAAAATCATTAATTAATTACAAACGTAACTTTTTTTCCTTAGTTTACGCTCTCATTGGAGCACTTCAATCAGTTCATACACCTCCAAGTCCAACATCGCTATTAAGAGACTAGCGTTTCAGCCTCTTCTTCCATTCCCAAAATATATTCATCCTGTCCGACCTGGCTGCCCTTTGTTCATCAGTTATGGTATAGGTCTTTCGTTTAAATGTTGTTAGCTTGAATCGCAGATATTTATTCCTTAGAATCCTCTTCTCTGCTCTACCTTCAATTTGAGGCACCGTCAAATTTAACTCTTCTAAATCACTCTGGATCTCTTTGAACTAATTATTTTGCGTTTTAATATTCCAGAAATAGATAAATAATTGTTTCACCAGTCGGGTTTTTGGAAGACGTGCTATATGGCCGAAAAAAGCAATTCTACTTTTCCGCATCGTGTCTATTATTGGCTCACTTTCTCGATATATCACTTCATTCGGTAGTGGTATATCAGTTGTATATCACTTACTGCAGTTTATCAGTTGTTGATTTAATTTTCAACTTGAAGAGTGTTTCACTAGCATAAGTTGCCTCAGGTTTAACAACGAAATTATAATGTCGTAATTTGGCATTCATTGAGAACGATTTCTTTTTGTAGGTTGGCCAAACAACTTTTATTATTACTAAAATTATAAATAGAAACTCTTTCTTTAACAAGCCACTATTAAAGAATTCTGAGGCTAGCCTTATCTACACATGCGTGGCTCTGTAAGGGTGGATATTTTATTCCCCCAGCTACTTGTGACTTTTCAATGGCTAGACACAAAGTCCAAAAACCCTAGAGAACTACAAAAGTGGACTTGGAGAGTGAAAATAGAATCTCCAGTGAAAAAATATTTACTAAAGTGGGGTTGTACTTAACCCCATGAAAACAAGAAGCAGTGAATTGCAGCAGACTGTAGAGAAGTTAGAGGGACTTTGCAGTGATTGAATCGAACATCTGAAATCAGTAAGGTCGCCTAAAACGTCTATCGGAAATGCAAAGTAGGTATTTAAGAAGAGACGCTAATACATCAGGGCTGGTGGAACCATACTCCAAGACTGGGTCATCCAGGCTGGAGGAACCGTCCTTAAGTTATGCAGGATGGATAAGGATAATGCAAATGACAGCAGGAGGCAAAAGGTGTTTGGCGTCCAGGACCTGAAGACGTCCAACAGAATGAGTTGACAATGGATTGACAAAACCCATTAAGAGTCTAGATTCGAAGAGGTTTAGTTATACCTCGATCCTTGATCGTTGTGCCAAAGCCCATCAAACATAACCTCTAAAGAATCAATCAATCAATCAATCTGACTCATGAGTTGCTCAATCTAAAGCACTGACAGTAAGTCCTTATTTCGGAAGCTCAAAAGTTTGTCAGTCATTTACTGTACTCAGAATATGAAGATCAATTTTTTTACGATTACAATATTTTCTAAACTTTCGTATAGTAAAAAAGTAAAAATTATTCGTGCATAAGATCAAACTAACTTTATACATAAGATACATTAAAGAAGGTTATACAATACATTGTTTTTTTACTAAGTTAAATTGCTAAATTAATATCATTAATAATAACTACGTAATTTTTTTAGTCATGTTTTCATGTTCAATATCTTGTGACTCAGGACGAAGAGTGTCGGTTCATGGTTCAGGTTCCGAGTCTGACGCTACAGCGGCAGATTCCATCAGACCTATTTCTTCCTCCGGTTTATCGTCTTTCCAGTTCAGCAGTGATTGTCGTAGTAATGTAAACGGTGAGGACTTAATGGGCACTTCGATGAACGAAGGAGACGCCCTGCGCTGTTTTTTCATTAAATCTCTTCTGCGATTGCACCTGTCGACAAAAATTAACAAATAGATGGAACACGACAAACCGAACTACCTGCCTTGCATATAAACATTGAGTATTTGTGTCTAAAAAGTCTGAAATTGTCGTAAAAACAGGAATAGGCAATGCTATCTGAATTCTTAAAACCGGTTTGATAGATTGTTTTCAAATTTGAATCATTTGTGACGAATATTAACTGAAGTCAGTAAAGGAAAATATTTAGAGCAAGTTTACGTTTAAAAGTCAGAAAATGAAGTGAAATTACCTCAAATTTATTCAGTATGATTACCATTCGAGCAAAATCTTTGGATGCGAATTTAAAAAAAAGCTCGTTTTTGTTTTCGCTATAACTTTTGTTTTTTCAAAAAGAAACTACCTTTGCAGTCCGGAATGTAGCGATATCTGAGTTGCACGTATCGTTTTGCCAAACCAAATTTTATCGTGTGTATTTTAATGCTGTTAATTGTTTAGTATTTATTTTAATTTTTTAGTGTTTGCGGCAAGTGTTTTCAATGTTCTGTTTAACTTTGCGACGACCTCGACAAAGGGATTTGACATTTTCGTATTACGGCCTGAAGGTGAAATAGTAAAGTTTCGAAGCCGCGGTAGCCTTTACGAAATGAGTAAATAGACCACTAGACGGAAAAAGTAGGTCGTAATCTTAAAAAGAAACTGTTTGGTGAAATAGCGATCAGTATATATTATTTGGATCTTCTACCGTTGAACTTTTTTTATCAAAATCGTTTTAGTCGTCAGAAGGAATAAATGACGGTTCAGATTAAAAGGTAAATATAATAAATCTCACACAGTTTCTTGGAAGGTAATTTTTAAATCTGTTAAAATTTATTCGTAAAAATCATAATGGTAAGTACAGACATTGCCTAAAAAAACTTTTCTCATATTAAATTATTTAAGTTTTTTAATGAAATATTTAAAGCACATAAAGAAAACGTATGGTTTGTTTTAAGAAATTACATTATTCGTTTATTCATATAAATGAATTTTTTAATGATAACTTTCCTAACTTTTGAAATTGTATTGGAAAATTATTTTTTTAATATCAAATTCTTTACAACGATTTCAATCAAATCGGTGTTGTTTTAAGAAGAAAATCTTAAAAACAATTTTGTGAATTAGGTCGTTTTAGATTTTTGTTAGTAGAACCCAAATCTATAATTTTAGAAATACATCAATATATTCGTTTTGCTTGAGTGATTAGTTTGTTTAGTTGAAATCGTTGGAACCTATTTTGCTAGTTGTTCAATGTTACTACATTTTATACTAAAAGGGCTTTAAAAACTAAGTGTTAAACTTACGTTATATATCAGAATATCGTTAGGTTTCAAATGCTTGTTTTTATCAATACTTATTCTCTTTTTATATATACTGTATAAATATGAAACATAACGTTAATCTTACTTTACAATACAGAAAGTTCCAAGGACAAGAAGTAGAACAAACACGCAGAAGAAAAACACAAGCACGGCCACTGCCCCTGCCTGGCTACCGAATACTCCAAGGATAGGTCCTATGTGCTTGTTGTCCATCAGGTTGGTCAAGATTGTAGGCGGCGATTTCACTGCAACAATACATTTAAGTAAAATCGTTGACACTACAACTTTTGCACGTAAATTCGTAGAAAGATAGAGAATGTGCTATTTGAAGTTATGTAAAATGTTAGTACAGAAATAAAGGCCGTTAAGGATCAAGTTTAGCTTCGCCAGGTTTATCGAAAAAATAACTTTGGCATTTAAGAGTGTGCAATACCACGAAAAAGCAGTGTCCTACAGTAATTTTAGACATCTTAAACTTTTTTCACTGAATTTTGAGAACGAACAGTTTAAATGTGTGGTAATGCGTTTATTAACAATCCATCTAAAGTTAGTAGGTTTTAATAATTGTAAAATATGTATATTCGTTAACGATATTTGCACTCAAAAATTAAGAAATTGTTACTTTTTTTTTGTATCGTTTGAAGGCAAGAAATACAACTTGCCAACAACAATAAACAATATAAACAAATATTTTTCTATCTATGAAGAAAAGCAGGCGTGGTTTGTTCTTCCCGATATGCTCTTGAACCGTGAATTTATTTTATTAAAAAATTTAGTTGAGTTATGAATTTTTTATCTGCGACTAAAGTTTGAACAAAATAGTGACCAAATATTCATTTTGCAATCAAAACCAATTCTGAGGAATGACTCTAACCATTAGGAATTTTTGTTACGAATAAATCTTATAAGATTTTGAATTTTCGTTCTGAAACATTTGTAAGTTGTTTTTACCTTCTAGCCTGAACCAACTGGTTACCCAAGTGAGGTTCAGATCGTCTTGTGTGACGACACATTCCCACTCTCCGGAATCGGACATCTTCACTGACTTAACTACATCAATGTCCACCTGAAATGCAGTAAATAAATATAAGATCTAATATACAATTACTCTATAGTGATGCTAGGATAGCGATTTTTTTTAGGATAACAGCTGATTTCCCACCACAGCTGTTTCTTTGATAGTCCTATTTAAAGTGAGGTTATTTATACAGTTCATTACAATAAATCTAGTAACAAATTGTAGGACATTATTAATACTGAAATGTTTTAAAGTATGCAAATAATTGCAGCATGCAGTTGTCGCGCTGACATGGTGGAAGAAAATTGTCAACAATCAGACTTTCAGGACAGTTACTTTTTTTCTTAAAAAAGTTAAACAGATTTTCTTAAAAAACGAACTTGTCTAAGCGTTATTAATATCAATTCTTGTACCAAGTTTAAATCTAATCGGCGTATATTAATAATTAAACTTTCAAACCAAAACACGAGAGTTTGAGTCAACTAAACCTTTACCACTGTCGAAGTAATTTTTGTATTTTCAAAGAAATTTGAAATTTATATATTTTTAATACTGATTACCAATGATATTTTTAAAAATGTGTAAAGTGCGAAAATATAAAGACTTGAAATGACAGCCATTTTTAAACTGTTAAATGGCTTCTTCAATTGTTAGAATTTTGCTTCCAAATATGGTTACTGAAAAACCAGAACATAGAAAGGGCGTAATCAAATGTTGAAGTTTCAGCGATGGTCATATCGGAGCCTTATTTTGTTGATGACGATAATGGAAATCTTATTACTGCAAACTGTAAACCTAGTACGCTGACTGAATGAATGACTTTCTAGGGTTACTATCGCACTGCGCCCTTGTATATCCCTGAGATGATCTGTTACAGCTCTTTCTCCAACAGTCTCTTCATAAAGTCTGGGATTCAAAGAGGATTCAAGGTGGATAGCTCCCTCAGTTCTAATTGGTGACTTCCACCATTGTTGAGATACTTGAAGTTGCTTCCTCTGCTAATTGCCTTTGAATTTCTCCCCCTTACTCTTGACCCTCATCACAGAGGTTGTGCTCAATCTGGCCAGCTTTTTGTCTGCGTTGAGTTATCGTTTATTCTAACATATGTTCAGCAAGCGATCGGTACGTCCAGGTCAGTTTGTCTGGTACACAGACGGATCAACAGGCTGGATATGGAAGATACTGCGGATTTGGAGCTGCCTAGGTAAGTATCGCACGGTATTCCAAGCTGAGATTTGTGCAATCTCGGTATGTGTTCATCGAGTATTAGAGGAAGGACTTTCAGGTAAGGACATTCTAATACTTACAGACAGTCAGGCGGCATTACAGGCTCTCAGCTCTGTAGAAATCACATTCACGTTGGTATGGGATTCTCTTCGCTTCCTGTCCTGTCCTGTCAAGTGCTGATATGGTTCAATTAGGATGGGTATGTGGGCATTACGGGATTGAGGGAAATGAGAGAGCAGACATGATGGCCAAGAGGCGAGCTGCTGATCAACTTGTGGGACCAGAGGACTGCGGAATTAGTCGCACAACTGCGAGAGGAATGTTACATCTTTTTCTTTCTTATTTCTGTTTCCTGTGTAAACTCCGAAAGACGATGCGCAAGATTTTTTCCCATTCACTTGCTTTCAAGATGGCGAGCACTGATTCAACGTTGAGAGTGAAGTTGGTGGCTACCTGTAATACTGGCCGAATGGTCATGATACGTTTGACTACTTCCAAGAGAAAGACCATACAATTTTCAATAAAGATGAACATTTTTCGTAAATATTACCGGTTACCGGTTACATTGGCGGAAAAATTTACGAGCGCTGTCGTACAAGCACACTGTATATTAATTAAAAATATACTTCAAGACCTAAACTACTAGTAAATAATACACTGTAATTCCAGCATTTTTTGTTTTGGCACATACTGTAAATATTTTATCTCAGAGCGAGTGAGAGTTCTGTACCAAAAACATAACCTCAAACCTTCATGCTACTCTGTTTACCTACCCAACCGCTAGCAGACAAACCGTAGTCTTTCCACACTTTGCCGTTCACCGTCCACACCTGGCCCAAATCGTCGAACAAATAACCGAGCACAGATGCTTGACACTTTAAGATCACAGATCTGGTAGCACGCGTTGTCACCGTCGCACGATCTGTCCTCACGCTAAGTACGGCCAGCTTCAGGGCGGCCACAATGCCCTTGTTGCTCTCCAGCATGCACGTGTACACGCCACTGTCCTCCAAGCTGGCTGACATGATGTCTGCAACGAAAACCAATGTTTATCACATTCAACGGTTTATCCAACAAAATTAACTGCGGACAAAATAAACCTATTTCTCAAAATCGGATTTAACTGAAATTTCGGTCTTACATCTTCATAGATTTAAATCACAACTTAAGTCAGTCTAGCAAATCTATATAAATAAAAATGTAAATGTTCGTTTGTTCAAACTCTTAAATCTCCGAAAAATCTTCATTGATTGTTTTACAATTTCGACATAACATTGCATTCGAATACTTCCTTACTTTACCTTCTCCCTTCCAGTTTTAAAATCAACTGTATTACTATATAAGTACACTTTATAATTTTTAACTTCACTATGTCTGAAGATGCCTCACTGGGAAACATATGACACGGAATAGAAAATAATTTTCTGAAACTATACAAGTGTTCTAATTTTCTTGGAGTGACCGTTTTTTTATAAACAGGTGGGAAATATTGCCAACTTACTTAGAGTCATGTTATCCGAAGACACTGCAGAAAGTTTGTGCTGTTCAGTAAGAGCAACACCGTTCCTGGCCCAGTGCACTTTGGACTTAGGCGACGCGACCATCAGCTCGGTCAGGATGTCCGGGTTGCAGTCGATAACCACTCTACCGCCTTCCTTGGCTTTAATGTTGCCGTCGGCCTGTTTCAACCTGCGCGACATTTTCTGGTATAAATCTACCAACAACAAGCGGTTGTACGGAAATATTATAAATAACTCATAATTATTAAAAATCTTTGAAGAGTACAACAAAAACCTTAAAAGTACAACAGTAAGATGTCACAAGACGTCATTTACATATATAACATGATTTTTTTTTCGGCGAAAAACCGTTAAGGTTATCATCGCCGGTATATAACATGAATGAGTAAAGACGTCATATGACGTCTTCGTATTTTTTTATATTTACACTCATGCAATTATTATTAGGATTCCCCACTAAATATAATAAAAGTAATGCACTCATTGGTGGATGACAATTGGGCGTTCCCGGATAATGGGATATTTTTGCAGAGTTAGTATAGTTTGACTTGTGAAATATTGGCTGCTTGACGGTAATTATTATCCTTTTGGCGGTATTCGAAGTAAGACATGCATTAATAAAAGAGTTTATTTAGATATTGTGTTATTTATTTTTTTAAAAATTCTAATTATTTATCTAGTTTTTTTTGTTGTAGATTTATTATTATTGCTTTTCGTTACAATTTTCATTTACTTGATATTGTTGTGTTAAATGGATATCACATGTTCAGTTTACGTACTGGTACAAAAATCGCTAATGGATTGTCTCCTTAACCTAATTAGGCAAATTGCAGAAGTACATTACACACCTAAAGATCAGGTTCCTCCCCAGTACCGACAGTCCACACCCGAGTACCGACAGACATCCATTGCGGCTCACAGGACGTCATTTCATCCTACCTCTACCATCAAGCAATAAACAGAAATGGAAAATTCAAAGGAAGTGTTATTTTTGTTACAACATGAAAACAAATGAACAAAAAAGAAAAGACACTTCCTTTGAATGTTCACAGTGTAGCGTTGAACTGTGTATATAACCTATATCCGTGTTTTGAGCATTGTCACACAAAGAAAATACACTTTTTTTCATTTTTATGTATTTTTACAATAAAATAAATGAGTTTGGATTTATTAAACAAAATGTTTTTACTCCTTTGTGACAGTTTTGACGTTAATATGCTACTCACTCTGATCTCAGCTTTAAAGACGTCATATGACGTCTTTACTCGCCAAAGGGTTAATTTATGTTATATTACAGTTATGTTATATTATGAAATTAGTATTAGAAGAAATAAATCGGAAAATTCAATTTTATTTCCCGAGAGAGAGAGAGAGAGAGAGAGAGAGAGAGAGAGAGAGAGAGAGAGAGAGAGAGAGAGAGAGAGAGAGAGAGAGAGAGAGAGAGAGAGAGAGAGAATAAATAAACAAAGATTTAAAGTACACAAAGTGGAAATGATGATGAAATCAGAATTTGAAATTGGTTAAGATACAGAAAATTACCTTTGGAAGTTAGTGCGCAGTCGTCAGAAGAAAATGTGATCAAACTTATCGATAATTATCATAAGAATCCTTCTTCTTCTGCAGAATCCTCAACATACAGATAATTTAAAATCCAAGGTCAGAAATAAATATCATCTTTAGGAATGTAAGTGGGGGTCCAATTTTTTGCAGCACATTCCCAAAGTCGCCATTTATTTCTTGCGACATCCAGTCCATCGTAACATTCGTTTTTTTAAAAATATGTCAACGTTATTCCACTTTCCCTACTTCTAAACACATTTCAACTTTGACATCATGAAGTTTGGCCAAAACTGCGTACATCGTAATTATAAATTACGTGCAGCCATTTTGAAACGGAAGTTAGTCAAGAAAAATCTACACATACGTCTCTCGGGTTGTACAAGGTACTTCGTACCAATCAAAACAATTGGTCAATGCAGTTTGGCCAAAACTGCTTATCGATCGGCCATTATAAATCAGAGGCCGTCGTCTTGAAACGGAAGTGAATGAGAAAATATTACATATTTGTCGTTCGGGCTGTACATATTTATACAAAGTACCTTCGTACTGAATTTCAAACTACACTACAAAATGACCCCTACTGTTCGTTATCATAAAAAAATTGTTCGTGAGTTAGCGTCGGAGATTCGTTGGAAAAATTTCAGCGAACATTAACAACAAAGAAAATAATATTAAGTGAATGATACTCACACGGCGGTACGTCTCCACAAGAGAACGTGTTGCAGAAGCCTTTCTGGGTATCGCTGCCGTTACAAGGCTGGCCGAATATGTTGGGCGCAGGATGGTCACAGCGACGTCTTCTCGTACCCTGTCCTCCGCCGCAGGTGGCGCTACACTCCCACGATGACCATTCTGACCATCCGCCGTTTCTTGGCGGTCCATCAAGGTCTGAAACAAACTATGATTAACAATAACTAGTAGTTCAAAGAACAGTGGAAGTCGCACGACAGCGCTCTGACCTTCTTCCGTCAGTTTAACCGGTAACTGTAATTAGGAAAACTACTGGATCACATTTATTGGATATTTTATGCTCCTTGAAGCGGTCATAATTATGATAGGTCTTGCCGTTCAGCCAGTATTACAGGAATTACACTCGTCATCGTTAAACCAAAAACTTCCATATTGAAATGGAAGTGAATAAGAAAAAACCTTACACATTTGTCTTTTGGGCTTTATACAAGGTATTGTTTTACCAGTCAAAACAATCTGTCAACGCCGATTGTTTCGAAAATTAATGCAAAAGTATTTTTCATAAAGTCCAAGCGACATATATGTAAGATTTTTTCCCATTCACTTCCGTTTCAAGATTGTTACTTCTGAGTGTAATTGCTGGCTATTTCCTGTCATACTGGCTGAACGGCAAGCTCTATCATAATTTTGACCTATACATGGAGAACTATAATAACATTTTGTAAAGTAACATTTTTCTTAAGTACTCATTACTGGTTGAATCGATGGAATATGTTTCGAGCGCGTCAGAGCACTGTCATGGCAAGTAATTAAGAATGTACTGCGAGATTTACTGTTCTTTGAACTTATTACTTATTATTTAAGTAAAATTTAACATTAAACTAAAATTTGATTTCGATTTTACAGAGAAAATGGAATTAATATTTCCCAAGTTACCTGGAGGATCGCAGTTCGCTATCCAAGTAATTTCTCCACTTTTTACAATAACACTGAAGAAATAAAACACCAAAGGTTCAGCAACAGCATCGTGTACAAGGACCAATAAGTCTTGATGGTATATTTGCAACGCTCGCTCTGTAAATCTGGGTAAAAATAATTTTATTTTCATCAGTATAAGGTAAACGGTACAAAATGTTATATAAATTATAACATTCAATTACTTTTGCCCAAAGCGTCTAATGAAAAAAGACGGAAAACTGCCAAATTTCTCAAAATCGGTTCATAACAATTAAACTGACTTTTACTTCTCCAGAATTTTTTCATAAACCCTGACAAAATAGACTCAAAAATTGATGTTCACGTTTGTGAATGTCCGTTACTCCCTTTATTGCTGTGTGTGTGTGTGTGTGTGTGTGTGTGTGTGTGTGTGTGTGTGTGTGTGTGTGTGTGTGTGTGTGTGTGTGTGTGTGTGTGTGAGAGAGAGAGAGAGAGAGAGAAAGTAGGGGGAGTTTGTTAGCAAAATCATGCACAAGTTGTAGTGATCAATTTATGTTATTTTTACAGCCATTTGCAACTTACTAAAATCATTACTCCCATTTCAAATTTAGTTTTCATATCCTTCCCTCCTAACTGTATAAATTTTAGAATTCTTCCTGATTTTCATGACTTGTGTCCACAGTTTTTTACTCGCTTGTAAAAAACAAAATGCAAGGTGTTCCTTGCACATTTTACGGAGACACGTGACCGATTACTAGAAAATTTTGCTAAAATAATTTTTGTAGCCTTCCAGACCAAGAAAAACTGCAGTAATTTATGACAAAAAATATTTAGAGATAATTAGGGTAAAATATTAAAGGTAAAAATATTTTTTATTTTTATTTTTCTAGTGTGGGATATCATTTAAACCTAGAAGTAATACTGATTCAGATATATATATATATATATATATATATATATATATATATATATATATATATATATATATATATATATTTTTTTTTTTTTTTCTTAAACCAATATATATATATATATATATATATATATATATATATATATATATATATATATATATATATACAGTTTTTTTCACATCAAAAGCTAACATAGAGCCAATGGATCTGTCAAAAAAAGTTTTTCATGCTCCCTCGAATTTCGACATAATTGGTCAGGAATATCTAGAAAAATTTATAAATATGATTTGAATCAAATCGAGAAATTGTTTTTCAAAATTTTTTTAAATATGTTTTATATTTATAGACTTCAAAAAAAAAGTTTTTTGAAAAATTCAACAACTTTTCATTATTATCTAAACTGTAACACAGTGATCTGTTTAAGAACAATAAATAACTCTAATATAAGAAATGGCTTTATACACAATGCAGCCTACTGGCAACTAATCTTACTGTTGACAGTTATATACGCGTAACTTCCTACAAATTAAATTGGTTTCTCAAATCAACCGCATAATGTGTATTAAGTCTTTTAAGGTTAACAGCACCATTGTCCAGCAAGTTCACTGTTAAGCAGTTTTGGTGTTTCTTCAGTCCCCACCCCACTTTTTATAATTTTCCATTCTGGATTTAGTAATTTCCATTCTGATGCTATTGATATTTAGAGCATGGTACATGTAGAGCATGGTACATGTACTTATTGCATGTAGTACAATAAGATGAAAATAGATCTTATTGTTTTTAAGATAGCTTTGTATAATATCAGTTTACTTTCTGTTGATAACTTTGACCTATGCATTAGTAGTTAGTAAGTTTGGTTGAACTTAAATTTAAATTGTTTCCATTTTGTGATTATGTGGTTTTTCCAAGTTAACCTACGGTTAGATGTGTTCCCATGTACTTCACTTTATCAATCTATGGGAGCATGTTATGAATAAAAAAAATTAGAGGTTTTGTTATATTGCTCGATCTTTTGCAGTGTGGGAAGATTAAGTAAAATACAACTTAGAAGTCATTTTTATGTTTGAGCATCAACAGGTGAACTTAAATGGTACACTACAAGCTCTAGAGTCAGCACTGTGGCAGTGCGACACTCAATCAGCTGAGCCATTCATGTTGATATATAGTTTATAAACAAGGCGCCTTCATTTTTTTTTAAAGCTTGATCATTTTATTTCTAATTTTCTAAACAATTGGGTGGTCTTAAAATTCCTAAATTCCTAAACATTATTAACAAAAATACCTTATGGATATTTTGGACCACGAAGTAGGGTTGAAAACAGTAACATTTATAAACTCACGCGAGATAAGAGTTTGGTTTTCATTTTTCACGTGGATTGATTTCTCGCTCTCCAACTCGATTATTAGATCAAACTGACTGAACGCAAGTAAACGTTTCAATACAATATTGCAAGTACCTGCAAAACAAAAGTTTTTAACCAAAAAAATAGGTTTTAAAATGAAAAAATTGTAATCCATATACGAATAAGACAAAATTGTCTTCATTCTAAATTTGTAAATCTCTTAGATTTATAATACCAAGCGATCAAAGCATAGGACATATATACGTTTATTAAAAAGATTATTTCTTTAATTTTATTACATATTAGGGTCCACTTGCTCCATAATAATTTTAAAGTATTTCAGATTTCTTTGTGATTTCCTTTTTTTCTTGGGAGGATTACTCCCCAAATCTCTGATGGTTCAGTGTTTACGGACCACAAAATCTGAGCTTGACTATGCTTAATTAATCATGTAAATAGATAAGTACATACCTGATCCTCTAAGATGTAATAACAAATTATTACTGTTTTCTCTCTTCCAAAGGTTTAATGGGTAGAATGAAGACGATTCTTTAGATTTCATGACATGAGTTTGGCATTCTGAAATACTTGAGAAATTAGAAAAAGTTTATAAAATATTTCAACCGTTTCAAATAAAAGCTTGCAACATATTCATTCTTAGAGAATTTCCATGAATTCATTCTTAAAATTCATTTATAGAATTTTTTAGAATGAATTCATTCTTAGAGAAAATGAGCACTGTCAGTGAGACCAAGGTGGAACCTTGAAATAACCACTGTTCCTGACCTCCATATCACTTTTTGAGGGGGTCTTGAAAATTCACACACACACACACACACACACACACACACACACACACACACACACACGACCATTCAAAAAATGTTCCAGTTGTAATTTGGACATTCATTTAAAAGACCCATGCTTATCATGATGGCCATTCTAATAATTTATTTTCCAATCAGGAATCAATTCTCTTAAGCAAAATTAACTTAACCCACCTTCACATATGAAATATATGCCAATAATGCCATTAGTTAAGGCCGTATAAGAAACAAAAATAGGATCAATCGCTTTGACTCCATCACTCAGGTAATGTTTCCAAGTGAAAAATGCACCGGGCACATCTTTGTAGTTCAAAGATAAGTCTCCAACTCCCAACACTAGGCGCAGACCCACCCAGCGTCCTGAAGGTATGAAGTGAGATATGGTCTTCTTTTTCAGCAATTGTTTTGTACCTGAAACATTTTTCAACGTAAAAAAGATATTTTCTCTACAGTAAAACTGTATGAACCAAAACAAACGACACTTATGGTAGGATCAAATGTTCTTGGCACTTGAGGTTTATACACAAGCCTGAGTTTGAGGCTACTAACACAGCACAATAGTACCTTGTTGGAGAAGTTACAGACAAGTGCAGATTCTGTTTTATGAATCCATGTGCTCTGTGTCATTTGTGAATGATCCTACTGTATGAATAAAATAAGATTTAATGTGCCAGGAATAAAATGTTATGCTATGGTGATGCGCAGTTGTGAAGATAATTCTTAACTGATTTTGTACACATCTCTTCTTCTGTAATGTAGTACTATTTTAATGAAAGTCTATTTATTGCTATTGTTTCTGGTGAATATACTTTTAATATTACCAACTAACCATTATTACAATTGAAGAGGTGAGACTTGAAACAGCTAGCGAGGGGAAGCATGTGGAGAGGCACAGGTGGCGAAGAGAGGGCGATGTTATGGTCTACCTACCCTGCCTACTACAGATAGATTTATTAGGAAGCATTCTGTTTTGAGTACTGGTATGAAAGAGGTGGAGATATAATGTAAGTGCTTCGACAGAGGCAGCTGAAGTGAGCAGCTGTTAGGTTTAGCGATCCCACTTATCTCCAGCTCATACTATTCTCACTCGACTCAAAAAAAAAAAAAAAAAAAAACACACACACACACACACACGCGCAGACACACATTCAACTTGGTTAACTCTAAAATGTAAAGCGATTTGTGCTTATGGAGTTAATGACACTGGCCTAGTGGTGAATCAAACGTGAAACCTAGCAACCTCCCAATGATTCCAGAGCCATGGGGCTCTTTATGAGCATACATCATTTTCTTAGCTACTCATTGGATAAATGCGAGTAAGAATGTAAAATAGAATACACAGGATTTCATTGTACAACAAAATGGTTGCCAAATGTAGCACAACCTCAGTAATAAGGGCTAAAAGTAAGAAAAAAAAAATGAAATGTAATTAATGTTATTGCATCTGCAAGGACCTCAATAACAAACTGGAAAGTCACCAATTAGATGTGGGGAGGATTTACCCATCTCAAATCCTCCCTAAATCCTAGATTTTATGAAGAGACAAGCATTGGAATTTTTGTTAAGTCAAAGATTTAAGTAATTGGAGAATTATTCAGAATTTCAAAAGAAATGATGCCAAAAGTGAATTTTGTTTTGTAGGATGAATAGCTGAAGGTTATGCTTAAGATGAATGGATGGTATGGAGAATAATTTGAACAGAGTAAATTTTCCATGGGTTAAGACAGTTAAAATATGGTTGGCATAATTAGATTGCACTTGTGACTAGATTTATGTATTCATATATTACAGCTAAGTTAAATCTAACTTAAAAAGTAATTTATTCTTAAACAAAAAAGGTTAGCAGTAGTATTGTTTTCCTAACTCTGATTATTAACCAGTCACCACCTACTTAGGTTAACACCAGGTATTTGTCCTCTTCAGCCTTCACAAGTCCTTACTGGTGTTAATAAGTTGCAGTACTTTTACATTCTTACGAGTTTCCAATCTTTTGCTGTATCTTAAGGGAACTACTTTAATTTCCTCAGCTGTGGTATCGATTTTTAAGTCATGGTGAATGTCATTTCTCACATAACATGTAGCTTTGCAGATTCAATGCAAAACTTTGTTTTGAAATGTTTGATCTGCTTTAAGTTTGTCTTCTTGGTCCTACAACTGAATACCGTAGTTATATACCAGCCAAGTTTGCTAATAAAACAGAAATTTGCTATACAACGAAAGTTGAGTTTCGTCCCAATAACCATTGCATCTTCTTGAATCTTAGGTTCATTTTTTCTTATTTTTTGACAAGTTCCGTCCACCTTAATTTGACATCAAGCGTCATGTCAGGGAACTTTGCTGCATTCACTGTTATTATCTGTGATTTTATAAAACAGATATTTTTCCAGAATTCATAAAATTTACAACAACCAATTTATTGCATTTTCAATTAATTTTATCCTCCATTTCTTTTTCCACTTGTTGATGGCATCAAGCACTTTGGCTTGTTAGAGGTGACTTCCACACTTTCAGCTACTGACATTACAGCTGTGTTGTCTCCAAAAGTGGTTCGTGTGTAGAGTAGAGTAAGTACAGCACAGTGACTACAACACTTCCCTGTGACACTCCGTCATGTATTTCCTTCAGTTCAGAGTAATCATTCACAATTTTAACTTTGAAATGACAACCTTCTAGATATGATTTTAACAAGTGCTACCAGTCATAACACATGACAGCTGGAACTAGCCCATGAGAGGAGATAGGATGTTTTACCATCTTTTACCAAGATAACTTTTACCAAGTTAAACCCATAAAGCTGCTTATTTGTCCATTTTATCATTTCCTTTGACTCTAAACTGCTAATAGCGGCAGAGGCATGAGTTCAGACTAATTGCGCCAACAATAGATTGTATCTGATCTATCATCATTGATGATGATAAATTATCTTACCTTTCTCATTAACATAATACAAAACTACTTTTTCATTTCCATCAGCACCAAGATAAAGCTGGTAATTTTCACTCCTGTTATGTCCATACACACTGATGATTACGCCTTCTGTTTTGTTTGGATTCCAGGACTTCAGCCAAAACTTCATCCCGATGGTTTTCCAGTGTGGTAGGATGTACATGTGTTGGTCAAAATCTGAAGGCCCTTGAAGTACAACAGTACACTCTTCTACAAAAATGTAAATAAAAAATATTTAGGAAGCTCTTGATGTAATTTGTTTGCAGTGTAAATAAAAGTTTACATAATCACGCTACACAGCTGTCTTGCTTACATGATCGAAGCGAAATTACACATAGTAACAATATCACAATACGTATTAGATTGTGGAAATCTAATTCCAACATCATAATCAATGGTGAATTTTACTCAATATAGCGCTTTAAAATTCTAATGAAAATACGAAAATGAACCTTTTACCTGCTGTCTGATTGATTTAGGATAATAAACAGAATTTACAATGGCAACTTAAGCAAATTTTTAAGGTTTGGAAAGGCCGCTATTTTAAAAATTTTGAATTGATACTGCTGGATAACCAATTTGCCCAAGATATTACCAAAATCGATTTTTAATATTAGATAATGAAGAATGGGATTGAAATATGGACGTTTATAAAAATGTTGACATACGAGAAAATGTTCATTAAAAAGTTTCAAATTTTGTATGAACTTTGAATTTTAGAACTAACTATTTTTAGAAAAAATAATGTCAAAAAATCTGTGACATTGTTACCAACATCTGTGGAAGTGAAAGAAGAAAAATCTAAAGTGATATTTAGTTTTTCAGAACTAACCAGGCTTCTTGCAATCAGGAACATGGCACTTATCCACAAGGAGTACAGGATCTGTTACATAGCACCAAGGTCCTGCGAAGTCATGTGTAGGGTTCCTGCAATAGTTGCTGGCAGTGACTGCGGAACGCTCAGGGAAAGAGTTGTTATCCTTGTGTTTATTCGGGATCTGGAAAATTGATAATTCTTTCATTTTTTTCAAAACCAATAAATGTAAAGCATTATTTTTCTTCTTTTTTATAAGAAGTACGCTATAGCCTACAGAAGTGATTATTGAAAAATTGATACTGACGTTTTTAATCAGATTTTAAACAGATATCTATCTGTTTAGGGAGAGAAGGTTCTAGAGCCAATAAGAAAAAAACTGGAAACTAAAATTGCCATAATATCTCAATACAGGTCAATCAGTTTTTCGATCAAACATATTTGGAACTGCCCATGAACACTTACTTACTTTGTGTGGTGTGTTAGTGATCCATGACTGACAAGTTCTGTTTGAAATTGTTTGATTGATAGAACCAATAAAATCACTTCCTGTTCCTGCCATTCGACAATCTGTTGAAAAAGAAGAATAACAAATTTTTAAGTTTTTTCATTCACTTTAAATACTTGTCGGGTTTTTTATATTCCTTAAGAAAATACAAACTTTGCTAAATCTTCTCATAAACTCACAACCATTTTACACAATTGATAAAATGTTTCAATACTCCAGAGATGGACAGCTTGGAAGAGCAATTGGATGTCTAGTCTGGATAGCATTTTAGGATTATTGAAATCCTTCCTTGAAGCAAAAAGGGAGTAGAGAGGATATTCATCCTTTTAAACAAAAAGAGGGCATTCAGATTGTAACACTTCTACTTCTGCCTCTAAAGGTGTAGCTGGTCCATTTTTTAGTATGTAGCTGGTCCCAAATGGTTTTAGTAGGGTGGCTTTGCTGTCTAGTGGACAGCCGGAGAATGGAACATTGCTTGTACCAAAATGTTCAGTGACATCCTAGCATCTACTGAGATAGCTGTTACCCCTTCAAGAAGATTAACTTACAGACGAATGCTCATGATCCTCATGAACAAATTTGACACAAGGTTTGTTCAAGCTACAATTCAAGAACAATTTCCAGTATTCAGGTGAGGGTTAACAATGAAAATTGTAGTACTCATATTCAAGTTGACAAGAAGAATATAATTGGAGTAAACAATGTTGGAGAATATAATATAAAAAGAGATAACAATGTTGGGTCTCTTCATCTAATCTGTTGAGTTAAAGTAAAAAAAAGATCAAAATTTCAAGTGTTTAGTGATGTTAGAACACATCTCATTCTCCTTAAAAAAACCTAAAACAATAATTAACTCCTAACAATAATAAAGTTCTAGAAGAAAATGAAAAATTTTCATTTTTAAGTAATGAAAGTTTGTTTTATAAAAATAAATTAAAACAAAATCCTTTTTCCTTGAGACATACTTTTCCATCATGTCTTCACACCTAGAGAAGAAAGGATTTCATCATTAAAGTAATGAAAGTTTGTTTTATAAAAATAAATGAAAACAAAATCCTTTTTCCTTGAGACATACTTTTCCATCATGTCTTCACACCTAGAGATGAAATGTTTTCGTCATTTAAGTAATGAAAGTTTGTTTTTATAAAAGAAAATGAAAACAAAATCTTCTCACCTTGAGACATACATTTTCGCGGATAACAACTTTCTTTGTAAATAGCGAATTCCTTTTCACTATCCACCACAAAGCAGAAAGGTCCTTCCTTGTCCTTGGTTGGGTTACGACAGTAGTTCTTAGCTTGGACTTTGCTTTCATCAACAAAGAGTTCGTCTTTCAACCTCTGAAAGCAAGTAATAATCTTATAAGTTTATAAATCATAGCATTTGTGTACATAGGAATGGAAATATATAAAGTACATTTTTATATATCTCTTCAGATTTGTATGAGGTTACTCTCAGCTCATTCTTGGTCTTGTATGCCACCAACATGGAGGATTTAGGGTAGATGAATGGGACTGAGAAGAATAATTGTGGCACGCTACTGCCTCACTGACATCGTAGAAGCGAATTTCCAAAAATACTTTTCTATAACTTACCCTTTTTTGATATTCTTACTTAACCATCATAATCAGCATTAAAATCTGCGCATATTACATTTTAAACTTCCAAATTACATTGAAAATATGAAAACAAATAGCAATTTTAACTACTGCATTGATTGTCATGAAATTATGTATGCATAAACTTTAAGTAATTAGTAAGGTTTTTTTCAAGTTTCAGTTATCAAATTGAAGTAATAATTCCTTAATTATCATTAATTAATGCACTGCAGCTATATATTGGCAAACTGGCAGAAACTTGCAATGCCTTCTATGGTCTGCCTAAATTACTATGTTATATATTTCTCTATGATATTCATAGATCAAGCATACTCGTATTATATTGTTCGTTTCATTTAACACATCCTTAATCTTTTTTTAACATTAACAATTTGTAGTAAATTAACATGGCAAAAACAGTTATTCAGCTAGTATTGTATAAACTTAGAAATGTTATGATTTGTTAAGGTGTAGAGAGCAGGGCCACTTATGTAAATATGAAATGACTACTCACAAGATCTTCCGACCTTATTGTATCCACCCATGGAGCACAAGGAAGCCCAGTCTGTGATACCCATTGAGTACCTGCATACATCATTTCCTCATGGGTCATCACGCATTCAGGCAACACTCCTGGTGTGGAACTGGTTTTATCTGTAACGTAATTCAGTACTTTTTGAACATTTTGAAGGAATCTTTAATTAAATAAGTCTTTCTGTCTAACGATTGACTTGTGAACACCTACCTAAAATGTTAAACATATAGAGAAAGAGAGATAGATAGATAGATAGATAGATAGATAGATAGATAGATGGACGGATGGATGGATAGATAAATATATATATATATATATATATATATATATATATATATATATATAGAGAGAGAGAGAGAGAGAGAGAGAGAGAGAGAGAGAGAGAGAGAGAGAGAGAGAGAGAGAGAGAGAGAGAGAGAGAGAGAGAGAGAGAGAGAGAGAGAGAGAGAGAGAGAGAGAGAGAGGGAGGGAGAGAGAGAGGGAGAGAGAGAGAGAGAGAGAGGGAGAGAGAGAGAGGGAGAGAAAGAGAGAGAGGGAGAGAGAGAGAGATATCTAAGTCAAAACCAAATTTGAACTCAATGACCTGAAAACAAATATGGATAAATGAAAAAATATCTCAAAATCAATTTCGTAGAACCATTAACTATTCTTTACATACCATTAGGTTCACAAAAGAGTGTCCAGTGCCCAGTAGTTCTGGAACCAATACCGAACCATCGCAGTCCTTTGATAATGTTGTGTTTCACATCGAGAACGCTGTGTGAGCCTGTTTCAGTATTCCAAAATACTTGCATCCGATCTCCCAATATACTGCAAAATAACTACCACTCAATTAATTTTACTACATAAGTTATATTCTATACAATTATAGCTTACTTATAAGCAGTAAATCAATACTAGCAAAAATCCTTACCTGCTTGATTCTGTAAATCTTTACAGCTTTTGATGCTCAAAAAGTGTAATACACATAAGTATAACCAACATATTGAATTAATGAAGAAAAAATTGTGTCTATAAACCATTTAATTGTTTGATGAAGATATTTTGTAGGTTTTTTGTTAAAGAATTCAGTTTTTATTAACAACTGATAATAGTATGTTTTTTAATTTATGCAATGGCTTCTTCTGAGGTATTACTTATAAAAGTATTAACATTGTTCATCATGTCATAAACCAAAATTAATTTACCCTTTTTTAATGTGTCTTTAAAATCGATGCTGGTTTGCTGGGTTTTGGATAGGAAATCACACCCAAATGAGTAATAGTTTTTGACGAAATAATTTCAAAAGTTATTTAATAACTCTGCTAGAAATAAAAATACTACCATTATCTTTGTCTTGTTTTAATTAGTTTTTAGAGGTTTTTTTGAGGTTTGGTGGCTCCTGGCAACCTATTATGCAACATGGTTCTGGGTACATTTTCAACGTAGTTCAGTAGAATGGTGCCCTCAATGTGTTCTAGCAGTCCAGTAACTCACTTTGCTGCAAATCCTCAGAGTTCTCCAAAAGGAAGCCAAATACTTTTTCCTCTTGCTGCAAAGATGACATAATTTTACATTATGTGTTCTGCAGGTCCTACACATAATCTCCCTTTCTTCATAAATTACTTATGGTTTCTCCACCTTCAGACCACAGTGGCCTGTCATGAGTTTCATAGTTTTCCCAGTATCCCTATTGTATCTCTAAGGCCTTCTAGTATGTTCTTTTTTAAAATACAACATAGCTTGTTGATCCACCAACTAACTGACGACAGACCCAGGCGGACACAGAGAAAAACCACTCTGCCGGTTGTGGTCTAATAAATATAGATGCAGATCCCAGTTTAGGTAGCCTGTCCACCTCCTTATTATCACCGTACTCCCTTTACTCTAGAACCCAGAATTAAGTAACCTGGTTTTCTAGGTGTACAGCATTGTGGTTCTCATGACATAACTAATCTAATCTAGAACTGTTTTTAACAAAAGAAAAAGAATCGATGTTTGTGTCAACATTTAGTTGAACATCTAAATTGATCTGGTAACATAAATACCATCTTCAGAAGGTTACCAACCAGAAATAACAAAATTTATATCATTGTAATATAAGTAGTATGTCACTTTTTAGTAATTTGATATTTATTCTTTTCATATCAAATTAGTTTCTTTTCATTTTGTGGCAAAAGGTATTTCCTTTTTTGTATTTGTGCATCACACCACAGAACTCTTTGTACATTTGAACAGCAAGAAAACTTAAAAGCCGTTCGAATGCCACAAATTTAAAATGAAATGTCAATCGTAATTCTACAAGAAAATACAAAAAACAAACGTTCTTGACATTAGACTTGATGTAGTTTGACATGTAAAAGCTGAGAAATATGCAGCCAGCTTTTAGTTCGTACAAGTGAGTACCTTATAAGAATCTCTGTCCAGCTCCAGTAGGACAAGAAACCAGTTATATGAACTTCAGCCAACTTAGTGTGAGATGCGCCGTCTTTAGTCTTGAGAAAAACAGTGGTCATGTTGTCCTTATTTGAAAGCATTAGCTGAAAATAAACATAGAAAAATAAAAGGTATTTCAAACGTTAAATTTATTGTAATAGGTTCACTTACTAAAAACCATTATTTTTGTCATTTTGTATGATTTTTTGGATTCTAGTTTTAAAACTGTTCAGATAGGATATTTTGAAACTTGAACAGTTTGGTTGTGTAAAACTTTAATTCTATATAGCAGTTATTTTAAACTTACATTTTCACAATTGCGGAGTAAAAAGAGAGGCAAAATAAAATTTCACAAATGTTTGGTGTCCCCAAAAAAGTAGTAGCTAATTAATTGTTTTTATTTCAAATAAATAGCTGCAATCAAAGAAATCTAAGAGTGGTTATAACCTCAAAACAAATTTTTTTCACATTCTAGTTTTACCTACATTAAACTGAAATTTTTCATTCTCACATTCTGTTACTCATAATTAGATGTATGTGTATCAAATTTTAAGTGCTCTTGTCAAACAGCCATCTTGCTAAAATTATTAAAGAGAAGATCAACAACATAACATCAATATTACAATCAAACAGTATGCAAATATTTTTTAAAATATATTTTCATTCAAATATATTTTTGAATGAACCTGACTTTTGTAAAGTTCAAAACTTTCTTATCTTAAATGTTCTTTAAAAATATGATTTAATTATTTTAATTAGATTTTCAAAAATTGTAAGGTATAAAAGTTATGAATAAATGTATGATTTAGGATTTTGAATAGGTTGAACAGATTTTGTTGGTAACAAACTTGTCCAGTCTATTTACAAACACAATTTTTAAGCCACATTCAATCAAATTGCACAGAAATTTGAAAAAGCGAAAGTACTCACTAATCAACTACGTGTCCATAGGTAAATCATATACTCGTACATTCAAAATGAGATAGTATTTGTAATGTTTTGTGCCATTTTTCTCAGCCAAGACTTAATACATGAAAAAATTTTATGAAATAAACCTACAAGTTTTATGAAACCTAGGCCTAATGCAAAAGTCAACTACTACCTGAAAACTTGGATATTGAACCACAGACGCAGTTTTCATTTCCACTATTGCAGAATGTTTAGCTCTGACAAATATTTGAATTTCAAATCCAATAGCGGTTTTTCTTAGAGGCCATCGTCGGACAAAATCTGGTTGTGTTGTCACATGTTCTTGGCAATTTTTTTCTGAAAAAATTTTAAAAAATAAAAAATGGACACAAGTGGAACGAACGATGACTCGTCAGAGACAACGATGCTTCATACTCAACATACAACATTTGAAAGCATTTTTTGCCTGAAAAAATGCTCAGATGATGTTTCACTTACCTGAATTGCAAAACGGGAAACTCCAAATAGCGCTGGCACCTTTCACGCTAAAATAATCAAAATAGCGTCCATTTTGGAACAGCAATGTCTCTTTCCTCTGACCATACTCGTGTATGAAAATAGGCGATGGTTTGTCTTTAATGTACAAGCTGATGAAACCATCGTTCCAAGTTAAAACAAAATCAGTCCACTTGGTGCCGCTCAGCAATCCAGGACGGTTGGCACTCCAGGAAGCTTCCTGGAATAAAGAATATATTATTAGGCTCAAATTTATATGTAACTGTAAAATTAACTATATATAATGAAGACAATATCTGATATCGTTAAATGGGACAAGAAGAAAAAGAGATTACTAATATGAACATGAAATTTTATTACAACTCTTACAACAAGTTTTAATATAATTTTTATTACAACTGTAAACAAAGATATTTACACACTGTAAAATTAATTAAA
Organism: Callitettix versicolor; assembly: GCA_022606455.1. Taxonomy (NCBI): domain Eukaryota; kingdom Metazoa; phylum Arthropoda; class Insecta; order Hemiptera; family Cercopidae; genus Callitettix; species Callitettix versicolor. Next base: position 40,900,023 of record CM040185.1, on the reverse strand, counting down.
GATGGATACAATATAAAAATTGTCCATCGAGACTTGAAATGAATTTATCTAATTTTGTGGCATACAAACAGAAAAGTTTAATTATACAGAAACATTTATATTAATTTACAGATATATTCATCAACTCAAAATTTTGTAGGACTATGTACCTTAAAAAAATAGGCTGGTGTATTAAAGGTGGTTAAAGTATCGGTTATTCTGCTGTATCTCTTAACTTGAGACTTGAGTTATTGCCATAAACTTTTCCCTTACCTTTAACACTAATTCTATGTCCTTATTAGTCTAAATGGCATTAAGTATGAACATTAAGCAACAAAAACAAAAAACAAAAATCATGAAAACCAATCACACCTCGTCTTTGCCAGCTTCAATGCCAGTTTTCAAATTGCTGATGTAGACCTCCAGCCCAATGCCCCAGATCTGCAACTGCTTCCAAGTAGCCGGTACTGGTAGGGCTGTCAATGCCAGCCTGAAATATGATGTCTTCCATTTGTCAGGATGCCACAATCTTACTGCAAACTCTAGAGATGTCATGTTGCTTAGCAGTTTGGAGTAGAAAGTGTGGTGGGTGTCAGAGGCATTGGTTGTTGTGCCTGATGTGACCATAGGACAAACTGTAAAATTTAATTAAATTATGTTCTCATTACATCATATACAGGGTGTAACAAAATATTCACATGGCTATCCATTTTTAGATTCTACATCTCCAAACAAACAAAAAATATCTTACAACTAAATGTCAGAAAACACTTAGTTTACCACATGAAAAAAATAATTTTTTATAAAAAAACTCCAAGAGATCCTTTTATAGCTCTTTTAATATTCTGCCAAATGGACAAAGGGTAGGTATAACAGTAATAAGAGTTGAATTGTTTGTCATTACAAAATCTATGGTAACTGACCGAGAGAAGCAAGGTTTAACATATGTGTAAGATTTTCATCCATTCATTCCTTTTATAGATGACTGCCTTTGATTTAACAATGAGTATTGTAGTCATTGGTTATTCAATTCCTACTATTAGTTCACACTCTCCCTATATATATTTATTTATTTATATATCATGTTCAAATTTTAAGTCATTAATAAAATATTTTCTATTCATCCCCTTAAGTTCAAATATTTTTTTTAAACTTGTAGTGGATGACACTTGATGTTAATAAATTTTTTGTCAAGTATAAATATCGCATATTTGTACAGACAATACAATAGGATTTCCTTAGGTAATTCCTACTATTATTCATCCACTCAAGTTCAAATACATTTTTTTAAACTTGTAGTGGATGACACTTCATGTTAATACATTTTTTTGTCAAATATTAATATCGCATATTTGTACTGACAATACGATAGGATTTGATTTAAATAACACTTATATTTTATCCTGTGTTGGTTTTAGGAATCACAGCACGCAGCTGTCTTGCTGATGTGATGGAAACGCATGACCTAAGTAGGAATTGACTTCAAAAATTTTGTTTATATATTACTTGTTTCCTGTAATACTGCAAGACCTATCATAATTTCGACCACTTCATGGAGAAAGGGCATAAAATTTCAGTAACATTTTTTCTAAATATTATGGTTACTGGTTAAATGGGCGGAAAAGGTTGCAAGCTCATCAGTGCTTGTTGTGGAGTGATGGCCAGGCAATTAATTAAGTAGACTATGAGGCCTACTGTTCCTTGAACTACCAGTTAATTTACTAAGAATTTTAGGATCTGAGTATGAATATATCCACCGCTTAAAATATAATATTTTTACGCAATCAACATTATTTGCATAAGGAATGTGTAAAATGTAATGTTTGTGAGACCTCCAGATATTGGCCCATTTTTGGACTAAGCTTACCTCTTGGCTCACAGAATGGTATCCCACAATAGTCTCTGTCCAGTTGTTTTGTCTCACCAAAATATTCTGTCTCCACATAACACCAAGGCCCTCCAGCGTCATAATCAGGGTTCCTACAGTAGTTCCCTGCACGGTCCCGGCTGCCGTCCGAGAACATTGAATCATGATGTAAATGTTTCAACTTGAATTTGCGTTCTTCTATCCAGTTAAGGCATGGCTCCTTGGCTTGTGTTTCCGATTTTTTACCATAATATTCAACACCGGGCCCTGTTAGTCTGCAATCTGGAAAAAAACAGTTAAAAAACATTGCACATGCTTCCAATTGATTTTAAATTATGTAAGAGAGCTATCAAGAATCAAAATAAACATATGTTTTGCTGTAAAAAAATACACACACACACACACACATATATATGTGATAAGATGAATATATGATATATATGATGAATATATGATAAGATTCAATAAACTTGTGCTGTTTTTTTGGCTTTGGTGGATTGTTAGAAAGATATCTTAAAGAAAGTATATTTTATTTTGGTACTTAGACATTGTACAAAGTAACCGTAATGAAAATTTCATGAGATCCGATTTAATAAATCCAATATTTTAGGAGTTATTTGGTTAAATGACTAAAAACTAATTTTGTTTAAGAAGCCTGATAAATTAAAAATGTGTGTACATGCTAAATGTCAATCAAAATCGTTTTTCAGATCGCTAAGCTTTTTATAAAGGCTTACTTTGTAAACAGTGAGAAAGTAGAATGTTATTGATACGAGAAAGGTGAACAGTTCATTATTCAATAAATAATAGCAGTGTACAGCAATCCCTTGCTATCTCTGGTTTTAATTATACCTAAAAGCACCTATTTTTCATTTTATTATTTTTACAATTTTTTTTGGCTAAAAATCTATTATGTAAATTATTGCCTGAAACTGTGACATTAATGTAATGCCTAAAAAATACTGTTCTATTTGAAAAAAATGAAACAAAACCGATCTATACAATAAAATATTTTTTCATTAACTTAAAAAAAATTTGTCAAATCTTTACCATTTTGAGTGCAAATGGGAACGTTACACTCTTCATCGATCATATTAAAGTCCAATGCGTAACACCATGGCTTGCTGTAGAGGTTATTGGGGTTTCGACAGTAATTTTTAGCAGACCGTTTGCTTCCATCTGGAAAATCTTCATCTTGTATATTCTTAGATACCTATATGAAAAAAGCAAGACTAGATAATACTGAAAGTAGAAATAGGCAGTTATTACTGAATTAACAGCATTGTTCCAGAACAAAAAGTTTTGTAATTTTATGCAAAGTAATTCAAAAAGAAATGAGCAATTTAAAAAGGATATATGTATGTATGTATGTATGTATATGTGTATATACATACAATATACACATAATATAACCCGTATTACACATACATTAAATACATGTATGTATTTATTTCATTATACATATAACCTCACCACTGTTTTAGAGCTTCCAATTTTGTTAACACTTGATTAGCAGATCAGTGAATTGTGTACAATGCAAGTCCAATTGTGTGGCCACATTGGTCGACCGATAAATCAAAACAAGTTGATTTTGTGCTCATATTGTTATATATAACAATATATATATATATATATATATATATATATATATATATATATATATATATATAGCCGCCTTGGTGGTCTAGTGGATAGCGTACTAGGCTTTCACCCCAAGGATCCGGGTTCGATTCCCGACGAGGGCTTGGCATTTTCATATGCTATAAATCATCCCACCGTTTGCATTAGCCCAAGTGTGCACAATAGTCAGACGTTAAAAAAAAAAAAAAAAAAAATATATATATATATATTTAGGTAACTTACAGAGTCCAATGAGGTTTTATTTCGAAGTAAAATCTATTAAGTTTGATTCAGTTAGTTGATTAGTACCAAATTTGCCCACCAGTATGGTGACAATCATTGTTGTTAATAATGACAACTTTTAATGGTGCAATTATGTCTATAGCTTTCATGATATACAGTTAGCGACTACAGTTCAACATAAATTTCATACATAAAAATCTTTGTTGAGACTGTTGTACTGTTTAACAAGAAAAACCACCAAGATACAAACAAATTTTATTAACAATTTGGAGAAAGCTTTACCTCTAGACCTAAGAAATCAAAGCAATGTGTGTTCAGGTAATCCACAACCAACCATTTGGCACTAAATGGATTTACATGCTTGAAGCCATACAATTAAAGTCAAATTTAGTTAGGAAAAGGACTAGCAGGAAGAGCTATGACAGCCGGGAGAACGTGTGGTGTTGCCACTTGTCTGTCTGCAACCCACAGTTGCTCGTTCACTGGAAGAAACGTTGCAATGCTGCACCAAGCTGTTACTATGACAACCATTTTCACTGCTTGGTGTAGGGCTGTAACTAGTCTCTAGCCCCACCTCCACTGGCCAGGTGACAGTCCTATTTTTGATTTAATTCATCTGTTATCATAGATCAACAATTTACAGATGAATATAAAGTCATTTTCTTGCAATTTTGTGTGGAAATGTTAAATAGGATTTAGAAAACTATTCCTAAACAATGTAAAATTTAGTGATGAATCAAACATCAATGATGTTTCACATAGGTGGCAAAGAGCAATCATAACTGCTGAATCTGGCAATTCATGAATAACACTTTACAGAATGTTTGTAATAGCTTTAAAGTTTTGGTTTTTGTGTTAGTAGTAAACAAAATACGTATAACCTCCATATGTTCTCTTTCCAGGAGGCTACCATATGGTGTACTTGGATATGCAAGAAAATTTTTAAGTACTTCAGTTAGACAATGATAACCAAGATGGGTGCCTTCATCATTAGCAATGTGAGACACCACCTCACCACTGTTTTAGAGCTTCCAATTTTGTTAACACTTGATTAGCAGATCAGTGAATTGTGTACAATGCAAGTCCAATTGTGTGGCCACATTGGTCGACAGATAAGATTCTAGTATTTCTAAATATCTAGTTTTATTGCACCCTTACCTGCTGATTTTGCTAAGCTGAGACTTCAGATTAGCTATTTTTAAATTGTTTAATTTAACAAACAAGTTTAGCTAACTTTAATGTAGTAATAAAATTTCTTTTTATTAGTCTATCAAGCTAAAATCATGTTACATAAGCTCTATAAATTTTGCCTATCAAATCAATATGTGTTTTTCTGATCAAAATTAAAATAATAGTAAATGTTGTCATGCTCATTTTGAAAAAAAATGGGTGTCTATATAATATACGGGAAAAAAACGGATGTCTATGTAATATACAGAAAAAGAAATCATTGTAGGTTCTAACTGAATTCAAACTTAAAACATTTTGACTTCAAACAACACTAAGATTTTATTTCCTACAATACATTTTATTTTATATTTACTTGATGAACAGGATTTGGAGTTTCCCACAGTTGACACATTATCCCAGATTTCGTCATTCCAATGTCTCCTTTGTACTCCATGCCGCTATGAGTTACACGGCATCTTTTTAAATTCAAGGATTTTGTGCCTAAGTAAAATAAAGATTTTTCAAAAACTTTTGAGATAAAATAATATTTTGGTTTGTTCATACTAAGGAAACAACGAACAATTTTGTTTGGATGTTATTTTAACAATGTAATTACTTTCTTAACCTTATGAGTGACAATATGAACTTTTTAAATGAATCAATGAACGCTTTGCTCTTGGATAGCTTTACTTTCATTCAGCTAGTAATATTAGACTATACTGGACATATTAGATTAACAGCATTGACAGTCCTCAGAACTTGGATGGCCAGCCTGACTGGCCGCTCATGTTTCTGTCAGATTAGGTGCTCAGAATTGTTTTCCAATTTAATCTGAAATGTTGGCATAGTGTATTTAATTTAAAAAAATAAATTAAGTGCTATTAAAACACTTTCGTATTGATAAAAAATGAATAAAGATAATATATATATAATTATATATATTATATTATAATATATAATATATTTATATATTATATATATAATATATATTATATATTATAATTATATATATAATAATATATATAATATAATAATTTATGAATGTTTTGGTCTAATTGTAAAAATATTGCTTTAATATTATTACAATAATTTTATGGCTAAACTAAAACATTCATTAATGTTTAATTAAAAATGTAACATTATAATACAGTTCATAAATCACATATACTACGTGATTTACTTTTTTTAAGTATATTTAATATTAAATACTGTTTTTTTTTTTATGTAATATTGAGTAGTTGGAAAGTACTAGAGTGAAATGAGTGACACTAGGAAGTTGAATGCATCCAACACCAATACAGTCGAATTTACATTGTTCTGACAATATACAGAATGGAGATAAAGCATGAATCACTTAGTTGAAGAGTTTCATGACAAGTTACAGCACAATTCAAACAAAATCAGAAAACTAAATTAATATAAAAACATATTTTGTTTTGCCAATCCTGCTCACTGTCCGTGAGTTTGAGGGATTTTTAACTTGGCTAGTACTGCTGCCATCCGATCTGAGAGGAACATAACAAGCACAAATTCTGTCCTGTCAAGGAAATAACTGCAGCCAGTACCATTGGCCGTCAGGCCTCAAAGGATATTTTAAAATACATACTTGAGTGCAAAGAGTTAAATTGTATTACTTGTCTGTCTGTTCATTTCTTCACTAAATTGTAGTCCTGCCTTTTTTGTGTGACTAGTAAATATTAAGACCATTATTCAAATGTGTCTTAACTACTGTAAATGGATGTATATTGATTTGTTTCAATAATTACTTCTAAAGGCAAAACATTGAAATATTTCATTTTTGTCTTCTCTATCGTTTCATTAACAGCCTAATAGAGTTTTGGTAGGTTTCCTGGACCTTGATTAGTGTTTTCTTATCAAAAGTTAAGATTTATTATTGTATTCAACTGCTTATAAATTCTGCAATGTTGGGATTAGTAGATCTTGATATGATGGAGTAATCATCAGCAAAACAGTCATATGCCATGGCCAGTACTGAATCTGAATTTTATCACTGCTTAAATTCTGGGTATATATTTTGTTTGTGCCCTAGGTTTTTCTGATGTTCTTTTACTGCTTACCACTACATGTATAGGTGGCCTTATTGTCCAATAAGGGGGGGGCTCTTTTAACTACACTAATTTTAAAATTTATTTCCTCTTGTGTATAGCAAATATGAAAAAAATAATATTTGTAAAATATATAGATTTGCAGTAACATATGTTAATAACATAGGCCTAAACTGAATTTTTTTCTAACAAAATATTTAATAATATTTGTTCTTTGCTCTATATACAAAATACACAAATTATTTAATCTTAGCTCCTAATTTTTAGATATATTTAATAATGAAAAATTTTTAAAAATCAAAATTTGGATAACAATACTGTTATATAGGTTTCAACAAAACAATATTTTCTTGTAGGCTGCTTTGTTGTAATAAATTTTATTACAAATACAAACTGGTACCAGTGAAGAATAGCATGATCACTACTATCCAAAAATGTTTTTTTCTATGAAAATATATGTTATAGTGAATATTATAGTGAACAATTTTTGTGGGGGACTTTAAAAATTGCTATTTGTATGGAATAACATTATGATTTTGAAAATTGCTCTTTGCTTGAAATATTGGTTTTATAAGATTATTAAAGATTCATTTAGTAAATTTCATGCAATACCTAATTTATACAAAACCAGGTTAGCTAGGTCTTCACACGATCTACTTTCTTACAAAACTTTGTTAGTTAGGTTCTTAAATCATTAAAAAAAAGTTTCTATTGTTGTCATTGCAAATTTATTAATTATAAATCAAAGAATAAACGTAAAGAAGTATAGTTTATTTATCTTACATTTTATCTAATACAAATATAATATTTCATGCAAAGAAAGCAATTTTCAAAATCACTATCTTATTCAACAACTAGCAATTTTTCAAAAAATTGCTATTGCGACATTTTTTAGTTACTACAAAAATTTTATCATAACATTCAAAATAAATAAATACATTTTTGGTTAGCAGTAGTCACATTATTCTCCTATAAAGTGGGTGAGATGGTTTAGAAATAGCTGACTGAATTAACTATACTTTTATTCCAATTTAAACAAACATAAAAAACTTACCATTGCATATTTGTAAGAATATAAAATATAGCACACTAACTGAGGCATACACTTTCATTTAAAAAAGAATATACAAGTAGCAAAGGTATTTTTCCTTTAATGATCTCTTGTTCACTTAATTTAAAGTACTAAGCATTTAAATTTTAACAGTAATAACAAATCAACTGTAACAGAAATTGTCCAATGGAAAACATATGATTTTCTTTCAAAACAGCTGTACTTACTGCAATGAAGTATAGTTAATTAGTGCAAGGGCAAAATAGGAAATTTTAAAAGACCCAGTAGGGAACTATCATAGTTTTAAATAAGATCTAATGAATCTATACTGTATTTATTAACAAATTTCCAAAGTAAAAGAGCTAGATAGACTTGGACACCGGGTTATGAAATGATAACTGATCCATTATCTTTAGAACATCTCTCTTTATATATATATATATATATATATATATATATATATATATATACATACATATATATATATATATATATATATATATATATATATATATATATATGTGTGTGTGTGTGTGTGTGTGTGTGTGTGTGTGTGTGTGTGTGTGTGTGTGTGTGTGTGTGTGTGTTAACACTTTAGTATATGCAATTTTGTTCTCATATGATTTTGAATTTGGCACAAAAATTGATTTCAATGACAGTGTAGTACAGAAAATTTATAATGCTAACTTAAGCATATTTTAAAATTGATTACAATATTTAAAAAAAGTTATGAGTTTTAAAGGTTATAATTTTCCACCTTTTGAAAATGCATTAATGAATTTTGCTGGGCAACGAACTTGCCCAAGCTATTGCAAAATTTGAATGAAATCAGACCAAAAAATGTAAATATCATTTGAATATGATCAATCAGCAAGTGGTCATTGAGAAATTGATTGACCACAAATGAGAGTTACAATGGTAAATCAGCAAGTGTGAATATATGTGTTATGTAACCAGAAATTCTTGAAATAATTTACTACACATATACATCAAATTTAAAAATGAAGTCAGTATTCAGTGCTTATTTCGAAGACCCATGTATGGGTCTTACTATAATAGTTCATTTCCTAATTATTCTTGAAACGTCGTCTACATTAGCTTAAGTGTGCACAATAGTTAGACGTTAAAAAAAAAAAAAAAAAAAAAAAAAAAAAAAAAAAAAAATTCTTGAAACATTGTTTGTTCATTTGGCATCAAGAAACCAATTTAAAAAATTAATACTAATAATAAAGACACCATATTATCAATTTATGATTTATTTTGAAAACAATAATTTCACTTTATTTAACATTCTTTTGAAAGGTTCTGTTGTAATATCAGAAAGAATATTAGAAACAGAATCTTCAGTCATACTATCATAGCCATCTTGTGCTGAAACAAAAATTATAAGAGTATATTAAGAAAATGTAACGGAACATTAAGGTACATAACATACTATATTCAAAAATTTTTAGAGTTGGTAGGCAAAATCAAACATTATTAAGTTTTTGAATAAACACCTATGTGTTATTATCGCTCCATCAACATCTAAACAAGTAATGGTCATGCCCAGCGATCTGAAATAATCAGGGCCCTCAATATAGTTTGTACAAAATAACTGTCATTAAATATAGAAAAGGTATAGTATGGTAATTTAAAAATATTTTAATAATTTTAAATAGATAACAAACAGTTGATATAAAAAGCACCTAATCCTGGTGATAAATTATAATTCATATATTTTAAAAATAACTTACACATTTTACTAAATATTGTAGGAAAACATTTCAAATTTATGTATTAAACCTTACATTCGTATTTCAAAGTCCTAATGATTTTCTTCATGTTAAAAAAAAAATTGAGGCTCTTAACACATAAACTTGTTTTAAACGGTGCATTTTCAAAAAGTAGAAAAAACCAGAGACCAATTCAGTGATAAACGTCTAGAGAATTCGTATATTACTGCATCATCAAACAGAAGCAAATATTAATGTCAGTGAAAACCAATGTCTAAATGAATACAGTTAGACATTGGTTTTCACTGTCATCAATATTTGCTTCTGTTTGATGATGCAGTATGACATGAATTTTCTAGACGTTTATCACTGAATTGGTCTCTGTTTTTCTACTTTTTGAATATACACCGTTTAAAACAAATTTTCATAAACACTTCTCTTTCTCTCACATAAAGAATATTTATTTTGTATTTTTTAAATTTTATTTTCAAAATAATGTGATGGCAGTGGTGGGCAAAAAAAAAAATTAACAATATATTATGAGTGGTAATGTTGTATAAGAGATACAATCCAGTGGAGGCAGCTGAAGTGAGCAGCTGATGGGCTTAGCAATCCCATATAGCTTATGCTACTCTCACTCATTTACTTAAGATTCTCATACACATTCACTGCTCTATATAGCTTGGCCAATTCTAAACTGTAAAGCAACCCGAGCTGATGAGTAAATTACACCAGCTTAATGGTGTACCAAACGGAGACCTGGTGACCCCCCAGTATACATTAGCCTTACCAATGCATGCAGGGCTCTGTTTGGACAGACATAATTTCCTTAGCTACTAATGGATGTTCCCATAAGTAAGAAGGTAAAGTAGAATGAGCGGGATCTTGCTGCACAATAAAAAGGTTGGCCAAGTGGAACAGAATCTCCACATGAAGATCAAGAGAAAGAAAATTGAAATGGAATTAGCAGATCAAACATCTGCAAACACCTCAATAGAGAACTAGGGAGTCAATAATTAGAAGTAGGGGAGCTACCCACATTCAATTGCCTCCAAATACTAGACTTTATAAAGAGATTACTGGAAAAGACACCTTAACTGAGCACCTCAGGAATGTATAAAAGGGAAAAAACAGATCTACAAAGGTCACAGTGGAATAGTAACCTGTAATTCATTCATAAGAGATACAATAATGACAAATAAGTATTCTAATTTCCAGAAAAAAACAATTTGGTCACAAAGAGAATTGAATAAAGTTATAAGTTTATTTGCTGCTTCTTTAAATTTGTAATGCCAAAAATACAGACTTTTCAGTAAAATGTTAACTTTTATACACTCTGTACCAATAATATTTTAAAAAATTCATAATAGTTATCAAGAATTAGCAACATATCTAAGTGACAATGAATAAAAAGTTGTAAAAAATTATTTACTTTTCAGAGTCTAGAAACTTTTAAAAATTAACAGCTCAAAATATGATTCCAGCTTACTCACTTTTCACTGCTAAATGGCCAAAGAGTTCACACAGAGCTGGGTGGAATACGGTCAAATTTTTTATTCCTGAAACAAAACAATTAAAACTGATAATACACAATTAATTTTAAAACATGTTACATACTTACAATACATTCTTAATATATGTAAACAGTTAATATACATGACTAATACATGCACCATATAACCTGAAACTTTTGTTTTCAACTGAGACTTATTGTTGATAATAAGTCCCTACTGCAAAAATTGTGATTTTGTAATTTTATTAAATACCCAAGCCCAAATACAGAAAGTTGTAGCAATTACATACTTATTAATGAATTTCCACTAGAAAATAAGCTATTGCAGCGGCATTTATAGTAAGACAAGAACTGGAACCTTGAAAGAATCGCTATTCCTGCCTTATAGATCATGTTTTGAAGGAATCATCAAACACACACATATATATATATATATATATATATATATATATATATATATATGTGTGTGTGTGTGTGTGTGTGTGTGTGTTTGTGTGTTTTATATGTATATAAACTCTTATTGTGTCATTATTTTTTGGAAATCCAAAAAAAATTAAGTTAATGCATACCTCGAATATTTTATAAATAGTGAAAGAGTTAATTATTTATGAAACTTTCTTAATTTTTGAAAAATTATATTTTTAAACAAATGAATATTTGTTGACCAAAAAAACAATTTGGTCACAAAGAGAATTGAATAAAGTTATAAGTTTATTTGCTGCTTCTTTAAATTTGTAATGCCAAAAATACAGACTTTTCAGTAAAATATTAACTTTTATACACTCTGTACCAATAATATTTTAAAAAATTCATAATAGTTATTTATGAAAAATTTGTTTTATTAACAAATGTTAATAAAACAAATTTTTTAACAAATGTGTTAAATACATGGCCAACACAATTTATTTATTTATTGTTTAACATCCATACTTTATGCCAGTTAGTTAATACCATAACATCAGTGTTAATGGAAAAAGGAAATCAACGGGAGTAACTGTGTCTCAAACCTACAATCTTAAGGTGTGCAGTTGATAGACACAGTAGACTGATCGATGGTAAAGTTTTAATCAAAATTAAATAATAATTAAATTATCTACAGGTGATAGCATTTCGGTAGATTACTAAGTACGCATAAGACTTTATTTTGGCCGAAACTGTACTAGTCACACACAAAACATCAGTATATGTAATTGTAATCATAAGAGTAACTCTAAACTACAGGCCAGTAAATAATGAAATAATTCTCTTATTACCAGTAGGTAGCCTACTTTAATAACAGTTTGTTACACTAAATGAAACTCTATTCAGTTGCGATCGGGAAGAGTTTTTGGAAGTGCATGGATTTCCTCTGCATGCCTTGCCTTGTTCCCACCCTACTCAAGCAAGTTCACATGCACAGCAACAAGTCTTCTACTTTTTCTTAATTAATTATTGAGCAACAAATTTCTATATAAGCCTATAGTTCTTTGAGTAGTGGCTTGACATAGAACACATTCTGCTTAGCTCAATCTGCAGTTATGTGGGTTGTACTGTTTTAACCATGCACCCAGAACATAAATGAGGACTCATTTAAGTAACGTTTTATCCCTGTTTTGTTTGTCCTCAGTAACAAAAAAGCCTGTTGTTTTTTACAACAGTCACTCTGAAATAACAAAGCCTGTTTGCTTAATGCAGAAAACATCAGTATATATAATTCTGTATTAAACTTGTTCGATATTTCAACAATGTTAGAGCCATAAGTGCTCTCTTTTTGGTTACCGAAAGTGACAGGTGGTTTGAAGCTGGGTCATGTGAAAAAAGATGTTTCGAATCGCCCCCTGATCATCCCTCAAATTGAATACAGCAGGATGTATCAGGATCCAGCAGATATATTATCTACGTGATCTAAATGGAAAAGTGACTTCAATAAATTGTAAGTTTCACACTAAGTTACAAAGAATCTAAAAATGCAAAAACAATCTATCGAAAAGACTTGTAAAAATTAATAAAACGAAAATAATTTTTGATAAGACTTGATAGTTCTTTAGTCAGAAATCATGGCAGCAGAAATTAAATTTGTTTATTAAATTTAAAAAAAAGAACTACTTACCAAAAGTAGGTTTACGAGCCCATACATAGATACGAACATAGTCTCGTCTACTATCATCAGTCTTCTGGCTAAATGGTACACTGCGTGTAATGTAAATATTGTAAGGTTCTTCGTTTTCTTGCAGTAAATTTGTTAATTTGTAAACATTTCTGTAACAAAAATGTTTAATTAAAAATCAGTAATAATATTTAGCATTAATTATTTTGAGAAAATTTGTAGTCTTATAGCCTTGATAAAAAAATTAAAACTTTTATTATAAAGAAAGGAATTGTATACAAAGTTATATATGGATCTGACAGTTAAATATGGAGAAGGAAAATTAGAGATAACTGAAAGGAAAATTATTAGAAACTGTATAGGGAAATGGAACATTCAAGAGGGAAGGTACTAGAACATCTCCAATGAAAGAAGTATACCAGAAGATAGAACTATTAACGGATGTCATCAGAAAGAGGAGGATATCTTTTTTAGGGCATATCCTGAGAATGAAAGAGACAAGACTTCTGAAAAAACTAACGGAATTTTACTGGAAGAGGAAAACCCAACCCAAGTGGCTAAAACTGGCTATAGAGGACATGAAGGAACTGGGTATTGAAAGAAGAGAGTTGGAGGAGGAATCCGGAAATTGCAGGCTAATGAAAGAGCATAGAATGAGATTCAAAAGAATAGATATCATTAGGAAAAAGATGGTGATGTTTGAAGCCAAGAGGAAAAATAGATATGACCGCATGAAGAACTACCACACGGAATTAAGAGCAAAAAGAACAACCAATAAGAGAACTTAAAGTGGTCCCCTGAAGCCATACAAGAAGGAAGAAGAAGAAAGAAAGGAATAATTGCTACTGCAAAATGCTCACAAATTTATATTCAGTAGTCTTCCTAAAATTTCCTATTAGTAAGTTACTGAAAAAACCTACTTGACTGTAATGGTTCCAGTTGTAACTAGTGAAACATTTTTTGTTTGATTATGATGAGTATATGTAACAAGTTGTTAAATATAATTGTGTTTAAAATAATATTATTTAGTATTTATGTTTTATTGCTAAGTATAAGATTAGATTCAAACTAGAGGAAGGGATAATACAATAACAGGCACTGTGATCAACATACCTATTGTGCAACTAAACCTCTTGAATACTACTTTAACAGATTGATGATCTTAGTAAGTTCCAACAATCTACCGATTAGCTCATTCTGCTGAAAATCCCTAGGGTCCTGGAAACCAAAAACCCCTAGCCTCCTACCAGCAAGAGCTTCACAATCAAGGATTATGTGTCCTGCAGTCTCCTCCTCTTTCCTGCACAATCTACACATGGTTTCTCCATGTGTACATGCCTATCCTGTTCATATGCTCCCTCAAACTACAGTGCCCAGTAATAAGCCCCACGATTTTCCTGAGTTGTGCTCTGCCCAAGATGTCTGCTGCCCCTTTAAGCCGACCATATGGAACCATGCTTAAGAGGAATGATATATATTGCTAGGTATACTTTACTTTTTAACATTAATATTTTTACATACATAATCTTTGATCTAAAATAAGAATGTAGCCTAATCTAAGCACTGACACTGGTTGTCCTGCTCTAACTGCAAAACAATAGGTGGAGTCAGAAACTTTAAATACAATGGGGTTATGTTGCTTTGCAATGTTACTTGGAAATACCATATTGCAGATTTAGACAGTAATTTATTAAAAGTATATTAGATTATTTTGTAACGAAACAAATTTACCTAAATTCACTCATTCATAAGACATAATAAAGAAATGATCAACCAAACAGCTAGTATTTTAGATAATAGTTATTATTATTATTATTATTTTTAATGTTGAGGTTTTGATTTTTGTTGTTTATAGGTAGTTTACTTTCAGATACAAGCATAGGAAAACAATCAGGAAAAACTGAGGCAGCAGGGCGAAATCAAAAAAGGCGTAAATAGTCATCCAAATAAGGGTTTCCCTAAGAAAAAAAAAATTCAAAATTTAGTAAATATATACTCGATTTTATGTTAGGCCACTCGCCTTGCTACTTCTGCCGGATCCTGTCCAGGAGACATTTCAAAAACAAATCCTTTGCTCGGAAATGCAGTCAGGATATGACAAGGACCACTTAAACTTTCAACTTCCTGAAACAAAATTTAGGAAGTTTGATTTTATAAGTAAAATGATCAATTACATACAATCCTTAGTTTTTAATCCCGTATATTAAACAAGGAATAATTGCATACACCTGGCAAAGCTATTCTCGAAAACTGGTTATATAGAAGATAAAATTGTCTTATAGAGATAAAATTGTCTTATAGAGACAAACTTTGTAATCAAGGGTTTTGGAATATGAAAAATCCATTGGTATGTTCTATTTTTGTGAAATAAAACACAAATCTTGAGGGTCTAATTTACAAATGAAATATATAGACAACTACATCGTTCGATTTTATAAACATTTTGTTAAGACCTTGTTTCGTTTCTTCTTTTCATGCAAAAAAGTTTGCCACTTAAATTATTTTTTTTTAACCATTGTCCTAAGGAGACCAACAATACAAAATCAGCTTGTCAAACTCATTTACATGGTTCGAGCATCTTGATGATTTTTTGCTAAATTGTTAGAATTCAAACGTAAAATACTTCTCTAAATTTTTTTCTTGTAATAATGTACTCGAGCCCCTCAGTTATTTTTGTTCTAAATTGTTAAAATTCAGACCTAAAATACTGCTCTAAATCTTTTCTTAGAATAATGTACTCTAGCACCTCAGTGATTTTTTCTAAATTGTTTAAATTCAAACCTAAAATATTGCTTGCTCTAAATATTTTCTTAGAAAATTTACTGCATAGTATACTGTTAAGTTTATTATTCTCTTTATTTGTTCCACCCAACTTTGGGGTACACTAAATCAATCACTTTTTAATGTTCTGTGCCTTCCTCGTAGCCCAGTATTGCTTCATTCGTTGTGATCTTGCTTTTCTTTCTTCATCAGAGATTTGGATTGTTCGCTTGGGTTTGACTTTGCCTTGGAACTGTTGCTTCTTGTCCTTGGTTATTGTTTTGGCTGTTCTGTACATGAGCATAGTGTCAGTGATTTGTAGTTTTGTTATGTCCTTCTCTGTTTCTCTAAACCAAAGTGGTTTGGCTCTTCTATTGCGAAAGTAGTCAAATATTTTTTTGGGTAGTCTATTTTTGTCCATTCGGAGGATGTGCCCATAAAAATCAATTCTCCTTTTTCTTATTGTGTCTGATAGTGTTTCAGTTTTTTGGTAAAGAGTTTCATTACTGATGAATTGGTTGTTTCGGAATTTGGGGCCTAAGATTTTTTGTAATATCTTTCTTTCTTTGATCTCCAGCCTTTCAAGTTTATTATTATTACTTTATTTATTTATTTATTTTTTTTTTTAACATCCATATCTTATGCCAATTAGACTAATGAGGACGAGGGATCACATTAATGGCAAGGAAATAGCTTTCACATGAAAGTTAAGTTAATTAATATTAAAGCTTACAAAAGTAACTAATATGAATTCAAACAGTATATATTGTAGCCACATTTTTAAGACACTCTTTATAAATCTAATCGAGGCTTATGATATGTGCTATAAATAATTACACAACATTTATTTACATATTTTAAACATAATTAAACTATACTTGAAGATAAGATAACGCTAACTAATAAATTTAAGTTGAATAGCTTTGCAACGACAAATTCAAATAAAAGACTTAATTGTCACTACTTTAATGAAAAATTTCATTGTTTAGAGATCATCTTTTAAACTATAATATTATACTGAATATTTCAGAAAACAAAAACATGTTTGTAATCAGCATGGGTTGTTTCTTTTATACTATAACAAATATTTTGTTTTTTTTAAAACTTGAAGTCAGTTTTCATACATTTTGAATTCGATTGTAAAAATACAGTAAAAGTTCTGAAATTCCAAAAAGAAGATAAGAGTAGTAGCGAATCGCTTGCTATCTTACCACATCTAAACACTACATGTATCTATATAAAACATAAGGTTTCACTTCTTTTATCTTTTAAACCATATTCCAATCCAATATTCTTCATATCCTTCTTCTTATATCCATTTTTACTTAATTTTTCTTCCATAAGCTTTGTACCATCTTCCTTAATGTCTGTACCATAATCTGCAAAGGATTCTACTACCTTTCATTTCATAATATGCTTTTTAATGCTCTAATGAACACCGTTTTTACAAATTATATTTAACAGAATAAAAAGCAATCTGATGAGGTTAGCATTTCTCTAATTAGTAACTTACAACTGTTTCTAATAGCATTTTTCTGTCCAAGTAGTAAGAGTGATAGTGCAAGTGGTTTAGGGAACAAAAAGCGCATAGTCCATTGAACCCCACACGCAGTGATCTGAAATAAAGTCAACAATTGTCTAAAATAAATTATGCAGCAAATAACAGCAACTTTTTTAGTAAACTCATAATGCATAAAAATTGTGATTCCGAAGCTATCAGTAAACAATCAATCATAATGACAAAGAAACTATTTTCTGAAAATCAGCTGAACAAAATTTGATAGAATTTTAATCATATGTGAGAATAGTGATATATATATATATATATATATATATATATATATATATATATATATATAATTCAAGTCAATATAAGTACATTTATAAACACCTTGTATAATCCCACTCCACCAGTAGTCTGGTGTTTTCAAAAGGGAAGTGATAAGGTAAACACAACATACATTTTGTTCAATAAACCTAAGTTTTTCTACTAAAATACATTTTTTGAAATGAACATTCTCTAATCCAGTGTTTTTGCTAATAGTCTTTTGGTCTGATATTTACAAGATTGTCATATTATTTATAGAAACTGTTTAATTCACAACTGGATTTTATGGTTTATCTATGGCCACAGCAGTTATCCACATTTTTCCAAGTTTCTGAAAAATTGCAATACCAAAAGTACAAACTTTATACGAATCCAAAATGTTTTAAACACTCACGGTGTATTGCTGAGTAAAACTATTTCTATTGCATTGCACAGACTTTCCAAAGTCGGTATTTGTGGTAAACAGCTGTTCATTTTAGGCAAGAATAAACAATGGCCAAACTCAATTGGACTTACATTGATGGCTAAGTAATTGTCTGTAACATGTGAAATTTAACAAAATATTAGTTTTGTTTATATCAGTCATAAAATATTTTAAATTAAATATTAAAAAAAAGTATATTTACATATAGAAGTAGTGTGCACAGCATAAAAATTAGATAAATGAAGGCAGGGGATTGATGTAACACAAGGAAAAATTTAACGTAGTTGTGGTATTATATAGAAATAATTTTCTGGTCATTGAAGTGACAAGAATTTGTACAAAATTCTTTTAGCCGCCTCAGTGTAATAGCATACTGTAATAGCATACTCAGTTGATAGCATACTGGGCTTCCACCCTGAGAATTCGGGTTCGATTCCTGGCCAGAGCTTGGCATTTTCATACGTTATAACTCATCCCATCATCTGCATTAGCCCAAATGTGCACAATAATCGAATGTTAAACACACACACAAAAAAAGAAAGAAATACAAAATTCTTAACTAATAATAGCAGTAATGGTGTTTAGCCTATTTTCTTTAAATAAACAGAGCAACATATAATTATTGGTTAGTAACTCACATACTGTTTAACAGATTGCATAAATCTAGATGTTAAAATATTTTACAAGCCACTACCATGAGTATTTCTTTCTTTGTTTACAAGCTCGAAAATAATCTCTTTCTTATCCATTTTTGTGAAATTGAATTGTTTGGGATTAAAAGGTTGATTTATACTGTTAACTTCCTGTGGTGTCCGTCGATTCTCTGCTCTGTCCAGGTTCAACTGAAATCATATTGCAAGAAAAAGTGGTTAGCAAACAACTGTAAGTAAATGTTTAAAAACAAATATATTAATGATAATGTCATACAGAAATGTATTCTGTTTAAAAAAAATTAATGGTGCAAAAAAATTCTTAGAATTTTTTGCATTGAATTAATTTATGAGAAAGTTGTTAAACTGAAAGCCTTAAACAATCGGACTACTGGATCTCCAGAAAGAACTGTCAACAAAAACTTGGTAAAGGTGAAAATTTAGAAGGCATAATTTCTCAAAATCATTCAAAAAGCTTTTGCTTAAATTTATTGATTGAATTTAGTACACTAACACAAATGATGACCAAAATAAGAGTAAAATTTGTTCAGACAATTTTGCAAAAACTGGTTTTTCAGAATTTCAATCAAACAAGTTCCAAGTAATGATTATTCCAAATAATATATAGCAATTAAAGTTTTTTTTACAAATATTTAAAAATAATGCGAATGGAGGCAGAGCTGTACATTGGATAATAGCCAATCTCTCCCTCTATAACCACTGCCACTCCCAACTTCATAACACCATAGTGAGCTTAGTTGCAGACTCTTAAACATGGCCACATCTATTGATTCTTCCTCCAAGTGGGAATTGAGAAGTATCATTCGTTTTCTTCGGGCAGAAGGGAAAGTCCCTCAGAATGAGCTGAGTATGTGGTGAAAATGACATCAGTGACACTGTTGTGCAAAAATGGTAAACACAAACTCTTAGAAAAATCCAAAAAATTCAAAAAACACTTTCAACAATGTTTCCATTGTTTTTTTTCTTTTTTTTTTAACATAAAAGCTTTTTGCTGGTGGATTTTATGGAAAGAGGTATTGATCAATGCAAATGTGTATTGTCAGACATTACGTCAACAAGACATTATAGTGAAAAGAGCACCATTCACAATAAAAGAGACTAGTTTTTCTTTGGTTGTTTTGATTCATGGTAATGCATGATCACTTACTGCTGAACTAACCCAAATGCTTCTTGCACAATTCTGATGGGAAGTTTTCGATCACTCGCCACCTTACAGTTTAGCTCTTTCTCCAAGTGACTTTCATATACTTGGCTCATTATGTGATGAATGCAGTAAATAAATTCATGTTAAATTTGGAGAATAAAAAAAAATTGTCTTTGAATTACCAAAAGCAATATAAAAATATAGGAGATTTATTGTTAGAATACATTTATACAGCTAATTTACCTGAGCAAAAAAGTTGTACTTTCCAGGCAAAATTTTCCAGTTCTTGATGTTTAATTTATATCTAAAATAACCTTCATCTGCCTTTGATTTCCACGACTTTTGAATAACTTTATCAAAATTTGTAGTTCCATTCTTATTTTCCCAGTTAGTATGATAGATAAAATCTGTTTGCGAATATGTATATCTGGTTATTTGACTAGTACTCATTGTGCTGAAAAATTTAATAACAAGAAAATGAGTTAATTATTTAAGTACTGTATGTTAAAATAAAAATTATGTATGTAGGCCTATAAATGTAAATTAATATACTTTTGTACATGTTCATTATACAAATTTTGTATATTAATAGTAGAAGAGTATTAATATGCAGTATTAAAAATACATTAAGTTCTTACTAACTTATTGTAAAGATTAATCTATGGTAGAATAAAATTTAATGAAAGAAAGTGTAAAAGATAGAACTAAAAATTTGTTTACATAAATGTTTCTAGGTCTTTAAATTAAAATTAGTCTAAAGCAGTAGTTCCCAAACTGTGTTCTGCAGCTCCTTGGTGCACTTCTGAAATCATGCAAAGTGTTGTTACCATAAGTCAAATAGAATTAATAAAAAAGTTGTAATTGACTTTTGAGAAACTATATTTTTAGTACTATATTCCATACAAAGACATTATAATAGCTTCTTTGATACATAAGTGCCTTTAAGTGTAATGGCATTTTTACATGTTATGAATTGTACTACAAAACGATTAACTTATTACTAAATGGATAAGTAATAATTGTAGAGACCTTATTTAATTGTGTAATGCCTTGTGTTTGATGTTGATAGACAATCTCATTTTTGAATGCATTAATACTTTGAAAAGGGAATTATTTTTAAGATATGTTATTATCAAACTCTCAGAAATAACAGAAAAGAATAATAACATTCCTAACAGAAATTGAAAAGATTACATAAGTAATTTCTACTTATGAATTTTTTTAGTAATACAACCTAACCTAAAAGTTATTACTCATTAAAGATTTCAGTCATTGAATCCAATGTTACCACTACTTACTTTCGGTTACAGCAACCTTATGTTAACTTGTAATAGTAAAGATCGTTTGAGTCGGTAAATACATCTTAATTTTTATACCATTTCCCTTGGGCTATTTAAACAACTCCAACATGCATCATCCGTCATTGACGATTCTATAAGCTGTTGACAGTTGACACTAAAACATTTAAATTTGTCGTCTGCCAGCACATCTTCGCACAGCCTCTACAATTACATCGTTTTATATTAACAGTGTCATGCTAAGGTTACAGCTTCTTGGATTTTTCCGAGATTCTAACAATTAAAAGATTACAACTTTTTGACTCTTCATTCTTTAACTCATCTCGAAGCCTCTCATCTTTCTCGGTTCTAGCCTTTTTTGTGCTCTTTGGCAATAGGAATAACAGCGTCACGAGGCGAGGTAAGCCAAGAGCTCGTTAACCGATTAGTGAATAGAGTACACTTATCCGGAGTATGTTGTACAATCATAAAAGACAAACTTCAGCCTCATTTCTTTTACCATACTTCAGTGAAAATTATGGCTACTATAAAAATTGGTATTTCAAAACTTTCATAAAGAGTACTGCGAAATCATAAATAAGACTATATTACTTGGATTTGAATGTTATAATTAATTTATCTATTTTTTTATTACCTGCAGTACTATAATCAATAATAATTATTAACCTCTTATAATTATAAAACTATTAATATTCTTACTATTTTGTCTAAAACATTAAATAATTACAGAGCAGCATATATTTGATATTAATGTAAAGGAAGTTCATATATTTTACTAAAGCACATGATATTTAAAAAGCTTGTTCCGTTTCCAGACCCTCTATATTCCTAAGTGCACAGAAAATAAGGAAATTGTCCATTGCGTCTAGAATTTTGCCGAGGTATGTGTTACAAGCAAGGATTTAATTCATTTTTATAATTTAAATTAATTTATTTAATGCGAGTTAGAGCATAATTTCTAAGGAATATATTAATTTTTTTTATACTGTTCTTAAAGAACGTATAAACTATGTAGTATTTCTTTCGAAAATGTTAAAAGTGAAAAATTGAACTGTGCCACATGGTTCATTTTGAAAGTACACTTATATTTAACTTTTTTACCACCGTCAGCGATATGTGTCGAACAATAATGCAAATTTTATCAAAAGTGAAATGAAGTAAAGAAATTAAATTACTAACACCGTAGGCCTACTGTAGTTTTTGTTTGCTAAATAACATAACCTACCTCATGTAATTCTAGGTTAGAAATTGTAATTACTATAATTGTTTGTCCACTTATATGTTAACAAATATTGTTGGTAAAACTCTAGAATAGCGTTACTGACTAATGAAGGTAAACAAATTGGTATTTAGCTATTTGAGTTTTGTGTGTTTCTGCACTTTTAGGTATTTTCTAAAGTTTGCCATTTTTTTAAAATGTACTTTATTATTGAATTAAAAGACCCAGGGAAGATTAAATTTCTTACAATATTTTGAGCTATTTTTAATGATTCTATATTGTAATGCCATTGATGTTTTCTTTGCATGCAGCATGCTAGATTTTCTACACAAGATTACTATGCTAACAAGACCAGTTGCACTTATTGAGAGGATTTAAACGTCCCTCGCGGTACCCGAGTCTAACACACATTTACACTTGCAACACTACACTTACAGCTTTAACATTTTACTCTCGCACTTACATTTAGGGAGGCGATAATAACCTCAATATGCTTTTCGCCTTAAAATAAATAAATAAAAAAATGCCAACAAGACTTTAAAATTCAATTTGAATTGCATTTAATTTAATTCTTTTGTAATTTATTATTTTTGTGTTTCTTTGTTTTATAATGTGTGATGAAAACTTCTTGCTCAAAGGTTAATAGCTTTTATAGTATTTTAGTTATATATACAACAACTGAGTCGAATTAGGTTAACTGTTCTTTTAAAAAAAGTTTATATTTTGTTATTATTAATAACAAGCATTTAATCATTTTCACTATGAAAAACATGTTACCTACTTTTGCTCAGTAGCGATTTTGAGGTTATGTGGGTAACTTTATTTTTAAAAAAATTACAAAAATTGAAAAGTCACCGGAACGTGCAGATTTACAGTTTTGTTTTAAATTAATCAACATACAATTTGTAATGAACTTATGTTGTGAAACAAACAAATATTGTATCAAGACCTACACCTATAGCTACATTAAAAAAAACAAATTCATAGCAATAGTAATCAAAATTTTCATTTGCCTTTTTTTTAATTTATTAAAATTATTGTAAGAAAAATGTCCAAATAAAATGTATCCTAGATACCAGTAAAAAAAACTTCTTGACACTTTTTAGTTTTGTTATTGCAATTATTTCTTTTTTGCGTAAAAATGCAGTGTAGCCTGTTCTGCCTTTTTCGATATTTTTTTTTACTGAAACGCTTAAGTACATGCCCAAAAGCAATAATCCAAAATATAAAAGCTCGGAAACCACGAGAAGTACGATAAAATCTAAAAAATCAACATAACCTCAAAATTGCTACCACACGAAAGTTGCTAATATGTTGTAGATCGGTAAAACGATAAAAATACATCTAAAACGGTTTTTGTGTGATAAAAACATGGGACCACGATAAGTATGATAAAAATCGAAAATAAAAATGACCAACATAACATCAAAATTGTAACCGTGCTAAAGTCGCTAACATGTTGTAGATCGGTAAAACGATAAAAATACGTCTAAAACGGGTTTTGCTTGATAAAAAACTTAATTTTTTTAACAAAAAACCTCATAACCTAATTGACACGGTTGTTAGGCCTAACATGTTGTGAAAAAACCTTATTTTTAAAACAAGAAAAAGAATACTCGATAACCTAACTGGCACGGAACTTGCGTGGTGAAAATAACTGATACAGATTAGGTATTCATCTTTCGATCATATTTGTGTATGCACCTGTCTCATAATCAGTGAAATTAACCGAGTGTTTGACCATGAGATAGACAAAGAAAGGCAATTGTAAGCCTTCCAACAGTCACTTATATTCACTCATCACCATGTTAGGTTCAACAACCGTGTCAGTTAGGTTATGGGTTTTCTTTTGTTAAAAAAGAAGTTTTTCAAAATGCAAAAATATTTTTATCGTTTTACCGGTCTACAACATGTTAGCGACTTTCGCGAGGTCGTAATTTTGAGGTTATGTTGTTCGATTTTTTTATTTTCATATTTATTGTACTTCTCGTGGTTTCCGTGCTTTTATATTTTGGATTATTGCTTTTGGGCATGTAATAAAGCGTTTTAGTAAATAAAATATCGAAAATTGCAGAAAAGGCTACACTGCATAAATACTGTTTTTTGAAATGCTATTTTGATATGTTATAAGGTTAGATTACCTTTATAATAAATTTTCTAAAGAAAATGTAGGCCCTAGTAGGGTAGGCTATATTATCTTTTTGTTTGCTTTTTATTTTATAATAAACTTCTAATAGTTTAATGACTTACTGCAACTGATTTAAATATAGGTTGTTAAGGACATCCGCAGTTTCGTAATATATAAAATAAAACTAGTTAATTAAGATTGAAAGATTTGCTAGATTGTTTAAACAAAGATTGATTTTTATTAACATCTATGTTTTTTTCCCAGTGAAAAATTTTTAAATATTTATAAGGAACTTATATGCTTCAATTTTTTATTTTTTAGTCCTTAAACTTCTTTACGAAGATATCCCTACACACACAAGATGGGTAAGGAGGATAAGGCTACATGGAAATCAAACTATTTCACTAAGTTAGTGGTAAGTTTAAATAATATTCATTTCTGTTTGTAAGATCATATGTGTTAACTGATGTAAAAAATAAAAATTTTTACTATGTGGGGAAAATGTTAGACATTAATGCTTTAAAATTCAAGTTTAAGGTGTACTTGTGTGTGGTTTTGTACATCACATTACAATATTCATATTTAGTTCATACTTTAGACATGTTTCTCTAATTACTAATTCAAATATCCAATTTGCTACATAACCTTAAAATTATAAGTTCGTATGTAATAGGGACCAAAAATAACATTATTTTATATGAATAATGCCGAGGACATGAATATGCGAAATGTAAACAAGATGACCAACTACATTAGCTATGACAGACCTGCAGCCTATGTCATTCAACATTCTTATAATATAGTTAGTTAACCAATAGGAGTGTATAAAAATTTTAATACTGACATATTTAGTAGTAAATTTACTTCTGTTTGTATAACTCAAAATGAAGGAAATATGTTTAAAAATTTTATAGTTGGAAATAATTGTCAATAATGTTATGTATAATTTTAGTTTAATTTGTGGGCTATGATGTAATTAGTCAACAGATTTGCGACATAGAGTCAAACTGTGTTCTGATTGGTTGCTAGGATAAACAATAAGCAAAAAGGCGGTCTGTCCAAACAAATTATTTGAGTATATAAACACTTAAGTAAATTTATATTAGATATTAAAGAGGTATAATCTTCTAAATTAAAATTTCTAAAACAATATTTTGTGTAATATTTTCTGTATAATGTAATTAAATAAAATTTGCTTTAAAAAAATATGTTAGTGTAAAATAGTGCCCAAAGAAGCGAACGGATACACTGGGATATCTAGGATTTTTTTTAGAAGCTTATGAAAGCAATTACTTCTAGGACACTGCGGGGGATGTGTGTCTGTGCTCATATGTAAAAGTGTTTGTTTTATAAGTATGTGTTACTGAGTAATAAAAAAATCTACTACTAAAGAAGAGATTGTGTATGAAAATCTATGTGTAGATGAAATCTACTAAATAGAAAAGCTATTGTGTATGACGTTTTCAATCAAATTAAGTAGATACTTTGATTTAAATAGTTGTACGAAATATATATATAAAGTAGCTTATGCTTTTATTTATTTTGTGGCAGTATAATTGAAAAAATTTTCTGGCAACATAGAAATACAGCTAATTATTTTCTTTACGTAATTAGACAAAATTCTTTTTTGTTAGATGATATTTTTTGTTCAAAAATTAAAAGTAATAAAGAAAAATTCAGGTTATCACCAAAGAACCAGAAAGCAGTCATCATTCTTAAATAATTTTTATTTTGGTTCAAACATTTATTATTGTTGTTAATATGTAGTGTTTTTAAGAAAACTATGAATCTACGGGTCATTAATCCATACAGTTTTAGCGTGGTAGGCTATATAATTTTTTTCTACATTTTTTTCATTTATGTTAAACAAGATCTTTAAAATCATTAAGTTTTATTACCTGTGTATATTACCTGTGGAATACATGTAGTTATAGAGAAATATAGCTCAATCAATATGATAGCTAAATGTTTGCTAGAACTTTGATCTACATGCAAATTCGAACCAAGTTACTGCATGTTGTGTCCATCTCTCGTCTTAATCTAACTGGCATAAGTAAAGACACTAAACCTTAATAAAGACAGTCATTATAATTTTCTTTTATTTTGTAGCAACTACTCGATGATTACCCTAAATGTTTCATTGTGGGCGCAGACAATGTCGGCTCAAAACAAATGCAACAGATTCGTATGAGTCTACGAGGTACAGCTGTTGTTCTTATGGGAAAAAACACCATGATGCGTAAAGCTATTCGTGGTCACATTGAGAGGAACCCATCTCTTGACAAGTAAGTTATTAAATTAAAAAGAAAAATTCTTTAGGGCCTATATTAACTAGAAAAATTCATTAACAAGACTACAATCAATGTAATACTGCAGAAACTTGCTATTTTTACCTACATGTATAATTTAGTAAAGGAAAAAAATGATTTACTTCATTTAAAAGTAAATATAATTAATTGAAATTGAATTTTCTCTGTATGGTCATTTTGTTACTGTGAGAAAGTTTTGCTTCAGCGGTATTAAACATAGTGTAAAAATGTACATGTTTGTAAATTAAATGATAGTGACAGAAACCAATTGATGATGATATCATCCAGCAAGTCTTAGCCACAATGCCGCTACATGCCAGAGCCAGAAATGGCAGAACCTACTGGCATGGGTAGAGTGGGCTGCAGAAATTTGCTGTACCCCATCTGAAACTGGTTTAGAAAAATGTTACAAGGCCTTAGTTTTGCTAATAATCCGATGGTTTAATGTGCTTGGAAATATTATACAAGCAATGAAATATATTTTACTGTGCGCCTAACTCCTATTTGCTTATCCGGGTGTGGATTAACCAGGTCTAACCAAGGAATGTTAAATATAATTATCTCAGAAAATATATTACATAATTGAAAAAGTTATAACTATTATAGAACCTGGCATATCTGACCTCTGAATATCCATTTCCTGGTATAACTGACCATCTGGTGAATGAATCATCGCTTAATGAAATGGATATCTAGCTTACCAAATTTTTATTTGTTACATCTCACTATAAAGCAGTCTTAAGATCGCCTTTGTCTAATGTTTTGGAAGTACCCACAGTGGATGCTGATGTACACACATTAGGCAGTTGTTTTGGTATCGTTTCTGAATTTGATAGGGTAACTATAATTGATTGTACTGCTATTGTAATTAATGACTGAAATATGAAAATGTCAAATCACAAATAATTATAATCACAAAACCACTAATTTCTTTGAAGTGGATATCTGTGTGACAGCTAGCATATTCAGTACAAATAGATAAGTACTTTATTGTGTATGTTTTCACAATGTATATGTGTATGTTTTCATTGTGTATGTTGTTCTTTTTGTTAAAACTTGCAGTTTGTAAAAAATTTTCAGTACTATACTAAATTTTTGTTACCCTGCATCATAAATTGTATATATTAAAAAAAAAAATGCACTTAAAATGACGTACTATTACTGTACTATTTTTATTTGTTTTGGTAAAATTTGTTGACTCCTGTTATCCGATCTTTGCCAGGTAGCAAGGATGATGAATAAATGGAATTTTACTATAAAATTTTCTATTGATGATATACATACTAGCATTTGTTCTGAATAAACAAAACTTTTCCCAAACTTAACCCCATTTAACAAAAAAATTTTATTTTTGATGTTTCATATAAGTGAAATTAATATAAATTTTAGTCAAAATGTAAGATCTAAGTTCCAGAAATAACGTCTTGCTTTTTTTAATCTGTACTATAATTTAGTTTTAACCTTATTTGTAACATCTTAGGGCCAATAAAATTACATATTTATAATTTTCTTAATTATTCTTCTTTCATCCGGATCACCCACTTTGGGGTACGCCAAATCAATTACTTTGATGTGCGTTAGCTGCCCTCCGCTGTATCCAATACTGCTTCATTCTATCCGAGGCTGCCTTCCTTCTTTCATCCGAGACTGCCCCGCCCCTTTTAGATGTTGGTTTTTCTTGGAACCTTAGGTTTTCATTATGTAAAAGTTTTCGCAGTTTAAGTACATCGTCAATCATCTCATCTGATATCGCCAGCTCAGTTAAGTCTTCCTGGACCCGCCTGAACCAATTACTCTTCGTTTTCCGATCTCTGAAGAAAGCAAAGATCCGCCTAGTAAGTCTACTGCTGTTCATCCTACTAATATGGCCATAAAAACTAAGTCGTCTTTTCCTTATGCTATCTGAGAGTCTCTCAATTTTGAGATACAGGTTTTTATTAGAAATCAACTTTACTTCATTATTTCTAAAGTTTTGGCCCAATATCTTCCTTATTAACTTTCTTTCCTTCTTCTCTAGGTTGTCCAGTAATACCTTATTATTGAGTGTAAGAGTTTCAGATGCATATAAAGCCTCTGGTTTGATCACAGTTTTATAATGCTTAAGTTTGGAATTCCAGGATAACGATTTCTTGTTATACACCTCTTTGGTTAATTGAAACGCCAATTCCATTTTACACATCCTGGATTCCAATGCTCTCTTTTCTAAGGCATTCCAGCTGATCCATTCACCCAGATATTTGAAGTGGTCAACTCTCTCGATTTTATGACTACCGACTCCCATATGTCGTGGTGCATTTTTAATATTCGTTAGTATTTTGGTTTTCTCAAATGAGATTCGGAGACCTACTTTAATGGCTTGCTTCTGCAACTCTTTAATTTGTAATTCTGCCTCAGACCAGTCCTTGGCTATGAGAGCCAGATCATCCGCAAGCCAGGCAGTTACACTTCAGTCCTTTGGTCCTCATTTTGATTCCACTGCCTTCCTTCAGATTTTGATTCCACTCTCTAACCACCTTCTCCAGCACACAATTAAATAATAGCGGTGATAAACCATCACCTTGTCTGACTCCAGTTCTGATCAGAAATGGTTCTGACACTTGTCCCATAAATTTCACTTTAGAATATGTGTCTGTTAAGGTGGACTTAATTATATTCGTAGTTTTGTTATCCAGGCCTAATTCCCTCAATATTGATATGAGTGAAGTCCTATCAATGGAGTCATATGCTTTCTGGAAGTCAATGAATGCTATTACATACGTTTTACTCGAGAGTTTACAATAGGTCATGACACTTTTAAGGTTAAAAATCTGCTCTGCACATGATCTACCCTTCCTAAATCCACCCTGATACTCCCCTAGTTGGCAGTCCAGCTGTGGTTCTGCTCTCTTCAGTAACGCCTTGAAAGTATCTTATACGTTACTTCCAGTAACGAAATTCCCCTATAATTGTTCGGGTCTGTTTTTGAACCTTTCTTGTGGAGTGGATGTATTAAAGCTGTTTTCCAGTCAGATGGTACCTCTTCTGTTTCCCACACATTTTCGATGATACCAACCAATGAATACTGTGCACTGATATTGGCTTTCCTCCAAAGCTCCGCTACAATAGAACTTTCCCCTGAAGCCTTGTTATTCTGAAGTTCCAATATTAGGTCCTGAATTTCATAAATATCTGGAGGCTGTGAATCTTCTTTATTAATGTTGCTAGTCTCGAACACAAATCTTTCTTCGGGTTTCTCACAATTCAACAGTTCCTCAAAATACTTAGCCAAAATTCTACAATTATCCCTATTATTGTGAGCTAGTTGACCATCCTTATCTTGTAATTGAAGACTCGGAGGATTATATTTAGCTAACTTTTGTTTAAACGTTTTATAAAAACTTCTTGAATTATTTTTGGCAAATTCCTCATCTATCTTAAGTAACAATCGATGTTCGCTTTGCTTCTTTATTAACTTTATCTGCTTATTGACATCCTTACGAATTTGGAGAAAGTTCCAATACTTGTAGTCCATTTTACAGGAACACCATTCCTGCCATGCTTGCTGTCTTTTGCTTATGAGTTTAACGCACTCTTCATTCCACCATGCATGTTTTTTATTTTTCTTAAATGGGGCTATGTTTTCGGCTCGGCACACAAATGCATCTCTAATCTCTTCCCAATTCTTGTCCCTTAAGTCAGCCGTCATCTTCGAGAACTCATCAGAACTTAAAATTTTCTCTGTGTCAAATCTAATTGATCGCGAATTATTATTATTAGCATTCCTTTTCCTTTTCGGCATAATTTTAACTTTAATCTTGGATAAAAAGTGATCTGAATCCAGATCAGCACCCCTCAACACTGACATTTTGGATTTTCTTAATTATTATTAACTTATTAATATTTTTTTTACATTTATTAAACGTTGTAACAAGTATATCATAAATTCAAAATTATAAAATGTAGCAGTTAAAATGAACCAGTAGAAATAAGTTGTCACTAAGTATACACTAAATTTGACAGACTTCTTAACCACATCCGCGGCAATGTTGGATTCGTTTTTACTCGAGGAGACTTGGTAGAGGTCAGAGACAAGCTTTTGGAGAACAAAGTACGTGCCCCTGCTCGTAATGGTGCTATCGCTCCATGCCCTGTCATCATCCCTGCACAGAACACTGGTCTAGGACCTGAGAAAACATCTTTCTTCCAGGCTTTGTCCATCCCAACTAAGATTTCCAAGGGAACGATTGAAATCATTGTAAGTATATGACCATTAATATTTATCTTACAATGTTTAATCTAGGTACAGGCTTTCTTTTGATTAAATCAGTCTATCAGTTACTTTTTTTTTTTTTTTAAAAGGATGGTAAGTTATAAAATTATGGCATGATAGTTTTTTAAGTATCTGTATAAGGAGTGTTTTCTTGCTATAGTTGTCCTTACACTTTTTGAGATTTAATTTTAATGGATTTGATACTTTTAGCCATCTTTTATGCGTTGTTAAACTTAATTTATGTTATGACACTTGATTTTTGATCATTATTATAACATCAAACACAGTGCTGCAAACTATATTAAATAAAATTATGATTTCTTCTAAAGGTATCAGTACTTTTGTGCTAGGGTTATGATGTAGCTCAAAATTTGCCATGTCTCCATATTTAGGAAGGAGACTCTGCATTTTGAACATAATCTCCATATTCTCCTTAATTTAATACAATTTGGACTTAATAAATGTAAATGGACACAAGTAAATGTCAGTAAGAAAAAAAGTAAAACATTCTTAGTTAAACACTTCATTTAACACTTAATTTGTTCATATTTTATGCCAATACACATTATTTCATTGAGTACACTCAAGATCAACCAACCATTTACTGTCGCTGATAAAAATGAATATCTTTAATGACTTAGGTATTTGGATGACTTAGATATTTAAAATAATAATTGAAAATGGAAAACAGCTGTGCAGAATTTATTTTTCAAATTCAGACATTACTAAATTTAGATGTGGAATGTGAATATTGTTCTGATTATAAATTACTTGTACATGTGCTTAATCATTTCAACTACTTAGATCCAAACCTAATACAGTCGACTTCGGATATAAGGCGAAATGTATGAGCGCTGTAAATGAAATAGCATTGTAAACGAGTTTGTAAACGGCAGAAATACTGCATTTAGTGAAAGAAAAGCATACTTTGTACTGTGTACATAATTAATGGCTTTTATTACAATTTATTACTCATTATATAATTTAAAATATATTTTAGTTAAAGCTAATAGAAAATAAGTACTGTACCGTCTAGGTCTAGTATGTATATATGCAACACAGTGCATATACTGTTGTGAGAGTTATACTGTTGTGAGATTGAAGTTTTCCCCTCATTAAGGTGTACAGAGTGTATTTGTGTGAGAGAAAACTTTTGCAGGAATGATACAATTTACATTGTTTGTTTAGGCAGCAACAAAATTCTAAGAAAAGGACAGTTTCAATTCTTAACCTTTATTCTAAAAATAGAACACAAATTGTATTTAAGTGAGAGTGACTATAGGTCAGCAGCTTATAAAACTGGTAAGAGCACCAGTGGGACAAAGAGAAAAAATATATGAGTGAGAGGTCATGTCCCTACTCTTTTCATCATAGCTCCTCCCTTTTCCCTCACTATCACTGAGTAGCAACAGTTTCTAGACTCAGGTTGGCAGAATCTGTGTCACTGGACTGTTAAAGGGAGCTGAAGTGGAATTATCCTACATGTGCGAGAAATTCTTGCGCAGGCTGTTTACTAAATGGCTGGACTATAACAGCAGTGTGACAGCTTTGTATCCGAGTTCACAAAGCGTGGTAACTGAGTTTAAAATACATTTACACTTAATGTAGAATATTGGGGATATTATGAAAATAACACTATAACCGAGTTAGCGTTATAACCAAGGTCGACTAGTATTAAAAGTACTGTTTATTGTTTATCTATACCTAAACTAATTAATAGTGTACTTCAAATTTTTTAAGTAAAAAAAATTGTATTTTGTATATAAAAATATTAATAATTTGTAATGATTTTTAAAAGTGAACCTGTTAAAAGTTCAATGTTTAGAATTATAAAATGTTATTTCTTTGTTTTGTATAAAAAATAAAATATTAGAAGATATAGATTAACTCTATAGGCCATAGATAAACCAATGAAACTGATTAATGTAAAGAGAATTGAAATACAGAAGGCAGATATATAGTTACAAGTAGAGTTGAGTTTAAAATAAATTAGTTTGAAAATATTAACAGGAGTTAGTGTAACTTTAAAAGAATTTTATTGTAATAAAACCAACAAATATAACATTTGAGTAAATAAGATTGGAGCTTAACAAGAAATAAAAATGTTTGGAATAAAATTTCAATTCAAGAATGCTAATGATTGGTAAATTCAAATTAACCTCAAGAAGGCTCTGCTGCAATAGAAGATAATATGAGCCCTATATTTTTAATGTCAAGTTTGAGTGAGGGATAACTTTTCTAAATTACAGATTAATAAATTTCAAAATAATTGTAAAAAAAGCTATACATTATTATATTTATAAATTATTATTTGTGTGTGATTATAACAGTGGTCACAGTGAGTAAAGGCTGTATTAAAAACAAAATAATATGTATTAAAGAATTCTTTGGGTTAAAGAAAATATTGCAGGAAGGCTGTTCTGAAATATATTTTTTTAAGTATAAGATTTTAAAAATTTCAAGATGCTACAATATTGAACTTGTTAACGAATCTGAACATTGTCATCATTTATAATTTGATATCAATATGATGGTGATAATTAAATTAATGAATGAACTTGTTTCTAAATCTTTCAGTAGCTGTATATGCTATGAGCGGGGGAGTGGAATGTAACTCAATTAACAGAACGTTCTAAATATTTTGATTTTCGGAATCAATTAGTATTTCATTGCAAATCCACAGATAACTAGTTTGAACTATAGCAAAGATTCAGTCAGTGTTGTCTCATTAAGTTTTATCAGTTTTGCGTAAAGAAAGATTAATTATTGATACATTGGTAATGTACTGTTGTCTAGTACTTTGCCATGTTTGAAAGAAATACAGTTGTGTTTTTAAAAAATCCTTTGTGGAAGAGTTTACATCTGTTTTAGAATAAAAAAAAAAGAAATGTATTTGCCTTTTGCCATGTTAACTGGTATGATTTTACAAGCTTTCTTGGAGACTGACTGGATTTAATAAAAGTTATTTGTACAGAAAATCACGTCATGTGTTAGCACCATTGGAAAAAAAACCTCACATTCGTGTTGGAAAACAAAAGAACAATGTTGTAAAAGTGGAATCCTATTTTACAGTTTCTTTTAGAATATAATATCCCTATTAATAGTTAATATGATTATACCACTGCAAGGTGTTTTCTGATAGTAAAGTTGTTAAAAAATTATGCTTTTGCTTGTACAAAAACAACTGTTGTAGGTTAGTTCAGGAAATACTTCGAAATGTTGATACAGTTTTAAGTGTGATTAAAAAAAAGTTGTTTGCATTTTTGGCACAGTTTACACATGCTAACTGTTTAAAAATAGTATTTGCATAGGCGTAGTCTGATATTTTAAAACAACAATCTACATTATATTATTTTTCACATGTTTGATTGGCTGTACTTCATTTTGTCTATAAAGGATTATAATGCTTCAAATAAATTGTGTTTGTATATTTGTAAAAATTCAAAACTCGCAGGTTTAAATCCACTTAATACTTTTTTGTGTTTTTCTACATGTTTTGTTAATTTTGAGTTTTTATTAATATTAAAAGAAATTTCTTGAGAACTAATCATGATATTTGAAAAATGGTTTGTGAAATAATTAATTGTATTTAACATTAAAAAGTAGTTAGAAATTATGTGTTCTACAACTCTTATATATTTTTTTTAAACATTTCTATTAGGTCAGCCGAAAATATCAACTTTTTCTCAACAGTAAGTATTGAATACTTAAATTGTAATTTACAATAATATCTGGATAAATTTAGAAAAAGTGTAGGATGATACTCGTAAGTTGTCCAGTATATATGTAGACAAAATGTTGTTGCCTTATTATGTTGCAGTTTTTTATATCGATTTTTAATTACCACATTTTAAGAAAAGGTTAATATTTCAGAATGATGTGCACATCTTAAAAGAAGGAGACAAGGTAGGCGCCAGCGAAGCCACGCTACTTAACATGTTGAACATCTCTCCGTTCTCGTATGGTTTAATCGTACAAATGGTTTTTGATTCTGGCACCATTTTCGAGCCTAAGATCCTCGACATCCGACCTGAAGATCTTAGAGTAAAATTCTTAGAGGTAAGATTTTCTATTGACCTAATTACAAATTGTTGCATCCAATTGATTGTCTTGTTAAAAGAAGTTTTATGTTGTATGTTTTAAAAGAAGTATGCCGTCATATGTTGCATACATTTAGACGGCAATATACTGTAGTGTTTCATACAGACTTCTACTGTCTTAATAATTAATCAGTAAAAGTTAAAATATTGGCTACTGCTCATGTAGTTTGAAAAAAAATATATTTTACTAATGTTATGATTTTGGATTGCTAGTGCAAACAAGGAAAAAAAAGAAAATATATTTTTGAAACATGTATTAAAAAAAAAGCTTGAAAACTATTTTTTACAACAAGAGGCAGAAGCCTCTTTTTTCAAATTATGAAAGTCAATTCCATTTGAAACTGAAGTGTTCATTACTTCGTAATGCTATTTTAATCAAAATATTTCTGGTAGCTAGTCATTATTCTTATGAAAAAATAATGCAATGATTTTTTAACCAATATACAGTCAGAACGTGTAAAGCATTATCAGTGAAATAAACTAGTAGGGCTACCAGCAAAGTGAATAAATAAAGTAATTGTCAGTGTGGCAAAAGCATCTACAGTCTGCTGTATTCCTGAACTACGCACCTTAAGATCTTGGTTGAGCCTCAGTTACTTTTTTTTCATTACTTTTACCATTAACACTGATCCCTCATCTTCATTAGTCTAACTGATATAAAGTTTGGACGTTAAGCGAAAAATGTTCTTTACCAGAAACTGTTTAGGCTAACATCTGGTCTGTAAAAGGATACAGATAAAACACTAAAAAAAACCCTCTGCTCACTTTCAGTATATTTGTAAACTAGGAGACTATTTATGCATTATTTTGTTGTGTAAATCATAATTTACGCTGTTAGCAAAGGTAAAAGTAACTTTTTAATGGTTAATTGAGGATGTTCACTTTGCTGTTTGCGCATCACTAATTTTGCATCATAGTGAAAAATTATCATTTGTCAATTCAGTTCATCATTTCTACTAAGAATTGTTTATGAGCAATTTTATCTGCTTTAATTAATTGTTGTATCTAGTTAGTTTTATTGTATTTAGGCTATGAACAGTTGGTAGTGTTGTGCCAGTTCCGTGAAAAGTTGCATTTCTTGTCAGTTTAAAGATTATTCTGAATTACAGCAGCGCCAGAAGGTCTTGTACAGCACGAATAATTATTCATCACCAAATAAAACCTCTTTTCATCCACCAGCAGTAACTTAAATGTTATTGTCGGTCAGCGACTAAGAGGAAATCAATTTCTGCGGTCAGCTGATACATTTTAGAATGTTCTGGAATGTTGCTGATCCAGAAAACAATTGTATGCCTAAATACTAAGCAGCTTTGTTTCCTTTTAAAAGAACTTTGTATGCTTTACTTATTTGTAGTATCAAATTAGTTTTCTAATATTTAGGCTATGAACAGTTGATGGTGGTGTGCCAGGTCTGTGAACAGTTGCAAGAGTCAGTTTGAAGGTTTTTCTGAATTATAGCAGTGTCAAAACCTCTTTTCATCCACCAGCAGTAACTTAATGTTACTGCTGGTCAGCGACTAAGAGGAAATCAATTTTTGCCGTCAGCTGATATGTTTTAGATTGTTCTCGAATGTTGCTGATTCAGAAAACAATTTTATGTGTAAATACTAAGCAACTTTGTTTTCATTTTAAAAGAATTTATTAGCTAATAATAATTTAGAGAAATGTTTGTAATAACAAAGATGGTACAGAACATAACATAATTTTATAAGTATGTGCAATTGATGATGATATTTTCCAGCAAGTCTTAACCACCTACTGCTACATACCAGAGCCAGAAATGGCAGAACCTACTGGTATGGGTAGAATGGGCTGCAGATATTTGCTATATATACCCTGTCTGAAATTGTAATTGAAATTTTTTTTTCCCCGGCGAAAAACCGTTAAGGTTATCATCGCCATGTAATTGAAAATATCAGTATGTATTGTGTTAAGTACTTTAAGTGAAGCAACCTTTCACGTAGTCTTCTTTCTACTGAATGGAGATTTGCCTATATTTTAATTTTTGTTGTTAAAAAAAAATATTTGACACACCTTGTATTAATAATAAAATAATAGTGAAATTTCAAAAACAAAATTTAGATATGATTTCATCATAACCAACATTATAATTTACATTTAAAATTTTGAAATTGTTTCAAAATCCTATCCAGTGTGAAATTAACTTTTGTATTTTAATGGGATTTGAAGATTTTAAATACCGTTATTTATTTAAATGATAAAAATCAATTTGTTTTAAATTAAAAACATATTTTTTATTTTAGGGGTGCCCATCATGTTGAAACTAACAAAACGTTATCTAGGTCTTTTAAATCAAATTTGTATCAATTACCATTTTAAATGTCTAAAAATTACATTGAAAATACAAAAATGACTGCACATTTTAGTTTAGGTTTAGGCACATTTTAGTTAGTTAGGTTCTTAAGTCTTTTCTTTAAAAAAGTGTATTCTTTTCATTATTAACATACATTTAGTTAATAATTTTCGTGGTGAAAAACATGTTACATACTTTTACACAGTAGTAATTTTGCATTATATTTATCACTTTTATTTTTTCATTTTTTAAAAATGATTTAAAAAATGTTTTTATTTTGTATTTTATTATCCATTAAAAGATATTCACCTGCGGAAGATTAACTTTATTAGAAAAAGCAATTTTAAGCCATTTTTAATGCTGTATTGTGACATCATTATTTTTTGTTTTATATAAATCATGTTAGATTTACTACACTCATGTCACCAACGAGGTGACGTTCGTGAGCGTTGTTATGAAACATTAACATTTCATTGCAACCAGTGTGCTTAAGCAAAAGGCTTCATTTTTGTCACAACACTGTATTAGGTTTTTCATGCACTACCATGTTAGGTTCTTAAATCTTTTTTTTTTTAAGTATGTTCTTTCGTTATAAATAATACACATATAAGTAAGTAATCATTTTTGAAATGAAAACATGTTGCCTACTTTTTTCAAGTGGTAGTAATTTTGAGGTTATATTTGTCACTTATTTTCAATTTTTTTTCTAAAATCCCTTTGCTTCCATACTATTATATTTTGGATTCTTAATGTTAAAGTGTTCGGGTGAAAAAAATACCAAAATTGACAAAACTAGAGAAAATTTTACTTAAAAAAAACAAACGTTTTATCGCATGTACTGTACAAAGTGTAAATTCCTAGTAAAAAACACAAGCTGTTAAATATTAAAATCCCATAATTTGAATATTTTAACAAAATATTTTTTTCCTGGTACATTGATCTATTTATCTAATAACATGTTTTAATAAGTGGTTTTAAAATTATGCTGTTTTTTAAAAAAGCTGGTACTCTGCTGCATCCCTAGATAGAATTTTAAAAGTATTATGAAATGTACCAAAAATGTTCTGTCTTTGTTATTTTATCCCACCCAACTCTGTGTGTAGTAACGAATAGTAATAGTTTTGTTACTTTTAGACTCAGTTACAGGAAATTGAATCTCTTGTAGCTAATATGTTGTACAAATAATTATAGTCTAACTGAGCTTATCGAGAACATTAGTTTCTTAAATAAAACCAATTGATGATGATATCTTCCAGCAGTCTTAGCCATGCTGCCGCTACATGCCAGAGCCAGAAATGGCAGAACCTACTGGCATGGGTAGAGTGGACTGCAGATATTGGCTGTACCCCGTCTGAAACTGGTTTTATTAAGATTTATCTTTTAGTTTGAGGAGTGTTTTCATTCATGTGCAATGATCATATTGTTCAGCGATTCTGTATCAATGCCTACCTCACTGGGATTAATATGGGATGGGACATGCATACATACAAATATATATATATATATAATTATTTTTTTTTAACGTCCGACTATTGTGCACACTTGGGCTAATGCAGACGATGGGATGATTTATAGCGTATGAAAATGCCAAGCCCTCGCCGGGAATCGAACCCGGGTCCTCGGTGTGAAAGCCTAGTACGCTATCCACTAGGCCACCGAGGCGGCTCCATTTCAAAACAAAATTACCTGTTCTCCTCGTCATCAATACATGTGTAGAGAAGTTTATCTATGCTATTAAATCTTGACATGTACTAACAGGTTTATCTTTGTTATTGCAAAGTGATTTATATATATTTGAAATTATGCGATTAGGTTTATCGATGCTATTATACATTTTATTTCCCTTTTAAATTCATTACAGCTGCATAAATAACACAAATCTAAATTCAACACACGATGTCCTATTAACCCAATTATTATACTTTTTTTTATTTCAGAAAAAGTTTTAATCTTGTTATGGAACAGAACAGAGGTTTTTATGCCTGTTGGATATATTTCAATGGGTCATGACCTTCAATAATAACTTAAGTAAGCTAGTTTTTAGAGGAAATCAAATCTCTTGTAGCTAATATCTTGTACAAATTACTACAGTCTAACAAAGCTGATCAAGAATATTAGTTTCTTAATTAAAACCAATTGATGATGACATCTTCCAGCAAGTCTTAGCCACAATGCCGCTACATACCAGAGCCAGAAATGGCAGAACCTACTGGTATGGGTAGAGTGGACTGTAGATATTTGCTGTACCCCGTCTGAAACTGGTTTTATTGTGATTTACCTTTTAGTTTGAAATGAGTTTTCATTCATGTGCAATGATCATATTGTTCAGCGATTCTGTATCGATGCCTACATCACTAGGATTTGAACTACTGCATTTGTAAACAAATATCTAGGTAATGATGCTGGGGACAAAATGCAGAACTAGTTTAAGGAATGTATTTATTAAGATGCTGTCAGGTTCATCCAGTAGCGCAGTAGTGATATGTTTGTGCTATTCAAAAATATGAAGATATATGAAACGATAGTTGGAAAGTTCAGAAACACAAGAATATGTTGGGAGTCATTACTCTAAATCCAGTAAGGCATTATTTCAAAGATCTGTTGTGTTTTGGTCAGTCAGTTGATAATGGTAATTGTCAGGCTTCAAGAATTCAAATAATACTTAATATATAATAATTAAAGTATATTTTATATTGTTAAATAACTGTATATTTGCGTTACATTATGCAATAAAGAAGATTTTGTAATAGTGATAATTAAAGTCAAATCATAAAAAAATTGAGTTTATTTTTATATGGTAATAAAAAATATAACAGGTTAACTTTTCTACTCAAAGGTGTATACGGTTGTTTACAGAAAAAAATTGAGAACTTAGGAACTACCAGTAAATATATCACTATTTTATTCAAGAAAATGATGGGTATCACTGTTGCTAATATCCATAGTTTCGTTTTCAGTAAAAAAAAAAAACACTGAAATTGTATTCTACATATAAGCAGAAAAATATTATTTACAATATTTTTGAGTACTTCCATTAAGGTAAAGCAGGTATAAAATTATCTACAAAAAAACCAAGTTTTTGGTTGTGACTGGTTTATTTATTTCAAAACAAAGAAAAAATATTACTATTACTATTATTAAAAGAAAAAATAATTAAAACAATTATATATGTGTAAAACAAATATGGTAATAACCTGTTTATGTTAATTTTACAGTGTAATTTCATACAACCTTGAATAATATTACAAAAAATTGCAATGTTAAAACTGTGGTTACTAGTAAAATAGAAATCATCAGTGTAGAAAACAAATTTTGTAATACTTATGGTTGGCAAGTTCCAGTTAAATGAATTGTCTCACATAATGTGACCAACATGTGGTTCCTATTTCTCGATTTTGTTCTCAAAACGATTTTGTTCTGTTACACTTCTGTGCAAAAGATTTAGCATGTAGATTTATTTTTATTACACAAAAATAAATTCAGTTTTTAAAATTAACCACTATTGTGCAATTTTCTTCCTTTCACAATGCTACACATACACAGAGTTTTCACCAATATGAAAAATATTTCTAAAGAAAACTCTAACATATTTCTAATGTTTGACTCGAAAATGTTGATGTCCTGTGGTTGTAACGAAAACGTGCCATCAAGCACGGTGTTCTAAATAGAACTTCAGTTCTAATCAGGACTTTCATTATTAAAGATTCCGCACATTTTTATTTTAATCTTCCATTGGTCAAAACAATGTGTTTGTTAGACTCCCTAATATTTCTCTGAAAAGTTGTTTGGCAGAATACCAATATTTCAAAACAAAAATTACATGGGAAGTTTATCTATTCTGTTAAATCTTGATATATATACTGTTTATCCATGTTACTACAATGTATTATTGTATATATTTGAAATTATATGCCGTCATTTATCTATGTTATTATAAATTTTGTTCTTTTAAATGTTACAATATATATAATTAGATTGTTTTTCTCAAAAATTAATCTTTTTTTTTAATAGTATTTTATTTAAATATAAAACTTCTTCACAGGGAGTCGCTCGTCTGGCTGCAGTATCTCTGTCCATCGGCTATCCAACCATTGCATCAGCGCCTCACAGTCTTATCAATGGTTTTAAGAACTTGCTGTCCATTGCAGCTGTGACGGAGGTGAACTTCAAGGAAGCTACTATGGTCAAGGAATACCTTAAGGCAAGTACTACACTTTAAAATTAATGTTGATGATCTAACCTTTAAAAATCCCGTATTTAATTTACATTATTTTGAAATGCATGAAAATTAGGTTTATACAGTCGTCAATG
The DNA here is from genome assembly GCA_022606455.1 of Callitettix versicolor. Classification (NCBI taxonomy): domain Eukaryota; kingdom Metazoa; phylum Arthropoda; class Insecta; order Hemiptera; family Cercopidae; genus Callitettix; species Callitettix versicolor. The sequence goes on along the minus strand of CM040185.1, from coordinate 40,857,958 downwards.
GGGCAAAGTGCCAGGGTTTATAATCATTTCATCATAAACAGTAAACTGTAAAAAGTGTATATCCACATACATTTTATTTAAAACTCATTTAATTTTTACAAGGCACAGATTACATTAATACATTTGTAAACAAGTATAATAAATTGAGCTTAATGGTAAATTTAAGGTTATGGACCAAAAAAAAATTGTATAATGTGCATCTTTAAAATCAAAATTGTTAGTTTGTCAGAAAAAGAAATCTCAGTTAGTGTATGGATTGTAATGAAATTCTGCATACATTAGATAAATGGTCAGGTTTTTTTACAATTTCATTCAATAAATAATAGTATAATTACTTAATTATTGTAGTGGGCAGGCCAGCAGAAGCTCGCAGTGCCATGTTATAGTCTGCCTGAACTATTATGTCACCTATTCGATCTATGGTATTCATAGACAATTCGATTATGTGTTTGTTCAAGTTAATATAACCTCAGTATTTTCTTTTTCATTATTGCAATATTTTTTTTTAATGATACATGTTAAAATGTGATCCCTACATATTCATTGAAATATCATACCATAGCAAAGCAAGGATATTTAGCTAGTTATTGATATATTTTTCCTCATTCCATACTTTCTTGTTAATGTTTTGGAATATAATTTTATTGGATTGCTTTATTTGGTTAAAAAAAAAGGTTGTGGACATTATGATGATACAAATTTTGCCCTTTTGCAATGAACATCTGTGATTGTTCTTATAGAGCTGAACCCACAAACTATTTTAAAACAAAACTGTTAGTATCAGCAAAATTGCATTCCTTTTTCAAAGAAATATTTCTCAGAATAAGAAACCAAAGTGTTTATAATGATGATTAATATCTTATAATTGTCTTCTTTTCCCATCTGAAGATTGCATTCCTTTTTCAAAGAAATATTTCTCAGAATAAGAAACCAAAGTGTTTATAATGATGATTAATATCTTATAATTGTCTTCTTTTCCCATCTGAAGATAAGTGAAGAGTAAATATAATCTGAATAGCACTTTGAATAATCATATTATATGATCATTACATGTTTGCTTATTGTTTTATTAGAAATTCTTGTGAATACCAAATAGTAATCAGTTTTAAAATTGCATGCAATTGTTTAGCTGAATTATTGGAAGTAAATTACTGACTTGTTGGGTAAAATGTAATTATTTACTAATCAAAATTTGTAATAGAGCATATTAAAATGATAACTTGTCTGAATCTCCCTTTTTTACACAAGTTTTATTGGTTTTGTGAATAACAGTACGGGCTGAAGTCTGTTTTTAATAGGCTGCATAAATTGAACGGAATGTATAGCATTCATTTGAACCCTGGATTCATTGAATGAAATGTATAGGGTTTTGTTGAAAAAAGTAGTTGTGGGTGTTGTGATGACAAAATTTGCCCTTTTGCAATGAACACCAGTGATTGTTCTCATTGAACTGAACCCACGTCAACATTGCAATATTAAATCTGTTAAATTGCAACAGTTGAAAATTATTTGATTGATGTAAAAATTCTTTATCACTTTCATGGGGGAATACATTTTCGTTTTAGCATCCATATTTTTTACTTTATTTATTGAACATGTGTCGGTATTTAATCAACTCCTTGATATCCAAGAAAATTGGAACACTTATATAGTTTTCACAAAAATTCTTTTTTTATTCAGTGACATGTTTCGCCGAGAGGCATCTTCAGACATAGGGAAGTTAAAGTATATCTATTTATATACTAATGCATGTAAAAGTAATATTTATATACTAATTGATGTTAAAACTGGAAGGGAGAAGGTAAGGCAGTGTAAGGTCAGTGAACAGCAGACTGGGAAACCCCTTAAACAATAACCTTGAGTAAGAGAGAGGGCTTGAAGTTAGTCTGTTCATTTATATTAACAATTATTTAGTTTTATACCTTTTTGGTCTTTATGGAGTACAGTGATATTATACAAATTAAAAGAATGACCAGATTCTAATAAATTATTTACAAAATTTGACTCATTTTTTCTTTCTTCTACAATTAGAAATGTTCTTTAATACAACTTTGTATAGCTCTTCACAAGGGCACACTTCGCAGACAACTTTATATACATCACTGATTGTTAAAGAATCTTTCCTATCCTTATTGTTGGCATATTTTTTTATTTTGATGTTTTCTTTCTTGTTTTAACATCAACTGTATTAGTATATAAACACACTTTATAATTTTTAGCGTCACTATATCTGAAGATGCCTCTCAGCGAAACATCACTGAATAAAAAGAATTTTTATGAAACTATGTCTTCTCTTTTTCCGGATCTATATTTTTTCTTGTAACGATTAGGAGCTGTGTGGGCTAATACAAAGCTAATACAAATATGTGGATAAATAAATTACATTTAAATTATACGAACTTGTAAGCAAAGGATTTTTTTTTAATGAAAGAATAATTCATATGTTTTATTGGTTTGAATGGTATTTATTTTACTCTATTCCTTGAGTAGTTTTCAGAATTGTGTGGGCATTGAAACCAAAAGTGTTTATAATGATGATTATTATTTATAAATGTCTTCTTTTCCCATCTGAGGTTAAGTGAAGAACAAGATAATCTGAATAACACTTTTTGAAGACTGCTTTAGGACTTTATATGTTTACTGATTTTGTACATATTGTTGGTGGTTCTTAAGGAAAACAATATATTTATAGTATTTTGTGTATTAAATATATACTGATTATCTGTAGGTTTATTACCTGCGGTGATAAAAAAGTTTCAAAGATAGTAGGCCTAAATATAATTTTACATGATGCAGTAGTACACCAGTAAGTTAGAATTAATAAAGAAAACATGTTTTATCTTTAGAAACAATCAAGGTTTTAAATACAATAATGTTAAATAAAATTTTGTTATACAATAATGTTGTACTCCTTACTTAATATACTAAGGCCATGCATCCACAAAGTGGGAGCAGGGCAGAATGAAGATAAAGAGCAACTTGAAGCGGAGTTGAGTCAGTTTAAAAAATGTGTTTGTATCTTTGAAATCCAAATATTTAGGCTTCCTGTAATGGATTTTAGGTACTGCTATGATTAAAAACCATAACCTCAGCAACGGTAACATAGGTAAAAAGAAAAATAGGTTTGTGGAGGCATGGTGGGGAAAGAAGAGTCAGCTTTAAAATTCACCTAGACAGAGTTGAAGCTACACAGAGCAGAGGCCAGCAACGCCACTTGATTTTGCTGAACTCTGTTATGCTTTCAGTGGCCGCACTTATATTAAAAACAATAGATTAGGTTCTGAATGTGTAGTCTGCTCTGCTCAGTGTAACTGTGCTCCACATTTGGTAGCCACCTGGCCTAATGTATAGGGTTTAGTTTGTCGTACATGATAAATGATGTAAGTTAAATTTCAGATATTATTCACATATATTTGAAGTCAGTTATAGTCCAGGCTTTAAATTGTAAATAACAGTGTATTAGGGTTGTTTGTTCCAGTCTCCTAAGCAGATGAAAATTATTATTATTAATAAATCTTAACAGTTTATTATTTATTCTTCTTGTTAATTTTTAAATAATGTACCTTAAAAATACCGTGCATACAGTATTTGTTGTGATATGTCTTTTACTGGTTTTAAACTTTTGTTTCGTATATATGGGTTGTCTGCAGAAATCGCACCACTCAATCTGCGGAGTTGACAGTACTAATTTGGTTAGAAAATTTTAAAATTGAAGATGGCTATCTAGCCGACATATTGGAAGCATATTTATTTGTTTGTTTAAGAAATTATTTTGAAAAGAACATAAACATTATTAGGAGTTCTGAATTTGTGTCAAAATGTTAACTGGTTTACGTATGTTGTTCAACTCCATTAGAAATCATTTTCAGTTTGTCTATTGCAGTCACCTTCAACCAACAATGGCCTTATCACATGATTTTTTCTGTTGAACAGTGTTTTATTAATTTTATTCACATTTATTTGAATGTTAACTTAAACTATGTTTACATTTTGCAAAAAAAAATAACTTGTAAAACATTATATAATTTTATTGGCGTAGACTTTCATTAACTTGGCCAGTTTAATTTTAAAAACCAAGGGAAGCATTCAACACAGAAATACAACTTGGCATGGTAGACTGTGTCTCAGTTATCTTAACGATTCATTTTTGCATCATAGGAATATGTCAGAATGAAAACATAGTATTCTTAGGACTCGTGGAAAACATTCTCCAAGGAAGTTATTAACTTTCTGTGTATCCCTGTAAACATGAAAAATATAATGTACAATGATGGAAACTAACCTGACAAAAGCAATAGATGACATTCATAAGTGATTTGTTTTATATATTATTAATTTACACCGAAAATATTTTTTGTATAAAGCTTGCAACCAAGTTCAATAATTCGGCCCATTATCCTATAATAAGGGCTGAAAACAACTGCTGTATTGAATTGATAGTTGAATAGAGAGAATACAGTAGTTTACATTATATTAAAGAAATTTTATATTGATCAATGATATTTTCTTTTAGGATCCTTCCAAGTTCGCAGCTGCCGCTACTGTAGCAGCTCCTGTTGCTGCTGCAGCGGCTCCCGCTGCAAAGAAAGAAGAGGCAAAGAAAGAGGAAAGTGAAGAGTCTGACGAAGACCTTGGTTTTGGACTGTTCGACTAAATCTGTTGATATGTTTTTTATGCCTGACACGTCAATAAAAAATTTTTAATTCAAATGGTGCAAGAGTTATCTTATTATCCTTCCAGGTATTTCCTAATATTTTAATCATTTGGTTATTCCAGCCAAATGATAATTTTTAAATTTTATCAGTTTATTTAGTGGTGGTGGTCTAACTTCAAATATATTACAACATACATATATATTTAACACTCAATGGTACTTCAAAAATCCAGATGAATGTGGACTGAATGAATCTTAAACCAGATTGTGCTTTATTCAAGGTAGAAGATAATTGTAATATTCAACTTGCCTCTTAGACTTTTGATTTTTTTTCTTATAAAATCTACATAAATTAACCATTTTAAATTACCAGATTATAGTAAAAATAAACTAACCATTGTAAGGTTTCTTGTTTTAAATAAAATTTGAAAAATTAAAGTTTTGTTCTGCAGATTTTAATGCAAATGAAACGTTGAAATTATAGTTTTAAAAGTGTACATGATTTTGAATGGCCACAGATTTTGTTAAAAAAACAAACATTGATCATTTTGCCAAGTTGAAAGATAAATTATATATTAAACTTATATAATCAATAAAGTATAAATTGTCATATTAAACTTTCAAGTTACAGTAAATTTCCTCTAGTCCAACACCTATGGGACCAGACAACCATCAGCCTACAGCATGTGTCCAGATTATGGAGGGTCAGTAGAAAAATACATTGGTATAGCACTGTGTGAACTTTAATGAAAAACAAAGTAAAAGTATGAAATATAGTAATGTGTACAGTAACCCCTCGCCTGCCTAACAACCACTTTTATTATTTTACAAGCACATAGATTCAACATATTGTGCTAATTCTAACACTACACAAAGTACAATAGTTTGTATATCAATACATTGCAATACTTTTACAAAAGATTAAGTAAAACCCATATGATTTGGAAATGGAAAGGAATAATAAATAATAAGGCTCCATAAACATAAATAAAGAATTACTTGTATAAGCAATCCAGACAAAACATCTTGAGTTTAAAATAGCTGATTAGGGAAATTCCTATGTGGACATTTCCATTTGCCCATAAACAACACTCCTTGTCACAATCCTATTTTAACCACTCCTTTCCTTTTCTTTCTCAGATTTTAAGTGTGCTAGGGCATTTTATGAGTTTGCTGAATTGATTGTATATATTACTTTTTGTCTAAAAAAAAAGAGAAAATTTAAATGTAAAACAAGTAAGTTAAATCGCATTTGGCAAGGGATTATGCCTTGTTTACGTACTCCATTACATACAAAAAATAAATAACTCTAAATACGGGGTACGTCCAGAAAGTAAGTTCCGTTTCAATTTCTCTACGCTGCAGCGCTGCGATCATAGTTCCGCACATGCGCGGTAGACGCTCTATCAAGGAGAAGAAACGTGTCATTTTGAGATCGCTGTCAGCCACGTACACTTTTGTTGTGCTTGTCGGTGTTGATTGAAAAACCCGCTGCTTGTGAAATCAGATCTGTGATTCGCTTTCTGAATGCTAGGAAAGTGAAATTGATCGGCAAATTCGCGACGTTTACGGACAAAATGTGATGAATGATTCAATGGTGAGAAGATGGGTCCGACAGTTCAATGGAGGACGTAGTGAAGTGCACGATGAAGAACGAAGTGGGCGTCCATCTTTGGTTACAGAAGAACTTGTTCACGCGATTGATGACAAGATCTAGGAAAACCACAAGTTTACAATTAGTGCTCTCGCTATGGAATTTCCCCAAATCTTACGATCACTAATTCATGAAATTGTTACCGAAAAACTGAACTTTCATAAACTTTGCTCACATTGGGTACCAAAGATTCTTACTGAGCAACACAAAACAAACTGGATGGGTAGTGCACTTCAGTTTTTGACCCATTATGATGAAGGCGGCGAAGAATTTCTGACACAGATAGTCACAGGAGATGAAACTTGGGTTTCTTACGACACCCCTGAAAGTAAGCGGCAATCAATGGAATAGAGGCACACTTCATCCCCAGCAAAGGTTAAACCGAAACAAATCTTGACACCTTGAAAAATGGTGTGCACAGTGTTCTGGGACTGGAAAGGCATCTTACTCATTGATTTCTTACCGCGTGGTCAAACAATCAAAGCAGATGTTTATTGCGAGATACTTAAGAAATTGCGCCGAAGATTGCTGTCAAAAGGTGTTGTTTTTCTTCACGACCACACACTGCAAATGTGACGAAAAACCTCCTACAGGGATTTGGCTGGGGACGTGTTTGACCATCCTCCGTACAGCCCTGACCTCGCTCCTAGTGACTTTCATCTGTTCTTACATCTCAAGTCTTTCCTTGGCGGTCAACACTTCAACAATGACGAAGAGCTGAAAGAAAATGTTTCCAACTGGTTGAAGACAGGCGTCAAACTTCTATGAAGAAGGTATACAAAAACTTGTGCCACGCTATGACAAATGCCTGCAAAATTTCAGCAGTTATGTAGAAAAGTAGTTTAATAGTTGTAGAATTTTGTGCCATAAATAATTGTTCTGTATCTGTACACAATTTAATTTTATTACCAAACGGAACTTACTTTCTGGACATACCTCATACAACATATGTTGAAACATTTAAAACAGTACAGTAGAAACACTCATTTCAGAGACTGGACAGTGAGACACAATCGTCAGTAACTACTACCCTGTTAAAATAAAGCTGCTTCTTGAACATGGATTCGCTTTTATGATATGACCTTGCTTTATTATTAATTCTTTGTAAGAAAGTGACAAAAATAAATAATTGATTAGGTGTAGTCAATTTGTTATTACCAATTTGTTGTTGATGTGCTGAATTATGGGAAAATACTATACTTTTTAAAAAGTAGTTCTACCTATTCAGAAATGTTGAACTTCAGAACAAGTATACACTGCATAATACAACAAAAAGAAAGGCAGTATGGTACTACTACACGAAATTAATCTTCATATGTAAAAAAAGTCCCGACTGACTGATTCATAATCAATGCAGAGCCATTGATCGCTGTAGTAAATTTAACGAGATTTATTAATCAACACACAAAAGAAACATTTTAAATTGCAAGAATTTTTGTGTTAAAACAAGACGGGGAAACATTTTAAATTGCAAGAATTTTTGTGTTAAAACAAGACGGAAATCGGTGTTGACATAGCCAGAAGTCGGTGTTCACTTCCGAACTCCTTTGGAAACCTGATTCCACCAGTGTAAATAGCGCTTAAAAGATGCATATATAATCAATTTAATTTGAAACTTGAAATAATTTATATAGATTTTAAAACTGAGTAGGAATTTTTAAAAAATAACATAAAAAGTTATTTATTTTTTAATAATTTGAATGGACGCCATTTTGAAACCGATGAACGTGTTTTTCTGAATAACTTCTATAGTATTTCGTGTAGCTTTACCGTACCATATCTTCTGTAGTGCTTTCACTGTAAGCAATGGAAAGTAACAAAACTTTAAATTTGTTCTTGTTGTATTAATAACCCAAATGTAAAATTTGAGTCGTACTCTTTGAATTTGAATTTGAAGCCGCCTCGGTGGCCTAGTTGATAGTGTACTGGGGCTTTCACCCCGAGGACCCGGGTTCGATTCCCGGTCATGGTTTGGCATTTTCATACGCTATAAATCATCCCATCGTCTGCATTAGCCCAAGTGTACACAATAGTCAGACGTTAAACACAAAAAAAAAAATCTTTGAATTTGAATAATACAGAATAGGTAAGCGATGTGAAGAGATATTGTAAATCACAGAGTTAGGGCCGTTGAGATATTACAAAATCATATGTTAAGACACCAGTGTTTGAGGTTTGATTACTTTTGCTTGTAAGATGGTTATCTTAATATATAAAAGAAGAAGTCCTGACTGACTGACTCACTGACTGACTGACTGATTCATAATCAATGCAGAGCCAAAACTATTTTAGCTAGCGACTTGAAATTTTCAGGGTACATTTATGTTACCATGTAGGCGTGCACTAAGAAAGATTTGCAAAAATTTGATTTTAATGCCATTAAACTACTTACCCAGTCCAAATTAATAGACAACATACAGCCGATGCTATTATAGCTAGACTTGAAATTTTCAGGGTACCTTCTTACAACAATTCCAAGGTACACTAAGAAAGAATTTTGCAACAATGTCAAGGTGCACTAAGAAAAAATTTGATTTTGAGTCCATTAAACTACTTACCCAGACCAAATTTAATAATCAACGTACAGTCAATACTATTATAGCTAGAAAGTTGAAATTTTCAGGGTACCTTCTTACAACAATTCCAAGGTACACTAAGAAAGAATTTTGCAACAATGTCAAGGTGCACTAAGAAAAAATTTGATTTTGAGTCCATTAAACTACTTACCCAGACCAAATTTAATAATCAACGTACAGTCAATACTATTATAGCTAGAAAGTTGAAATTTTCAGGGTACCTTCTTACAACAATTCCAAGGTACACTAAGAAAGGATTTTGCAAAAATTTCGTTTTAATGCCATTAAACTACTTACCCAGTCCAAATTTAATAAACAACGTACAGCCGAGACTGTTATAGCTAGAGACTTGAAAATTTCAGGGTACCTTTTTACAAGAAAGTCAAGCTGCACTTAAAAAGGATTTTGCAAAAATTTTGATTTTAACGCCATTAAACATTTTACAAAGTCCAAATTTACTAATCAACGTACAACCAATACTATTATACCTAGAGACTCGAAATTACCTTCTTACAACAATGTCAAGGTGCACTAAGAAAAAATTTTGCAAAAATTTGATTTTGACGTCATTAAACTACTTAACCAGTTCAAATTTAATAATCAACGCACAGCCATAGCTACGTACTATTATAGCTAGAGACTTGAAATTTTCAGGGTACCTTCTTACAACAATGTCAAAGTGCACTAAGAAAGGATTTTGCAAAAATGTTGATTTTGACGCCATTAAAGTACTTACTCAGTCCAAATTTAATAATCAACATACAGCTAAGAATATTATAGTTAGAGACTTGAAATTTTCAGTCTCAGGGTACTTTCTTACAAGAATGTCAAGCTGAACTTAAAAAGAATTTTGCAAAAAATTTGATTTTAACACCATTTTAATTACCCAGTCCAACTTTAATAATCAACATACAGCCAATACTGTTATAACTAGACTTGAAATTTTCACCATCTTTCAACAATGTCGATGTGCATTAAGAAAGGATTTTGCAAAAATTTGATTTCAACGCAATTAAAATACTTACACAGCTCAACTTTAATAATCAACGTGGAGCTGAGACTTGAAATTTTCAGGGTACTTCCTTACAACAATATCGAGGTGCACTTAGAGAGGATTCTTCCTAGTCCAACTTTAATAATCAATGTATAGCCGAAACTATAATAGCTAAAGATTTATAATTTTCAGGGTTACCACCACATGTAGGGGTGCACTGAAAAACGATTTTCCAATACTATACCCCTAAAGAGGTAAAAATAAGGTACAACAATTTTTATTGGAAAAAATATTTTTTTCATCTGATCTTCTTAAAATGTAACATAGTCACTCTTAAATATAAGTAATGAAATATATTTATCACCATTTCCCAAAACTCATACCTAAAGAGATTGAAAGGGGCTAGAAAATGTACAAAAAGGGATATACAATTTTCAAATTGAAGAAATATTTGTTTTGGATCTGTATATTCTAAAAATATGCTATGAAACGCACATTTCAACATTTTTTTGAATATATTCCCTAAAGGAATAAAAATGTAATAATTATAAAAATAAAACAAAACTTTTTTTAAAAAATCACGTTTTTAAAATGGACTAAAAAGTAAAAAATAAATTCTTATAAATCCATCAATTATCGAAATTTATAAACCTATACAGATTCATAATACACACAGATTGTCTTAAGAATTTGTGACAGTAAATTTTTATAGATATTAAAATACTTGTACATTTAAAAACAAAAAAACGTGGGGTGCATGAAATTAGATAATTACTACTATCTATTACCCTATAAGCGCCCCATGTTTTTTGTTTTTAATTGTACAAGTATTTTAATACCTATAAAAATTCACTGTCACAAATTTTTAAGACAATCTGTGTGTGATTATGAATCTGTATAGGTTTATAAATCTCAATAGATTGATGGATTATAAGTATTTATTTATACTTTTTAGTCTATTTTAAACGTGATTTTTAAAAAAAAAGTTTTGTTTTATTTATATAATTATTTTTTACTTTTTAGTCTTGTTAATTATTTTTAAAATACCAAAAAAACAGAATGTCGTTATCATATATTTTTTTTATTTACTGTAAACTCTGAATTTCCAAAGGTAAAATTAGAACATTAGCGCCAGACCCGTGACGAGTCAATGCAACTTTAAATACTTTTTAAAACATATATAAGTTTTGTAAAAAATATAGGCTTTGCAACAAAAACAAATTATGTTTCTATTAAATTTGCCAATACGCTATAAAAAAAAATTGGTCAAACCCACGCTCCCAACCGGGAACCAGAGCTTAAAGCTGGTGCCTTGGACCACTCGGCCATCCTGGCTTGTACTAAACGACAGCATTACTACCTATAGCAAGAAAACAGAGAGAACGTCGATATTGTTGATCATGCCAAAATAATGGCCAAACAATTTCAGTAATAGTGTCCTTGGCACAGTTCAATATTTATAAAAAAGCCAATATTATTGTATTGTTATCGAGTTTAGAGCTGTATAAAAAAAATTTCAAACCTCTAGCTCATCGGGAAGTTAGTTTAAAAGCGATTGCAAAATTCCATCCGGACAAAACCTAAAATGACTTAATAAAAACATGATAAAAAAGAGGTATAATTGTAGAAAACAGAGTGTTTTTATTGGAGAAAATATTTTTTTTGGCTTTTCTTAAAAGTAAACAAAATATTTCAAAACACAAATTATGATACACATAATTCAGCATCCCCCCGAATTCATCCTCTAAAAGAACACAAAAATGTATAAATATTTGTACTGGAGGAAAATATTTTTTTATCAGATTTTTTAAATTCGAATGGAACAAGTTTGAAGACAATAAAACAACATATTTAGGTTATAATATTTTTTCATATTCACTGTAAAGTAATCATGAGTTTAGATGATCATGCTTTTATTAATATATTTTTTTATGTTTCTAAATTATATTATTAATGAAACAGTTTAAGTTTCTTGGACGAAGCTTAAGCCGTCGATTAAGATGGGTAATGCTAGTCTTAATATATTATAAGAGAAGTCCTGAGTGACTGACTGACTGATTCATAATCAACGCAGAGCCAAAACTATTTTAGCTAGCGACTTGAAATTTTCAGGGTACAATTATGTTATCATATAGGAGTGCACTAAAAAAGGATTTTGCAAAAAATTGATTTTAACGCCATTAAACTACTTATCCAGTCCAAATTTAATAATCAACGTACAGCCAAGAATATTATAGCTAGAGACTTGAAATTTTCAGTCTCAGGGTACCTTCTTACAAGAATGTCAAGGTGAACTTAGAAAGGATTTTGCAAAAAATTTGATTTAGTCACTCTTAAATATAAGTAATGAAATATATTTATCACCATTTCCCAAAACACACCCTAAAGAGATTGAAAGGGGATAGAAATTGTAAAAAAAGGGTATACAATTTTCAGATTAAAGAAATATTTGTTTTGGATCCGTATATTCCAGAAATATGCTATGAAACACACATTTCAACATTTTTTTGAATTCATTCCCTAAAAATGTAAAAAAGAGGTATAATTATAGAAAAAAGAGTGTTTCCATTGGAGAAAATATTTCTTATCGGGTTATCTTAAAAGTTAACAAAATATTTTAAAACAAATTATGATACAGGTAATTCAGCAACCCCCCTCCCGAATTCATCTTTTAAAAGAACACAAATATAAAAATGTATAAATGTTTGTATTGGAGAAAAATATTTTTTTATCAGATTTTCTTAAATTCGAATGGAACACGTATGGAGACAATAAAACAACATATTCAGGTTATAATATTTTTTCATATTCACTGTAAAATAATCATGAGTTTAGATGATCACGCTTTTATTAATATATTTTTTTGTTTCTATATATTACATTACTGAAACAGTTTAAGTAATAAATGGGAGAAGCCATGACAGGTAATGCTAGTTTAACTATAAAATTAAGAAACTAAAGCACTAACAACTTAAGTTCTTAAAATAATTTATTTTGAAAATGTATCCTCAATAAGAAGTCACAATTTTACTTGAAAGGAACTCAAGTGACATGTTGCACACACATTATACTATAAAATAGTTTATAGAAAGTGTGCCAGAATAATAATTTATTTTATTTAAAAAATACTTACTAATTCAAATTTTGTTCACAGATTCAATGAATTGGTCTCAGCTTTGTGACAAGCCTGGATGAATTTTGTGAAAATTAGTGTTTAAAATATAAATGAATAATTACTGGACAATGAAATGAGTGAAACAATCACTCATTGTATTAATACAATTAATACATATTGTATATATCATAGTGTATTACTGGAATTATCAATAAAAATGTGTTCAAACATTTTAATTAATTATTTTCCCTGATTGCTATATTCTTAAAATTTAATAAACAACAATGATTTAGTGCATTTAAAATTTAAACAGTGATTTTGTGGATGGAAGCCAGATAGCAGCACTTACTAGAACAATAAATTGAAATAATATTTGAAACAGCAATTTCGTTAATAAAAACTAGATGGCAGTACCTCTACTAGGTCAATAAATTGAAATAATATCAAACTGGTTTCCTTGATACTCCAGCTACCTCTTAATACATTTATACCTGCCTGATACATTTTGACGTAAAATCTTTTTGCTGGTTCAATGGCGTTACTCAAGAACCATTTTTATATTCCCTGGATATAAGGATACTGACTTTTGAAGGATACACTGACTTAAATCAAAATTTGAAGCAACAGGGAAATATAATGTTAAAAGAGGTTTACTAACAGAACTCGCAGTTCAATTCCTGGTATTTCAATCTCTTAACACATTCTATTTGCCGGATTAATTAACTCAACAAATTAATTTTTACAAACCGAAAGCTAACAGGTAAATAGAACGTTAAAGGAGATATTTATTTATTTAGTAATTGAATTTTCAGTATATCTTAAAACTATACCTTAAAACTAGCATAAAATAATGTTCAAAGTAATAGGTAAGTAGAAGGTATTAGGAGGTAGTGGAATTGTAAAGGTGCTAATCTTGTTTTTACTAATGTTTTATTGTTACAAGTAATTGTCCAATTTACAAGAATTTACATATTAAGCTCATACAATAAATGCAGTCGGGGGGAATGTTTAGTGCATATATATTGAGATGCAGCCCCCGTTGCATTTATTGTATGAGCTTAATATGTAAATTCTTAATTTATTAACTAAATACTCGGAAAATATTCTTTAGCATTTATTCCAATACCTTGTTTTCATCTTTTTAAATCAATTGTATTTCAGATTTTCATTTCTTTTAATTATGAAATATATAATTTTTGTGTATATATTTTTTTTTTGTATTTTGTGTTTTAGCAATAGCGTTTTTTTACTTTTTTAAGTAATTATTTTTATTTAGTCACTTTTACTATTTACTTTTATTTGAAAGGCCGGTGTCGTCCCCGAGCCTGACCTTTGGACAAATCCTATTATCGCTACATTATCTGCCATTCCTTCCGATTTTCATAACACCGATTTGGCTCGGCCGATTTTTGTGTTCAGGATGTCATTTTTTCCAGCTCAACGTCCTGAATCAGCTGAAACTTGAGTGGTAATTCTAGGTCTATTGGTTCCGAAGTTAGTGTTTTTCTATTGCTTTTCGTGGTTGAATCCGAGTGATTCCTATTGTATAGTCTCTAGTAATTATGTTTTACTCTTGTACACCAGTTATTTAAGAATGTATGAGTACATTAGTTATTAAACAATTTATGATTCCATCCTAGCAACTTACTTATCCTATCTGAAATTACTTATAAGTTTATCCTATTTATTTCACTCAAATTTTACCCCGTTGGGGATTATATGAATGAAAGTTGTGCAGCCTGTGACACTCCTGGTGAAGTGAGAAATCCAACGCGCTAAGGTAGATCAAAATCGGACGAGCAATCAAGAAGTTATGATAGAACAAACAAACATACATACATACTTACCCAGCCACGAAAAACATAAAACTACTTTTTTGGCAGTCGCGTAACAAAAATCTGTTTAAAACCGATATATATTTTTTAATATTTTTGCTCAGATAAAACCGGCCAAACTCCACAATTTTCCGGCTTGAAGTGAAGGGGTATTACCGATAGACACTGTGTTCAATATTAAATATTAACCTTACCTGACCTTTGAAAAGTCAATAGTTCAATGGGTGTTTTGTACAAGGTACAAGTAAAATTAAATTACAAATATAGTCAATTATGTTAAATTGTAAAAAAATAATGTTCTATATTTTTTTATTTATAAAAAACTTGATAAATTCATGCTTTACGTATGCAAGGAAATAAGTATTGTTTTTTATACGGAAAACAAAAAACAACCTCAAACACAGGACAAATTAATTTCTAATAAGTATTCATTACTAAAAAAAATATTTTCTGAATTGGAAGCTCGAGCTGACGGTAAATCCCCATCCTCTACCTGGAGGAAGGAGAGGGGTGACGGAGACTTTCGCTTAGCAGTAAACTCGGATTGTTTAGTTTAGTTCACGGCAAACCAGCTGTTTGTAACAATGGCTCAGCTGATCGTCGTCAGCGCAGTGTTTTTAGTACTTCAATACGGATCATGTGTTTCTAGTGATACGATTGTGTTCCCGGGAGATGATAACAGAAGCAGCAAGGATGATTCGAAAAAAGAGGTAGAATTTAATGAAATTCAGTTTTTAAGTAATTGATGATTTTAAATAGGTACTACAGTATCTGATAAAATATTTAGAAGCGTTTTACGTATTTACATTTTTTTAAAATAACATTTGAATAGACACTTCCAGCTTTTGTCACATAGGCTAGGTCAGATTTAATGCTTTTATAGTTCCATATTTTGTTACTCGAAATTAAACAAAAGAAATTAATTATATTAAAAGAATGGTTTTTATCTCGAAGTGTTTAATTTAGTACTTTACAAACTACAACAAAAGTATATTTTTAGGCATTACTGTAACAAAAACACAAATAAAGTCTAATTTAAATTGTCCCAAATAACCTACAGCTATGAACAAAAAATAGCCTAGCCGTTACTATTTTTGCTTCCTGAAAACTTACGAAATAACAATTTCTGAAGTGAACGCAACTAATTTCATAATCGAAATTTCTTGTACGATTCCAAAATATGTTTAAAGGTTCAGTTCCGTGTCTGTTAACATTTCTAGGAAAGCAAATATCTGACTTCTAACGATTCTATTGTCGTTTAATTTATAGGCCTGCTTAATCTTAATGGTTCCATAAAAATACCAGCTAAATAAGTCGACTGAAGAAAAAAACAATAACTTTTTTTATTTTTACGAAAACGCATCAATATTGTTCATCATGAGGGGCAGTGTTACTCGTGTACGTTCCTGCCGGTCACCTATAGCGTCTAAACAGTAGATATCGTTGCTCACTACGTTATGTAAATCCATAATCTCAAAATTGTTTAGCACTTGAATTAAAACGTAGGAAGAAAAATATTAGAATTATCAAATAACAATCAGTTTGAGGCAAATTTTAACAGTATCAAAAAGATTTTTTTAATTTCCCAGTGATGAATGGTACAAGCAATAGTATAGGCACTATAAATATTAACATTTCTGCTTTAAATGGGCCTAGAATGTTTTTATGAAGGGAACATCACGCTTGTCATAAATACGTATTATTAGTATTCTTGAAGTAAATTTAAGTCTACCAGTTCTACTGAATTCGGGGTTCAATGTTATGAAATTAAAGTAAGTTCTACTGACCTTAACGTTTTTTACATTTTATATTTATTTGTTTAAAATTAAGTATACAACTAAGTTGAATAATAAATAGTTATATTGATAAACGCCATCATACTGCATACCCGATTCCATCTAGTACGAAATTGTTTAAAACGTGTACAATTAAAGCAGTTGTGTATAATTTCAATTTAAGATTAAACAAAGCAATTAGAGCTAACACTAATTACTCCATTTTTTAAAAATATTCACTTCTGTCAGTACCTGGGAGACTCGGTGGTCAATGTGCTAAAGTACCGGGCGGTCAGTCTGCTGCGTCTCTGAACTGCGATAGTTCTAGCCGCAGTTATTCCCTTTGATTTTCCTTTACCGTTAACTGGATTATCCTTCGTCCTCATTAGCCTAACTGGCGTAAAACATGGACATTAAACAAAATCAGTCATTACATCGTGTAGGCCTACATTTCTTACACACTTTCAATACGTTTTGAACTTGTGTCTGTTCGTGTAGATCGAAAATCTGAAAATAATAAGGAATTTGTTTTGCTGTTTTGAGTTTTTGTGTTCCAATAATCACAAATAATTTCTATATTAAAATTTTAGGCCTAAAGTATCTTTTGTTTTTGATTTTTTTTTTTTTTTTTGTGAAACTGTTAGGTCTAATGTTTTTCTAAAAATACTGTAGGCTTGAACAAATTGAAAAAAACTGGTTTTTTTCCACAAGGAAGGAAATAAGTTGTAACATTTATTTTCCCTTGTAGTCTAAAGTATAGTAATTTTAAACCATTTGATGATATATCGTAAATCAGTTTTCTAATCCAAGCTTCGATCATCTGCTGAGGAATCGATTATCGCTGCCGTAAAATTATCGATTGTGATAGTCGAAATCTTTTCTATCACTACTGTACACTTTCACAGTAAGTGCTCCATCGTGGCCTTCAATATAAGGTTACTGCTAACTTATGTGGTGATGTATCGAGCATGCAGATTTTCTTTTATTCTAAAGCCAAAAAATAACCTTCTAGCGCCTAAACGGATCACTGATCGAGCGAAGCGAGGTCTTCCTTTCAACTCGACAGTTCGGCCTTTGGTTTGTTAGTTTGTTATGCAAATTTGGTCAAACGCACTGTTTTAAAATTTGGTACGAAGGTACCTCGTGTACCGAACGAAGTATGTGTGCGATTTTTCCCATTCACTTCCATTTCAAGATGGCGGCCTCTGATTTAACGATGACGACTGTATTTGCTGGCTATTTCCTGTAATACTGGCTGAACGGCTCGTCCTATTACAATATCGACCGCTTCGTTGAGAAAGAGCACAAAATTTCCAATGAAGCTGGTCCAGTAACATTTTCCTAGATGTTACGAGCGCGTCAGAGCGCTGTCGTGGAACGTTGGTCAGGCCATTAACGAAGAATATACTGCAAGTTCTACTGTTCTTTGAACTATTAGTATTAAAATTTCGCAGGTTTTTCAGTGTCTGTACCTAATTTACAAACAAATTTGCAAAGTTTCAAGACAATCAGGCAAACATAATCACGATACTAACAGATACCTGACAATTACGATTGGGTCTAGTTCTGTTAAAACCTAGAGAGCTGGCTCAGTACTTCCTGTAAGAAATGCGTATATTTCGAGAGACAACGTATATTCACAGAACAACGTAAGAAGTACGACACAAAGAGCTATTGAAAGCTGTTCTTGAATCATTGTTCTTATTCTAAGCGAAACAATAACAACCTTAATGAAGCTTTTGTCGTCAAATAAACAAAACGGGCGTGGCTGTAAGCATTGGTAACGTGTGATTTATACCTTCTACCTACTAGAGGTAGGTTAGGTAATATTAAACTATGCATAAACTATTAGACAGATACATAAACGTTTTTACTGTAACCCAATTTGTACAATATAATAATACAAATATATTTTGCAATATAAAAAGACACAACCATGGCTTATGAACGTCAGTGTTTCAAAAATTATTTCATTACAATGGGGAAAAATTGTAAACATATTTTCTTCCTCTTTTTTACACAAAACACTAAAACCACAGTAATTAAAAATCATAGAAATTTTACAAATAATCATTTTTTTGTAAAGTTTAAATCTTAAACATTGTGAACAATAATCCCTTTTCCAAAATTGTATAGTTTTTTAAATTAAACAATAATCCCATTCACACCAGATCTGTATTGTCACGCATGTTGCAGTCCAGTCTTTCCCATTCATAAGTCGATCACGTCACCTCTATCCAGCAAGTCTAACTTCAGCCAACTTCTAAACTCAGTTAAAACGGGACACACCGCGAGGAAATGGAACAGATCTATTTTGTCTGACAGCACAGCATAGGGAGCATTGGAAATCAGTACTTTGAAACAGTTTGAAGGTTCAGTAAGTCACCTCTTAGTTTCAAAAACACCTGCATTTTGCCAACTACACGTTCGCTTGCAGATAATATTTAGTGACTGAATCTGATTTTATTTCTCTGTACAGTTCAGTTCTTAACAAGTTCTCAATACTTTTATGACAGATTTTTTTCACAGGCTGCTCAACTCTAACACGTATATTCGCAAAAACTGCTCCAAAATACCAGTATTGGAGTGCCTATCGCCAAACTGAATTCATTAAATAAATTCTTTACTTTACAACTAGTGTACAACTAGTGGACATTCTGAAGATCATACTGTCTAAAATAGCTTATGCTACTGCTTTTCCTGACATACGTTGGATCTGTACTTAAATTATATGAAACCAGCCCAGATTGTTTTAAGAATGGAGCAATAAATGTACAGTTTGTCGTTAAGTGAAAGTGGATGCTGTCGAGCCAAGAGACGGAAGAAGTTTTTGGAAGAACTACTGATCGCATCTCTTTTTTGATGTGATCATTCCACTTGAGCCGACGGTCACAGCAAAATTCCAAGTACAATGAAAGTCAAAAAAGCGTGGAATTTCGTACGTAATAATTTTTAAAATGACTCAATAACAGAAGCGTGTGTTTCTTAAGCTGGAACGTGAATAATCTTCAATGTTTATTTTACTCATTTGCGCAACAAAGTGTCTGACGTAAGAGTTATGAACAAGTGATAACAACATTGTTTTACTGGTGTAGAATCGGAACACGATAAAACTTCAGGTGGTGGTAAATGAGTAATTTTTTATCGGTTTTGTTTCTTGATTGGAAAAAAGTTATTGCAGTGTTTTATGCGCTCCTAATTTCTGTGTATATTTATAAGAAAACTCAAAAGAATTAAAGTAACACAAATATTAGAGTGGTAATATTGACAACCATCTGATGAAAAGACTTCCTCCCACATTTGACATCGTCTTCCACTTCAACCAACCGTCACATGTCAAGTCTTTCTTCTGGTTAATCTAATCATTGCATTCTAAGTTTACCGTTACTTAAACTATCTTATGCCAAGTTTTCCCCATTCCACATTTCAAACAACCATCGGATACCAAGTCTCCTCATTACACGTCAAGTTTTCTTTCTATTTATCTCCTCCAAACTTTATCTAGCCATCTTATGCCAAGCTTTCCCCAATCCCACGTTTTAAACAACCATCGGATACCAAGTCTCCTCATTACACGTCAAGTTTCCTTCCTATTTATCTCCTCCAAACTTTATCTAGCCATTCCCCAATCCCACGTTTTAAACAACCATCGGATACCAAGTCTCCTCATTACACGTCAAGTTTCCTTCCTATTTATCTCCTCCAAACTTTATCTAGCCATCTTATGCCAAGCTTTCCCCAATCCCACGTTTTAAACAACCATCGAATACCAAGTCTCCTCATTACACGTCAAGTTTCCTTCCTATTTATCTCCTCCAAACTTTATCTAGCCATCTTATGCCAAGTTTTCCCCATTCCACATTTCAAACAACCATCGGATACCAAGTCTCCTATTTTTCTCCAAACTTTATCTAGCCATCTTATGCCAAGCTTTCCCCAATCCCACGTTTTAAACAACCATCGGATACCAAGTCTCCTCATTACACGTCAAGTTTCCTTCCTATTTATCTCCTCCAAACTTTATCTAGCCATCTTATGCCAAGCTTTCCCCAATCCCACGTTTTAAACAACCATCGGATACCAAGTCTCCTCATTACACGTCAAGTTTCCTTCCTATTTATCTCCAAACTTTATCTAGCCATCTTATGCCAAGTTTTCCCCAATCCCACGTTTTAAACAACCATCGGATACCAAGTCTCCTCATTACACGTCAAGTTTCCTTCCTATTTATCTCCTCCAAACTTTATCTAGCCATCTTATGCCAAGTTTTCCACAATCCAAACAACCATCGGATACCAAACAACCTCGGATACCAAGTCTCCTCATTACACGTCCTCCAAACTTTAAGTTTGCCAAGTTTTTCCCAATCCCACGTTTTAAACAACCATCGGATTAGTCTCCTCATTACACGTCAAGTTTCCTTCCTATTTATCTCCTCCAAACTTTATCTAGCCATCTTATGCCAAGTTTTCCCCAATCCCACGTTTTAAACAACCATCGGATACCAAGTCTCCTCATTACACGTCAAGTTTCCTTCCTATTTATCTCCTCCAAACTTTATCTAGCCATCTTATGCCAAGTTTTCCCAATCCCACGTTTTAAACAACCATCGAATACCAAGTCTCCTCATTACACGTCAAGTTTCCTTCCTATTTATCTCCTCCAAACTTTATCTAGCCATCTTATGCCAAGTTTTCCCCATTCCACATTTCAAACAACCATCGGATACCAAGTCTCCTCATTACACGTCAAGTTTCCTTCCTATTTATCTCCTCCAAACTTTATCTAGCCATCTTATGCCAAGCTTTCCCCAATCCCACGTTTTAAACAACCATCGAATACCAAGTCTCCTCATTACACGTCAAGTTTCCTTCCTATTTATCTCCTCCAAACTTTATCTAGCCATCTTATGCCAAGTTTTCCCCAATCCCACGTTTTAAACAACCATCGGATACCAAGTCTCCTCATTACACGTCAAGTTTCCTTCCTATTTATCTCCTCCAAACTTTATCTAGCCATCTTATGCCAAGTTTTCCCCAATCCCACGTTTTAAACAACCATCGGATACCAAGTCTCCTCATTACACGTCAAGTTTCCTTCCTATTTATCTCCTCCAAACTTTATCTAGCCATCTTATGCCAAGTTTTCCCCAATCCCACGTTTTAAACAACCATCGAATACCAAGTCTCCTCATTACACGTCAAGTTTCCTTCCTATTTATCTCCTCCAAACTTTATCTAGCCATCTTATGCCAAGTTTTCCCCAATCCCACGTTTTAAACAACCATCGGATACCAAGTCTCCTCATTACACGTCAAGTTTTCTTCCTATTTATCTCCTCCAAACTTTATCTAGCCATCTTATGCCAAGTTTTCCCCAATCCCACGTTTTAAACAACCATCGGATACCAAGTCTCCTCATTACACGTCAAGTTTTCTTCCTATTTATCTCCTCCAAACTTTATCTAGCCATCTTATGCCAAGTTTTCCCCAATCCCACGTTTTAAACAACCATCGGATACCAAGTCTCCTCATTACACGTCAAGTTTCCTTCCTATTTATCTCCTCCAAACTTTATCTAGCCATCTTATGCCAAGTTTTCCCCAATCCCACGTTTTAAACAACCATCGGATACCAAGTCTCCTCATTACACGTCAAGTTTTCTTCCTATTTATCTCCTCCAAACTTTATCTAGCCATCTTATGCCAAGTTTTCCCCAATCCCACGTTTTAAACAACCATCGGATACCAAGTCTCCTCATTACACGTCAAGTTTCCTTCCTATTTATCTCCTCCAAACTTTATCTAGCCATCTTATGCCAAGTTTTCCCCAATCCCACGTTTTAAACAACCATCGAATACCAAGTCTCCTCATTATACGTCACATTTCCTTCCTATTTATCTCCTCCCACTGTATCTAACCGTCGTATGCCAAATTTATTTTCCACGTCATCCAACCATCCTACACTCAGCCGTCCTCTCACTTCATCAAACGGATGCTAAGTGTGTCTCTCTTTTGATCTCCATTCCAAAACCAATTCCATCCTTCCAGACCGTTTAACCTCACTTAATGGTTCCCTCGTTGCCCAAGGTGTTGTTTAATAGTATTCCAAAACTTCAGGCGGTATCTCTTCCGTTAAACTTTTGTTAATGTTTATTAAAATGCATATCTAAAACGGTTAGCTTCCATTAATCAACCACTTTGTGTTTTTTATGAAAAAATATTTTAAATTATCTACTTCAGATAGTAATCAGGTACTATGCCATATTGTCGTGTCTAGTCTAGTTAGTTCTTGCCCGTTACGAATTAAAATTTGAATAAACCAAAACGGGTTTGAAAAGGCACACTGCAATCAAATTAATTACATTCACACAAAAACAATTAAATAAAATAATGTTTTCACCATAAAACGTTACTGTTGACAATATCTTAAGCCACCTCTGTAATGACGTTTAACTCAGTTTCAATATGGCGGATAAAGTGTTCGCTATAAATAAACCCATTCGACCTTGTGAATCAGACAAGGACATACAAACCGTCGCCTAGGGCAACAACACGCATGCCCGGTTTCTGATTCATGTGCGCAGATATTTCCTGAAAGTTTATGTCAACAACCGCGTGAGGTGACTAACGCCTTCACAATCCTACGTCTGGGAAAATCTAGGCTATTTCTGCGCCAAAACGTCGTGAAAACCACAAGTAATAAGTGCAACCGCCTACGCGGTAAAATTTGACGTCGCCGTCTTGCGAAACTATTGTATGAAGAAAGAAAGAAATCTCTTTATTACGTACATCTCGCGGGAATTCCAGACAATAATAATAAAACTAATACTCACAACATTTTAACGGCAACGAAATTGGCAAGGCTATTCGAAACGTGTCAAAAAACGATATTATTCGAACTGAACAGTTCTGGCATTGGCGGAAAACTGGACGGGAAGCACGTATGTAAAAAAAAGTCAACAATAGAACAGCAATTAGATGTGTAAATGTACTGAACATTTTTAGTTTGAAAGGAAAATTCTCTAAAACGTGTCTAAAACGTTTCACGGAAATTTATGTGCAGGAAAATGCAATGAAAATAATGAGGAAGAAAATTACGTATAAAACCTTGCATTGCTGTCACACTAAATTAAACTACTAAACTAACTAAAAGTGATACACACAGAAGTGAAACACACTATAGTTTCATTTTAAACTATCTGCTCTAAACTTCACAAACACATTTCACCTTACAGCCGTTAATCCTCCAATCAACCAGTTACATTCTCTCAAGTAGAATACTTTAAAGATACCGGCAGATTTCCTTTCTACCAAACAAAACAATTTTTCGTTCTTTGTATTCGCGCGCGGATTAGAATTAATCCAATCAGCTGTCAAGGCAAACCGGTATGCCTCAGGGTTCAGGCTGTTCAAGTTTAATTCACGGTATGAATATTCATAAATCAAAATCTGTCTAACTTTTATCTGAGAATGCACTCGCGAAAATTCTCCAATCCAAATGGTTTAGAAGCTTTGTTACCACTCGGAGTTGCTTTGTCAGAAAATTCCGTAGAATGAAACAATGAAATCGATCATAAATAATATAATTCTTAAGAAAAGATAACAAAAAAATATATTTCAGTAGCTTCAGTAAAGCCATAAATAATGAAGGGAAATCATTTATAAAGTTTCCGTAGCATATATATATATATATATATATATATATATATATATATATATATATATATATGTGTGTGTGTGTATATATATATATACATATATATTTATATATATATATATATATATATATATATATATATATATAACAGTAGCAAGGATAGATTAAAGGGGGACTAAGGGGCGACCGTCCGTCCCGAGACTAAAGAAGTATAAAAAATATAAAAGATCCAATTTGACTTCCTTAAAGTGGAAGTATTGCAGCTTCGAAGAAAAGAGTCAAAGAGACATCTGAGGGTTCTGAAACCCGTTACCCGATCTTAACTTTGTATGTACATATGTACGTTTGTGTACTTTGAAATGTTTGTACTGAGGGTGAGAACGGGGTTATTCAATTAGATATTTTATGTTGGTTCTCTTTTCTCTTCCTGTGTTAACTGCAACAACAGAAAGATCTTTCTCGACTCTAACATTGATCAAAATTTGGTTGAGAAACTGTTGTGTCTCTTAACTGGACTAGCTTAGGCTAATGAGGACGAGGTATCAGCATTAACGATAAGGGTAAAGCGACTGGAGTAACTGCAGCTATAGGCTTATATAAAAAGTTATAGATAGATATACTGAGAAGATTGAAGTTATATAAACTGAGTAGTTTTGCAAAAGTTTTAAAAATTAGGAATCTAAGAAAATTGATTTTTTTTTAAATGGAGTAAATTTTTACACTTATTTTACATGCGTTTTAGTCTCAAAACAGCTTAACGGTGCTAGTTTTTTAAGGTATTATTTCAAAAATTGTCATCCTCTAGGCGGCTTTTTTTAAATTTATCATCCAACCAACCCCCCCCACAAAATTGCATTAATCCGTCAGTGGCCGTGGATTCACTCTGACGAGTTTCAAAACTAAGACATTTCGGTTAGGATCGCGGTTAGTCTGGGTGGCATTGACCGGTACTGGTCGTTGTACCTCACGGTTAACGATGGCCTCTGGTTATATTCCAACAATAAACGGAATTGTTTGTACCTTGTTTATGGTGCTGTAGAGACATAGACATTCTGTCGCGGGTCACAGATAAGGCGACAATACCGTTGTACAGGATACGTCAGCAACGAAGGAATGTTTTCAGTGTTAACGGTTAATGTTTCTGGGTTTTGTCTTGTAGACTTCATACTGTCGGGGTCGCGTTCGTGTGTACTCGTAGACAGCCATACATTCTAAACTGAACAGACAAAGAATTTATTAAAAATACATTATAATGGACCGTAGGAATATTCATAAAGACAGTTGATTATATTTAGGACTGATGTTGTGTTCAGACCTTTAATCAGGGATCGCAGCGATCCAACTAGACAAATTGAACCTCCTGATTAGCTTTTGGAGCTGCCATTTGAGGCCATTGTGTAAGACCTCAAAACATGACCACGATAACTCGTTTTGGATGACCGTTAAAAATTATACTTATTTTTTTTCTTTAATCATATATAGCCTACTTTATACTTTATGCCAGTTAGACTAATGGGAAGACGGATCGGCGTTAACGAAAACTGGTTTTGTTAAGCAATGACTGGTTCAGCAATAACCAAAATATAAACACTGTATTCGCACAAGTTTTAACGATTCCTCAAGGACGTGTCCTACAGGCTGGGATTGGCACTGACAATCGCCGGACCCGAGACAATCGGGTTAGAGGTGAGACTGTGAATGCTAGCACTGCTACTGAGAACACTGTTCTGTACAGTGAGCAGTTTTAGCTCTTCAACTATCCTGCTTTTTGCTCACTGCTCAGTGTTACCAGTGCAAAGCGATAATAAAAAAATAGGCCTAACGAAAATTGTGTGAAATAAAAGTTAGCCTATTATTGCTGTTTATTCATTAGTATCATATTGTGTACTTTACTATAACTAATAATTAAGGCCTACATGTTTTATTTTCTATTAATTAAAATTAAATAAAACATCTAATAATTTTTTAAAAAATTATTATTTATAATACTTATTTTATGAATCTGGAGGTTAATATTTGTTAAATTTTGTATTTATTGCTGTTTCTCATAGACTACTGTGAATACATCTACAGGTTTTCCCTATTATTTTGATAACTATCGAAATTATTTTGTTAACTTTTATTTTAATTATAATAATATTTATTTTTAACAAAACAATTTCTAGTCAATTTAATTTCTTCTACCGATACATAATTATGTTATGTACGGTAGTTTATAATTTTGTATTATTATAACTCTTATAATTTTATATATAACCGTTATAATTTTATATCATTATTATTTTTTACACAATAAATAATGTAAATTGTCTGCACTTATTTCAGTAATTTTATAATTAACCTATATTTTCATTTTGAAATTTTGTAATAATAAATATTTTTTGTAAGAAATTTACTAGCGCAATAAAAAAGCACTGAGCAGTGAGCAGTTCAGCAATAACCAAAGTATAAACACTGTATTCGCACAAGTTTTAACGATTCCTCAAGGACGTGTCCTACAGGCTGGGATTGGCACTGACAATCGCCGGACCCGAGACAAGCGGATTAGAGGTGAGACTGTGAATGCTATCACTGCTACTGAGAACACGGCAGCACGCAAACTGTTCTCTAAACTGTGATTAAATCACTGATACTGTTCACTGTTCATTTATTTAACTGCTCAGAGCGTTCACTGCTCACATGAAAACACTCTTCAGCTCACCACTAAAGTGATTTGTTGTCAGATAGGTTTTGGAAATAACCTTCAGACATTACATGTCACACAACACTGTGGCTCTGGGAACCACAGAGCTCCTAATATAGGTCAAGGACAATGCGGCAGACGTGGATGTCCTTCGAGAAGTCTTTGTGAAGCACGACATTGCAACTCGAATCATAACAACGCGCTCATGCTGCAATCACGTAACTTCTTACCAACGTGATATACGGGGCTGTAAAACACTTCAGTTTTTTTTTATTTAAAATATCTTAACGTGCAGATAAAGTCAGTGAAATTTACGGTTGCGATAAAGATTTGCGAAGTTGTTGAAGGTTATGTTTTAAGGTATAAACATGTTGACGCAGTTCGATCTTCTAGGCAAGGGGGAAACGTTTTGGCACGGTTATAATTTACACAATCTGACGTGCTTTCTGGAAACTTTTTATTTGTTGTTTTAACAAACGTTTTAAAAAAATCATACTTGTATTACAAAAATACATAAAAATACTTACGCAAAACCAGCTTTAAACGTTTACGATTTTGAACATTATTCAGTACCTGCAATAACTGTAAAGATTTTTGGAGAATTTTTACTGGAAAAGTAGCTTTTGGATCGGTCATCATGATAAGACCTGGATCCGGGATCATTTAATGAGCACCGATCCAGACCTTTAAAACAACTTTTGGAGTGTCATTATTATAAATATAAAATATTTATTTAAAGTGTGTGTGTGGGGGGGGCGCGTGCGCGTGCGTGTGCGTGTGTGCGAGAAAGAGAATTTGTGTTTTATGCTCCAGCGTTCGCATTTTTGATCCAATTCGATTCATACTTTGCAAAAAAAATATTTTGGTAAACGTTTTGATAAGTTACCCAGACAGAAAAAACCGTTCAAAGGTTTCAAAATGGCAGTAATTTGAAAACATTTTAAACAAAACCATGTATTTCTACCCCCTTTCATAAGAATCTCATCTCACCATCGCAATCAGCGATATAACGTATATAAATTAGCAATTTAAATTTGTAATTTTCAGTTTGAACTTTTTTTTTGTACTTTTGGAAATTCCATCATGCCAGTGAGACAGTCACGTGCCCCTAAAAATGTTAGTCTTACCATTTTAACATGTACAAGTATTTAAACGACGATAATTATTTGAGAACAATGCAATCTTTAGAAACGACTTTGGAAAACAATAATATTTGCCTTCTTCAGGTACTTACAGAATGGAAACTTTAGCCTATTTTTCTAAAGTAAATTAAAAGTGGTTTATTTTTTGAAAAACAACAACAGTAATAAGAATAAGAATAAAAGATACAATCGACTGTGAAACAAGAAACGGCGAAGATGTCATTATTCAACAACAGTGTGTTTTTAATAATAATAGATGCACGTAGCTGTCTCGTCGTAAGAATTAGATTATAACAAGTTCCACAGTAAGAAAATAAAAGATTGGCAACAACTATTACTTTTTTTTTAGCTGGAATGGAGAGGACAGAAAGTCTTCCTAGTTAATGGATTCAAAATGGCCCGCAGGAAAACAGAGGTTAGTCGGGAATAGGGACAAGTAGAAGTGGATTTCTGCATTACCTAAAGCTTCAAAAATGGTATAAATAGGGACTATGCGTTCGCCACTTCAGTTGTGACCTCAGTCTTAGATAACCCACTCATAATTAGTTCCACCAGGATGTGGTCAGTAGTTGTACTATTGTGCAGACCTATTCTGGGTTGCCTTATCTTTAACGCTGTTAAGTTGGTAAACGTGTACAGCTAATGTATTATACTGCAATTAGGTTAGTTGTGTAGGCGCCTGATGTTGTTTGTCTATTAGTCATGTAGGTAGGAGTGGTGGTTTACTAAACGTTGGGCCTTTTAAAGGAAAACAAGTGTTTGGTATTACGAGGACGAACTGGAATCATATGTCAAAGATACATTTTGTGCGAAGTCTTAATGGAAGAAAATCGAATGTGAAGTATCGAAGAAACAAATTATTCTGATTAAGTATCATTTATTTACTATCTTCTACTGACTCGATTTTTGTGAAATTCAGTGTAGTTGTAAAACAAGACAACATTAATACATTAATCTTCTGGTCCTTTTACGACGCTAGAATTCGCAGTTGCTTCTAGAAACTCATTGACATGTTGGGCTCTGTCATTTCAGGCAGTCTTCATGTTCATCTTTATTTTAAACCAATCCGCTTTAACCAGTCTTCTCGTGCGGTGTCTCAGGACCTGTCCGAGAACGAGTTTCCACATAAACAACGTATCGACTAACCGATATCCCAGAATGCCACATCCATCCCTAGCGAATCAAGTATCTGTGTTCTAGATTTTCACTATCCAACTTCGGAAATCAGAAATATTGCCTATATAAAGCCTATGCGCCTGTATGAGCCTATATAGAGAGAGCTGAAGCTCATACCTGACTAATTAAAAAAACTTAACTCATGGAGTACTTAAAGAGAAGCATTTTGTTTTATTAATATGCTGGTTATCGTTCCTTTCATAGATAAACTGTTTCATCACACTCTTGAAAAGAACTTATTTATATCTCCGAAGTTTGAATGAGATGTATGTTTATCAGCAAGCTCCTTTGATCCATTTTACTTCGATTAGCCGATATCCCAGAATTCCACATCCATCCCTAACGAATTTGGCTTTTTGAATGATCCACCTTCGGAAATCACTAATATTAGGGGTCTATACAGAAATCTGAAGCTCATAGCTGACTAATTTTAAAAAAATTTAAGCTCATGGAGAATTTAAAGAGAAGCATTTTGTTTTATTAACACGCTTATCGTTTCGTTCATAGATAAACTGTTTCATCACACTCTTGAAAAGAACTTATCTCTTCAAAGTCTGAATGAGATCTATGTTTATCAGCAAGCTTCTTTGATCGATTTTCGAACTACGGAATCCTTTTTCTCATCTCTTATTTGTTAAAAAAGGCCAATTTTTCAAACTTTTTATACTACCGTTTTGAAAAAATTCCGTGTAAGAGAGCGTCTACTACTTTACTTGTGATTATAACTTGTACATCGAGTTATGCTTTATCACACGAGGTAAAAAACTGTTTAATCATAAGCTTCTTCTTTATGCCATAATCATCAATAACATTTTGTTATTTTAATTTTCCATAAATATTTCCGCAGTATTTGTTTTGTTTTATTCTTGGAAGCTTAGCTTTTTAGACGTTTTTGGGTGCCATTTTGGGTCTCTGACAAACCCTGAGTTCACCTAGTACATATTATTTACTTTTTTTTTAATCGATCGCATCTTATCCATTGCTTTGATAAACAAATGTAATAAATTATTTTCCGTTAATTTGTCTCGTTTTGAAATGATCCATAACCCTTAACTTTACTTCTAGTACTTTGACCAGCGTTTCTCCTTCAGGTCAAAACTTCTCCATAGCTCTCCGTTTTGCCAATACCTCTGTCTTGTCGCCCAATTGTTGTTTAATAAGTTAGCCAGGCTGCTCTAATCCATTCTTTGATGTATTTCGTTCTTTCAGCTTTACGCTGATCTATTTACATTTCCAACTGTTCTCGGGAAAACCCACTGCCTAAATCCGACACTCTAGCAAAACGTCCTACAAGAAGTTACTTCTGGAAATTCTGTTTTCCAATGTCTCTTTTACTTGCTTTTCTTGATTAAATCAACATTTCTGATCATCGTTCCCAACTTGTCTTTATTTTCTACTGCCTATTTCTACGTAACTGTAAAAAATCCATCTTTTTCTGTGAAGCACTATAAAAATTTTGTCATTTATAAAATTTTATCATGATACTGAATCATTGTTTTGACCAGTTTTCCAAAATCTTACACCTCCATTGTTGTACGTAACATATAACAGGAAGCTGTAACAAATGTCGTACCGGATGCTAATCAGCTACACTAGGCTACAATAATTACTCAATACCGTCAGCTGAGTCACAGCGCGCATTATTGCGTCACCGGTACGACCTCTCCAAGGTAGCTTAAGACGTGACGGTTCTGTCTGTCTGTCTGCGGTTTGGAATCCTTCGGATGCACGAACACATGACTGGAATATGAGCTGTCTTTTTATCGCCGGATTTTCATGGGCAAATGAGTATCGATTTTTTGTAACTATCGCTTCTGTACGAGCCAGACCCGAATACACTGTGTACTTGATACGTGATTTTAATAAACGCTGCAAAACTTTGAATTAACTTTCTGACATTCAACTGAATTATTCAAATGTGACCCTTAAACTTACGTGTTTTCATTTGAAAAAAGTACAACACTTGTTTTTTTGTCCTTGTTTGTGTATAAAATCACTATATTTTTGAAGCGAAGCTATTAATGTTAGTTTGGCGAGAGGACTGAATAGAAAAAAAGTCTGCCGAACGGAAGAATATAACGGAAATATGGAACGAACGAGCAAACGAATTTCATCTCTTTATTTTTGTCTTACTTTTTCTTCCTCTTTTTCGATAACAATACACGCGTTATAATATGGAAACGTTGTGTTGCTTCGGTTTCGGAATTTTCCCTTAGTTGAAGAACACGTGCACGCTGTAATCGTTTATATTACATTCGATATTAATATAAATGTTTATAATATTTGTTGTTAATATTGGTAGTTCTTAACAACATAGCATATCAGCTGTTCAACGAAATCAGCTGATGGTTACGAATTAATATAAAACAACTGATCTTTTACTATAACTACAGCAAAATAATACCTAAGCTAGGTTCGCGTATTTATTTATTTAAACAAAACAAGTTATTTGTAAACATATCTTCAAACTAATTACATATTCGTCAAAGACATACTTAACAAAAGCTTCGCTCTGTCGGTAACTGCCCGAGTTCTACACGAGTACTTTTTTGCTAATAATAATAATTTCCTTTTCCATTCCTACTTCCTGTTTTCTTTCACAGACAGTTTATTTTACTAATTTTCAAACTTATACTGTAGGTTATTTTATATCATACATTATGGTGTTGACTTTTGTTGGGTTCATACAATATTAGAAGGCCTATACTTTGGTTATAAACAGGTTGTTTAAAAAAAAAAAAAACATTCCAAAAATGAAGGACAAGTTTCCTTAGTAATAAAACGTTCACATAAACATATGTCCAAAATATTTTCATTTGCCCACTATACGTCATTTTATTTTTTAACGAAATATTTTATATCTCTGGTACAATTCGACCAACAAAATTCAAACCCGGCGTGCTTTTTTAGCTAATACAGACGCAATTGGAAATAAAATAACTAACTTTATACGCTGACCCATTTTAAAATGACGGACGTTTAAACTTTAAAACCAAAATAAATTGGTAACGGTAAATTGTAGCGACTAATGGCACGGTAACTTTTTTGTAGCCCTTTCAGTTTCCTAACGAATGGTGTAACTTTCAAAATTATGGAGCTAGTAAGACAGCAAAGCGCCGCAAATTAGTCTGTCAGGACATGCAATCAATGGCAATCATACATTCCAATAAATACACTAATCTGATATTGCACAGGTAAGTCGTGCCTTGACGGGTAAATCTGTATTTTACTTCCTCCATATAGTTTTGAAAATGATTTCTTAATTTTGATGGGGTTAGGAATTTGATGACGTGAGCAATGAATATATACAGCCACCATTATAAAAAGCTATCTCGATATTAGAGGCTAAAGTCCAAGTAGTTGGACTATCTCCCGTTACGAACGCTGCAAGCTGCAACAACAACGTGTGGGGAATTTGAGAAAATAGGCAGTACTATTATTTATATAACTGTAGTTGAACACTCTGCCGCAAGATGTCACCACCAAGGATTATCATTCTAGTACGTTTATACTCAATGACGTGAGTTGTTTTGAACGGTAATTGTGGTTATAGTTTTATTCGAATTTGCACTCCGTATAAGGAGAAAATAATGACACAATGTTTTAAATCGGCGAGTGAAGGCTGGGACACTTTGTCACTTGATATTTAAAAGCTTACTCGTGTAATGAAGAAACAATAGGTTGTTTGAACTGTCGTTAAAGGTAATAAAGACATTTTACGACTTGATCACTTAATCTATATGGCTGTACAGGCTGCGTCATAAACGCATTCCAGACAAAGCCGGTTGTACCAGAGAGTGCCGGAATTCTCGGAACCGCGAGATGCAGGAGATCCTGCCTGACCTGGCTTCTGGAAGTCCTGTGACTAAGCCGGTGTTTATATTACCTGAAGAACAAGCTGGTGATTCAGTGGTCATCTCGGGTTTACTTTTTCCGGCGTGAAAGTCGGTTTTCTGAGAAAAGGCGAATTTTATTTAAGATTGTTTTCAAGTTTAAAGTAACAAATACGATAAAGAAAGTGAATTTTCCGTTAAACGGGAAAATTTTGCAGTAACGTTTTTTTCATTATGTCACTAAGCTATAATGTCATGTTAGCTATTATGTCACTAAGCTATTTCATTATGTCATTACATGCTATTGACTTTCCATTAATAGCTCATTTCTTGACCGGTTCTTTTGAAACTACATATTTTTTAATATTTACCAAAAATATTGTATGAAAATTTCAACACACTGCTGTTTATAGAAATAAAATGGCGGCAGAAAAAACTTGTATGCCTTTTACTCTTGCAGGTTTAAATAACTGTAGAGCAACGGTTCGATTCAAATTAAAAAGGTCAATAAAATTAAAACAGAAAAGTATAACCTAAATTATTTTGAGTAGAATTTATTTGTCCTCTATAGCTGCGAAATGGTTTTTACAGTTGAGCTAAACGTAAAGTACGCATAGGCCGTTAATTAGACAATTACAGGTTGTCTTCCTAGGTGTTTATCTACCAATCAATCCAGTGATCTGATTGGTTGAGTGGAAATATTTGTTGTTGGACACGGGAAGCGTTCTAGAAAAAGTACACTCGATCTCCTGATAACCGGCATGCGTTTCATTAATCCGTTCTCCACGTAAACCACAATCACTTGGAAAAGTAGAGCTTAAACTAGATGACCAAGTCTTCTAGGCAGAGCATCGTGAAGAAAAACAAAATTAAAGTTTATAAGGGCGTTAAAGTCATTTGTTAGGCGTGTGTCATTCATTGTAATGACGCTATACACTCATTAAAAAAACACTCATTAAAATATTTTTTTAAATATTTTTCTTGGGTAGTTAAACAGCCTATCCTTGAAAGTGGGACATTTAGCCGTCCCAGCGGGACTGTCCCGCATAAAATGGAGTGTATGGTCACGTTACTGATAATTCAGTTAGGGATCGAATTTACAGAGTTTTACCAAAGCTCATTTGAAAGGTCTAATTAAGTACTTTAAAAAAGATTATGCTAATTTTCTCCGAAAAAATTCTCGTTTTTCCGTTTCTTAACGTTGAAATCTTCGAATTGGTTTACGGCAAACAAAAAATTGCCTACAGGGAGTCATAACTCGCTTAGTAAGAGTTACAACATTAAACAAAAACAATTAATTTCTTTTTTTTATAAGCTTCAATTTTGATAAGAATGATTTTTTTCATAAAACGTAAAATGTTTGAGTTATTCACGAAAAACAGTTGAAAAACGTGTTTTTCAACATTTTCAGTCACGAATAATTCGAAAAGTATTAGGTTATCGAAAAAACTTTAAAGACATTTTTTGCTTAAAATATGTTTATTTTTCGATTCCCGGGGTAATTTTGAATTTTTTAATTTTCACTCCGTAGAAGGGGTGACATTCCCGATTGGAAGCGCATATCGGCACTAAGTCTCTTTTGTTATTTGTACTATTTTATATCAACTGTCAAAATTTCAAATCAAACGATGTAGTTTTAAAGATTTCGGAACGGAAAACGTTCAGTGACTGGACTACAAGACTCGCATATAACATGCCTCTTCCTTTCTTCTCATTGGTCTACATCTTTAGTTAGGCTGTTCTATTTGATTTTAAAAAATTCAAAAAGTGAAAATAATTCACTAATGAAAATGATTAAACCTGTTCATGACAATCTATGATATTTCAAATACCAAATTTGCTACCAGCAAATTTCATTTCTAACTATCCGAATCCAACCTCTCTTTTGGCCTTGTCTCTCAACCTTGCCTTTTGGAATCTAGATTAACAATTGTTAAGTTTAGTGTTTTGCTTAACAAGTTTGTATCGCATCAGTTGATTCATTATACATAGGAACATTGTCCACTTACCTTGCTTCCCAGATTTCATCTTTCTTTATTTTTCTCTTCTAGATCAACTCTCTAGACATCTAGAATCATTAATAACAATACTAGGAAAAAATGTACAGGATTTTAAAAATCAATTGGATTACTCTGACTAAATTCCGCCGTATTCCTTCTCATTGGTTGGTGTATATCTTCAGTTAGGCTGTTCAATTTGATAATAACAATTTCAATAATTTACTAATGACGATGACTGAACCAGTTCATGTCAATATATGACATTTCAAATACTATATTTCCTATCGACAACAATTCATCTCTAACTCTCTCTTTAACCTTGTCTCTCAAAATTACTTTGCATGCGTACAATACCAGAGGCAGGGTAAACTATATAACGCGCAACACAGGACCGAATTATACGAACGTCTGCCGTCACAAGCAGGTGTGGTATTTTCCAAAGAAAATAAAAAGAGCTACATACAACCTTTCATACTTTAAAAGCTACTCTTAAGAATGGTTTTTTGTTTTTGGCCGTCTACTCTGTAGGGGAGTTTCTGACCTACAACTGCGAGAGGGACCAGAGATGCTGACGGTAAAGGATGAATGTGTGAGGGAATGTATTTCTATGTATGTTTGAACGGTGAAACAAAGGGACGTGAAATCTGTTGTGTTTCTGAGTTATACAACGTAGTTCCGCTTACCAACATCAAAGCAATCAAACTAAATATAACAGTAATTCTCTCTCGGGCCTGAAAAGGGCCGTAGCCTGTGAAAACATAATTCTCTGCCGTCAGCCAAAACTCACTTCCGACTGGTTCGAGGTGTACGCGTATCTCGAGTGTATACTAGCTAGACTAATTCACTTCTGCCCAGATACTGCTACCGGCGCATCACATCGTATCTCCCGCACACAAAAGGTTCATTCTGACTGGTGCGTTATTTCTCCAATAGAATTCTGAAAAATTTTTGTGACCGCCATAATTTCGAGTATAAATACAGGTCGAAATTATTGTTCGACAGAATAGCGAGGAGGACCACCCACTACACTACAACAATCCAGCAGTCTACCAAGACACCACAACTTGCTCGGGAGGATATAGGAGGGAACCGGCCAACAAACAACAAGCGAATTTATTTCACCATCCGGGCCAGCATGCGGCCGACCTGGTGATCGCCCGGACTACTACTTTCTCCCGCAGACTACAACATCAATAATATATTGACGCATTGTTTACAATTTCTCTTTATATTTTCCTATGCCTTTTAATAATGAAGGAGTATTATTATTATTTATAATCTTGTCTTTTTGAGATCTAGGATTGTTAAAGTTAGGTTCTTAGTTTAACAAGTCCTCCAAACAAGTTTGTATCGCATCAGCTGTTTCATTACTAGAAGCAAATTTACGGAATTTTAAAAATCAAATAGATTTCTTTGATAACGAGCCGTTCAGGTTTAACAAAATGTTTAATCTCTTATTTAATCAGTTTATCCTCACCTTTAAATGTAGAGCGGTTACGGCATACAAGCGATTCCAACTGTAACATTTTCTCAGCGTCCGTCGATATATGTCATGGTGATACGTTGTCCATGTCAAGGTTCATTGACTTCAGGCTCTACTGATACTCACATCCGGAACCGGAACTTGAAGGACATCGGTCTGCTTTTGATGAAAAACTTGCTGACTCGGTTATGTCAACGTTCTAAAACAAAAAGTCAAAACAGATTCTTTAGCGAAATATTTCATTTTGTACGATTCCCAATCACGTCCTTTGAAATACAAAATTTTGCTATTAATAATAAATGACGCCAAAATATTACACAAACTTTCTTCAAAATATAATAATAATATAATGTAATATAATATAATATAATGTAATGTAATATAATATAATACAATACAATATAATATAATAACAATATAATATACTACTATATAATACAATATAACATATTTTTTATATTGTATTATATTATATTTAATTGTTTTTCCAAAACGTCCGGCCAAAATATGAAATGGCCGATTTTGGGTTTATGATTGAAAGTTTATAACGTTTTAAAAATACGAGTTTAACTCGTAATTCAAATCAATAATTCAATTTCAAGAAAAACACATTTGTAATCTGTTTTACAACAATTTCGACAGACTTTTTCCATTAAATTTTCCTAATATTCGGTTAAACAAACACTCCAACCGTTCTTCAATTAATCAAACATGTCTCTTTATCTAGAAAACAGCTGATAAAACCATTAAGACTTAAATATGCTTTCTTAAATAAACGTTAATAGCAATTTGTCCACTCGAATATCGAGATGGGTCTGTTTGTGTTATTAATGACGAATAACAGATATTGTATTGTATTATTGAACTGTTGATTAAAAATTGCCTACTTTCTTATCATTCATTGGCTCAGAGAGAGGCCTTTACGTTCTAATAAATACAGTGATTCCAGGGGGAGGCATCAAGCAGATTTCCCGCACCCCTACGGAAGAAAATAATCGCGGCACGCAGCTGTCTCGCTGGAGCGAATTTCCAAAAGTATTTTTCTTTAACTTACCCTTTTCAAGTTCTGATTTCACTATCATAATCAGCATTAAAATCTACATACATTAGCATTTAAACTATCAAATTACGTTTAAAATACGAAAATGAACCCTGACCGCAGTTAAATTAAATCTTAATTTCAACGGTTTTGAAAATTCAAAATGCTAATTTATGCAGCGTTTAACGCTGAGTACGACGGTGAAATCGGATTAAAAAAAATAAGACAAAATGTTATGAATGTGTGTGTGTGTGTATGTGTGTGTGTGTGTGTGTGTGTGTGTGTGTGTGTGTGTGTGTGTGTGTGTGTGTGTGTGTGTGTGTGTGTGTGTGTGTGTGTGTGTGTGTGTGTGTGTGTGTGTGTGTGTGTGTGCGTGCGTGCGCGCGCACATGCGCGAACAAATTTGAAATGGATACTATTCTGAAACTGTTGAACGAATTTTGCTTTTTAAAGAACTTCGTAACAATCGATTTTTGTGCCAACACACACACACTTTAACGACCCCTCAAAACGTGATCTAGAGATAATGATAGGTGCTCATTTCACGGTCTCGGCTCTGGATGTTACCATGATGACTGCTCTAATAGCTCAGCGACCAAAAAGAAAAAATTTGAAACATTTTTTAATAATTTCTTTTTCCTACCTACGTTTCAATACACTGGTGAAAACAGATTGGAAAAGATTGTGTATTGCATGGCAACAGAGTTTATATTTAAACCGTGTTCAGTACAATGCTGCAAGTTCGTTTGCAAATGAAAATGTGTTCGTGGGAAATACGTAGATTTGGGATCGGACACTTAAACTGTAAAGTTCTTTTTTATAACTGTGTTTATACTTATTAAGCCTAAATACCAAAAAATAAACTCTTAAGTCGTTTTTTTGTAACAATAACTATTAGGAGTTGTACTAAGTCTTTGAAATTCTTACACAAATTTGGCAACACTGCCTTAAACACCTGTGTTTGGCATCAGCTGATTATGTAAATTAAGTTTCTCTTGTGACATCATTGTATGTAATCCAACTGGCTAACCTAAGTTCCAAGTTAATTAGATACAAACGATGTGAGTGTGTGTGTGTATGTGTATGTGTTTATATACATTTTTACGTATGTATCCATTTTCCTTTGTGTCTAAAAAGTATTTACGTAAAAGTCTCTATCTGTGCTTGCCACTGGAGACTAAATTGGTTTTATGGAACCGGCATTAATTTGACCGTAAACTCAGGCCAGTAGCAAACGCAAAACGAGCATGCATTTGTTTAAAACACTATGTCTACATCCGCCTATTTTTAGATTAAAAAAATGTATCATCTATATTATTTCTCGAGTCAATATCCCTTTTTCTCAACACATGCTATTCGTACAGGCATAAATGAAGAATTTTTAGAAAGATTTTTTAACCGGCTTCTGACATTGCAAAATGATTTTGCGCTAAAACTTACTGTTCGTGGAAAATTTTAACACAAAAAGACACTTTTAACTGTCATGGGCAAAACGGCATCATGGATGCGCATGCGCGGCATCACAAATCAGACAATATATTGTATATTTTACGAAGCTGACTTATTAATCACGAATAGACAATTCCATTACAAATGCCACTTTTTTGCATAACGTGCTTAGAACAATTTCAATATTTACTTAAAAAGTCATTAAATTTTGTCT
Organism: Callitettix versicolor; assembly: GCA_022606455.1. NCBI lineage: Eukaryota > Metazoa > Arthropoda > Insecta > Hemiptera > Cercopidae > Callitettix > Callitettix versicolor. The sequence continues at coordinate 40,818,678 of CM040185.1, read as the reverse complement.
TGCCTTTACATCTGCTAATTTTCATGCAAATACTGAATGAAGGAAACTTTTATAATATTCATGGTTGAATGTTTGCCCATGAGGACAAATGTGTGATGGAAAATATTACTAAAATTGAAAAACCACCAACATTGTCTTAATGTCCAACCAACTTTCATAAAGTGGTCCAAAACTCATCAACCTTTTCATAAGCTACTATGCAGTGATTGTGTTATTATACCAGAAATTCACATAAATATGTCGATTATTCCTGTTACAGATCCCGTTGGAAATGGTGCTCCGTCTGAACACCATAACAGATGAAAATCAGCTTTTCAGGGATTTCATATCGCACGACGACGGAATAGTGGGGATCGAGCCAGATTTCATTCAAGGTATGTATTTATTACGATAAACATATTTTTCCGGAAAATACACAATATTATGTTTTGATTAGCTAATAGTGATTAGGCCTAAATGCTTTCAGTGTATGTATTAGCGTAATTATTCAGCGTAATGCAGTGTTGATTTGTGTAATTATTAGCGATTTCCGTTGGAAAATGAACTTTGAAGCGGCCATGATGGTAAGACCCAGACCCGGGAAATTGAAATGATCGACGATCCTGACCTCTACAATGGCGCATAAATCGAGTTTGGTATTAGTTTATAGGCTGACCCACACAAGAAAACAGCTGAGTTTAGGACGTTATAACGTTCCAATCGGTTATTGTACAGACATTTCAGATACACCAAATTAAAGCGTGATCTTTTGTTTGTAAATCTGTGTTTATTCCATTAATATATTTTCAAACATCGACTTTATCTTATTTATATTATATTTCTGAAAGTTTGTGTGTTTGTTTGTTTGTTATTCAATCACACTTTAACCACTGGTCCAATTGAGATGAAATTTTATACGAATATGGTTTAAGTATCTGATATAAACATAGGCCTATTCCCGTTTTAAAAAAACGTCATTATACTACTTACCCAGCCCAAAATAATTATTAGTATTTAGTTTTGTAACATGTGTTAGCTGTAGTTAGGTTTAATTACTGTTTACTGGACATGATATTTAGGCACCAGAGATGGAGATATAGATCTAATCCCATTTTACAAATCTATCTGTGTTTTATTTATTGAAAAATTATTGCTTTTAATGTAACATTTTCAACTATTTTAGTTGAAATTTTTTCAAAACTGACTAATTTGTTACTTTGTGTTGAATTTTCAATATTAAATGTAAAAAATCCCTATGCAGAGTGCCAATTGTAATTTGTAATATTACAATTACTGTATATTTGTAATTAATTACAAATATTACTGTGCCAATATTTGTGTAATTACATTATATGAAAATATGGCAAATATGCAGCGTAGCATATCCTGGATTTTTCGATATTTTTGTTACTAAAATGCTTTATTATGTGTCCAAAAGCAAGAATCCAAAATATGAAAGGACGAGAAGTACGATAAAAATCGAAAATAAAAGTGAAAAACATAACCTCAAAATTGCTACCGGCGAAAATCGGTAACGTGTTGTAGATCGGTAAAACAATAAAAATACGTCTAACACGGGTTTTGGGTGATAAGAAACCCATTTTTTAAAAGAATACTGCATAACCTAACTGACACGGTTGTTAGGCCTAACACGGTGATTCGTGAAAAAACCTTTAGCTATATTTCATATCCTAACTGACACGGCTGTTAGGCCTAACACGGTGATACATGAAAAAACCTGTATATATTTTTAAAGAATACTACATAACATAACTGACACGGATGTTGGGCCTATCACGATGATGTGTGAAAAAAACCTTAATTTTTTTAGGAATACTACATAACCTAATTGACACGGTTGTTGGGCCTATCACGATGATGTGTGAAAAAAAACTTTATTTTTTTAAAAGAGTACTCAAAACTTAACTGACACGGTTGTTAGGCCTAACATGGTGATGTGTGAAAAAAAATTATATTTTTTTTAAAGAATACTCCATAAGCTATATAACATGGTTGTTAGGCCTAACGCGATGATGCATTAAAAAAAACCTATATTTATTTTTTTAAAAAGAGTACTCATAACCTAACTGACACGGTTGTTGGGCCTAATACGGTGATTCAAGAAAAAACCTTAATTTTTTTAAAAAAGTTCTCAAAAACTTAACTAACACGGTTGCTAGGCTTAACACGGTGATGCGTTAAAAAAACCTTTAATTAAAAAAAAAAAAAAAATACACCTAACCTAACTGACACGGTTGTTGGTCCTAACACGGTGATGCGTGATCTTTAATGTATATTATGATTGCGGGCAAAGCCGTGACGGATAACAGCTAATCATATTATATTTCTGAAAGTTTGTTTTTGTTTATTTGTTTGTTATTCAATCACACTTTAACTACTGGACCAAATGAGATTAAATTTGGTGTTAACACGCTTTAGGTATCTGCGATAAACACAATACTATTCCAGTTTAATTTTATAACAGTTACTTTTTAATAATATACTGTATTATTTAATACAGTATTTTATAATATACAGTATAATAATAATACTAATAATAATAATAATAATATTATTATAATAATAATATTATTGTAATAATATACAGTATTTTAATAATATACTGTATTTTATTAAAATATGACAGGACCATTTTTTAGAGTATCGAGTAGCAAAAATTTATATGCCTTGGCCGAAAACCATAAATCGTATAATATTGTATATAGAAATATATTAAAATGAAATGACCTATTGTGATTTTAAAAATCGACTATAAATTTTATTGCCTACATTATAATTGCAGGCAAAGCAGTAACGGGTAACAGTTAGTATTTCAATAAATTTACAGAAAAACACTAGTTCACGCAGTTTTTCTACTACCAGCTACTTTGAAGGTTCATAACTTTGTCAGTTTTTACTCCACAACAATGCTGTTCAAGTATGTTATGTTTCTGTCGAATTTGACCATTTGTTGACAAAAATTGAAGTTATTGTGAATTTCTTTAAAAAAGTGTTATTAGGACTTTCTGTTCAGATTTTTATTGTGTTTAATGAGTTCATTAATAGATGTCTGTAATTTTACTATCAAGACTTATGTTCTATCACATTTATGATTATTTTTGACGAGTAAAAGTAAAGTTAATTAAATGAAATTTCAGTATTAATCTGAACAATTAGCGCACCAGAATACAGTCACGTGGCACGCACTGTAGACCTCTGGCGTTATAAATAAAATTTTAAATGGAACGATTGTTACGTAGGTCTACAGCGTGAGGCACCCGACAGTACTTTGATAAGGTACAGTAGTGCAGCACAGTGGCGAATGTTACTACAATTTAATTGAACTTTCCTTTCAATAACTTTACGTTTACTCATTAAACACAATTATAAATCTGATTTAACATTGATACTAAAAATATCGCTGTAAAATTACAGACGTCTGTTAAAGAATTATTTCAATAAAATTGTTCATAACAAAATGAGCACTTTTTAAAAATAAATTCACTATAATTTCAATTTTTGTAAAAAGTCAGTTAAATCCGGCAGAAACATTAACAAATGTCTATGTCATAACATTAATGAACGGCATTGTTGTGGAATAAAAACTGGCAAAGTTATGAGCCTTTAAAGTAGCTAGTAGTAGAAAACTGCTTAAAAATAGTGTTTTTCGGTAAATTTATTGAAATATAAAATCGATGTTTGAAAATATATTAACAAAATTAACAAATTTACAGAAACAGAACAAGCTTTAATTTGGTGTATGCGAAATTTCTGTCGAGTAACCAACTGGAACGTTATAACGTCCTAAACTCAGGTGTTTAGGCAGATTTGTTCCTAAAAAAAATTCAAGAGTTTCAAAATGGTGGCTAATTTAAATTTTATAAAATTTATAACTTTTTTAAAATCTGATTTCATCTAAGTATTGAGCGTTAAAAACTGTTAAAATTAGCATTTTGAATTTTCAAAATTTGTTGAAATTAAGAAATTAAATTTGACGTTGGTCAGGGTTCATTTTCTTATTTCCAGTGCAATTTCAAACTTTAAAATTTGTAGGTTTTGATAATGATTATCATAGTGAAATCAGAATTTAAAAAAAAGATAAAAAATTACTTTTTGGAAATTTGCTTTTATCAGGACAACAAGATAGCTGTGTGCTGCAAATTATTTTATACATAACAAGACCATTTAAAATGAGGTATTGCTGTATTTGATGAGTATTTACAGTTAAAAATTGTGACATATCAATGAAAAAAATAATTGTTTTATGTCAAAATTATGTCTAAATATTCATATTTCTACATTTTAATATCAAAAGTTATTTATGTTTTATTATGTTTATTAAGTACATTTTATGTCCATTAACAGATGATCATATCAATTATTTTTTGTTCAATACAAAACTTTCTCTACTGTTGCGTATAGTGAGAATATGTAAAACTTAATATTTGATGAAAGCCATAAGATAGTACATTAGCATAATATCACTAAAACTGATAACAAAATCTTTTTACTAATTAGCCCGAACATTAAGTTTAATAAACAAATATAACACTATTACTCATATGTTTATCTCATATTTAATTGCTTTGTTTGATTATCACGTTATTGCGCTTAATCGCTTAAATCTGCTATCAAGTGATTAGTACTTATCAAGTGATTTGTACTCACTTTAATGGGTGCCTAGAGTCTGAAGAAATGTAATTGGGGCCTATGACGTTTCATGTAAGCAGTTTAATAAAAACTTTCAAATAAAACAATACATTTTGCCACACTGTTCTCCATTTTATAAGTATGTAGCGATAGTTATTTGTGCAACTAATGAACAAAGTGACACTTTTTAAACGAGAGGATAATGTTTACTAGAGTTGAAAACAGACACTTTGTATGCTAATTGCACACAAAATTTTTCCTACAGTAGTTTTTAAAAGTACAAATTTAACAATACAAGTACACAGAATGATATTATGTTATTTTAAACTTATTAAAATATCTGTTAACAAAAATACTGTCAACAAATTTAATTATTAACACAAATTATTACAGCGACGAACGTGAAAACCTTGCTTATGTATAGAAAATATTTTAACCTTATGTAATTAACACATTTTAAAACCAGAATTTACAATCTATTAACAGTTACTAATCTACTTGCCCTTTATAATATGAATGTTAACCACTGGCAGATTCATGGAGGGGCTGTAGCCCCCCTTGGAATTGGAAGCAATTAAAAAAAATATGGATTTATTAGTTACCTAATTAAGTAAAATAAAAATGCCATAACGGCATAATTTTACTCTTTATATTAAAACAGGGTTTCTATGAATCTTGCACACGCAGGTATAGCGGGACAGGTTAAAATTTTTACTTATCCTTGAAGAGAAGGGGGTAAGAAGGAATAAGTAATCACACACATATGTTAGTCAGGAGCAGATAAGTGGACACGATGAACATAAGTGTGAACAGAGAAATAGCAGACAAAATCGACCTAAACAAAATTGTTGATGAATTTGCAAAGTTGAAGAAAGAAAGTTAGAGTTTGTTATCTGAAATGAATTACCAATTAAAACCATGAATTTAGTAAAAAAGTTTACAAAATGTATTTTCATTTATTTCTTTTATAATTTTAATTTATATTAATTTCTATATTTAATTTTATGTATTCCATGTGACAGGGTCTCTCCAAAATAAACCTATTTGTACTGCAATAAATAATATTTGTTTAGATTTTATCATAATGATTTAATTAATTACCCTGAAGTAGATCTAGCTAATGTAGATAAAAATTGTTGCATATGTGGATAAAACTATTGGAAATTATAATAATATTTTATGAGTTACTAGGTTTATCTATGGGTTAGCCCCTTCCTTTTAAACTGGCTGGATCTGTCCATACATTGATATTATGTAATATAATTGGTTGTGGAAAGCTCTTTACATTTCCTGAACTGGTGTATTCCTGGTACATTCCCAGGTCCTTGTGATTTACAACTAAAATTTTATTTCACTGTCCCTGTTGCACAAGGAACAGTAAGCACAGTGAGCAAAGTTCAAGTTTGGGTTAGCAAAACAGTCCCTTTGATCACTACTTTAGAACTTCTTATTACACTTTCCATTAATTAAATCAAAAGTGCGAAAATATATTTAAGTGTTTTTAAACATCTCTAGTAGTTTTGAAATATCAAACCTCAAATTTCATTGTTCATCATTCTAAACTTTAAAGAAAAGAAAATTATGGTTTGAGAGTAACCTAAAAAAACAAAACAAACGCGATAATGGTCAGGGTATATTATTTTCAGTACTATTTCGATTTGCTCCAGAACAGAATTTTTTCATTTTGCATTTGCTACATTGATTTGAGTTACGAATATCTGTGCAAAATTTCATTAAAAGCTGTAGAATAAATTTGTAGAAATGATGGATTTTTCAGTTTTAGCTCCCGAACACGATTTTTCAAAGTTATATCAACTTATCAGTTTTCTTTGGGTATTTACGGAATATATTTTAATAAAATTTTATTAACATTTCAACTTTGAAATAACCTAATTTTAATATATTTTTTTTACCAAAAAAATAACCTAAAACCCCATTTTTTTCAGAATCTAAAAAATGGTCCTGAGAAATGAGTAAACCAGAATTAGAGCTTGTTTACCGAAAAACAAGTAAACCAGAAGCAAAACGTCTACTTTTGTGGTGCAAAAAAAAAGAAAGAAATTAGTAATCTAGAAGTAGAGCTTGTTTATCTGCTTGTGACCCCCAAATTACAGAAAAACGAACACATTGTATTCAATTGTCTATGCCCAGTTGATTCACCTACAAACTAAATCCCTCAAAACTACAATGTTATGTGAAACTACTAAACCACTCAAAATTCGGTTTTAATTACATTTACGTTACTGTTACGGGATACCATAAACACTATACCAAATTCCATCAAAATCTAAGATAAATTTTGTTCACTATTACTAAACTTTAAACTTCTTTAGTAAAAAAATGAAATGCTAACAAAAATATACCTAAAATCTAATTTTTAAAACAATGTCTCTGGCAGAACACTGCCACAGTGATCCCATTGTTAAAAAAATTAAGAAATGTTTACTGTAAATTTTTCACATGGGTACATTTTTTTAAAATTTACTGTTAAGCGCATTAAAGAAGGTTTTGATTTCAGTTGACTGGTAATTTATTACTGCTTATATAAAATTTTGAAAAAAATGTTTTACTCGCATAGGTAAGCCAGATGCATCAATTACCTACAAAGTACCATTTATATATAGGAAAATGTGTTTACTTCATTACCACTTTAAACTTATGATTAAGCAAATGTAATGTTGGGTTACAAATATGCCTAGCACACTTTTTAGTGCACTATTGGTTTTTTATTATTTTTAAAATTTTATTTTCTGCAATAGCTATTCACTGAACACACAAGTGCGTTTTATAAAATAACTTTTTTAAATAATTTCACAAAGGAATAATTAAATAATATTCCATATTATTATTATTATTGTATTTAAAAACATTGTTATTTAATTATTATTAGTAGTATGGTTATTATTTAAACACACTGTTGTGTAATGTAAATTTATAAAAATTTATTCTTTGTTTCAAGAGAGATTTGGCGGAGTACAAAACGAAGCAAGTGGGGTTGAGCGCAGTAAGTATTTAAGACCATTTTAATAATGTTAGTACAAATACTAATAATTTATTCCATTCCTACTCAAAATAATAAGGATCTTATTCTTATTAATAAAAACTTTACCAACCTCATTGCTAGAATCAGAATATATTTTATAATGAAATAAAAAAAATCATTTTAAGGTATTAAGTGGTACAATGATATCTGTGGGACGGATATAGAGTTGCATCAAATGGATTTTTATTCCAAATTGCTGCTGTGTTTTAATTAGACCTTTTCTCTAATAACAAAACGTAGAAACAGCTAATTGGTTAATGTACAAAATAATCTATCTGAATAATAATACCAGATAAACTTTAACCCTTTAAAAATATTTGAATTATGGTAGGCTACGCACTAGAAAAGTCATATGTAGAGGTAACAATAATAATGCTTTGAAAAAATACAGTATTCAATAATCATTCATGACCATATGTACATCGCATTTGTTTTGGAAGAGAAAATTATGTATTGTGGTTGCTTAATGGCTGTGTGTTAAAAATACCATGTTATTGAAAAGACCATGTCATTAAATTTTATTATGAATGAAAGAATTTCTAGGGTTACTAGAACTATCTGAAATTACAACATACAATAAAAAATATTTAGCTGTAGACAAGTTAAGCAGTTGATAATATATTTCCAGATTGAATCAAATATCATCTCTTAAAAGAATAATTCTGAAAGAAAATATTAATTGTAAAATGTAAAATTCTAAAGAGCGATTTTTGAACGTTATTATTTATTTTTATTATGTCTTGGTCATAACTATTTGCATTAGAAAAGGTGTGGCATTTTATAACTTTAAAACAAAAAATAACTGATTAGCTTCTAATAAAAAAACGTTTAGTCAGAGATGGCATATACCGAATTCGAAGGTATTCTGATTAGCTATTTGTTCAAGTGCAGACAACACATTCGAAAAACCTCTTTTATAAACACTAAAAGTACAGTAGCGATTATGTCCTGTCATTCAACTTTCTGTCTACCATACATATTAAAAAAGACAAAATAGGACAGAGCATACGAATACTTTTGATAAACATGTCGTTTGAATTAATGTTTCATGATGCCTATCTTTCCCTAAAATGGATCTTCAATACTTAAATAAATGCAAAGTTCATGCAGTACTTAGTGATGCTTGATTAAAACCTATACAATAGTAGTATTAATTATAGTTCCTTTGCTCTAACTTCCATCTTACAACAGTAGGCCTAACTAATTAACAAGTTGGAGCAATATTCATTTGAATAACTCTCAATGTTATTACTTTTACTGCCATCTAGTGGCCAGTTAAACAATTTATGAAGCATTTTAGAGACATAAAATAATCAAGAAAAAACAACTGTCCTGTTTGCTTTAACATTACTTTAATAGGTTTTTACATTATTTATATCTCATAGTACTTTCAAAATTCTTATTATGTACATTAGAGTACAGTACACAAAAAAATGAACATTATGCATTATGAACATCATACAGTACTTCTATACATGTTGTTGTAAACATATTTAAACAAAATAAACACAAATTCGTGAAATTATTTTAACCATTCTAAATAGATAATCTCAACGGTTTGTATACCAAGGGAAAATCCAGTTTCATTGCTAACAACACCAAACCAAAAATAACACTTTGGATTTTGCAAAAATAATTATAACCCTAAAATGCATGATTTTTCACACTTTTCCCCCTAATTAAATTAATATACGGTAAAATAAAAATAAAATAAATAATAAAAACATAAATATGTTTTTTGCATAATCATACCAAATTTTGTTTTTTTAGTTTGAATTAAATAAAAATGTTTAGTCACAAATATTTTAAGGTTTTCTTTATCATTTTCACTACACTAAAATGTTTTGTACACATACTGAAACGTTTAAAAGAATCTGTGAATAAACTTCTTTTAAATTTGATATTAAAAAGAATGTTTCTGGTTTAATTTGTTAATAATAAACACAATATAACTTTAATGCCACTTACCTACATATATTTTTTTCTGAATCATCCACAACACTTTTAGAATTGTTAAGTTTGTATACAATACAGTAGACTATATAACAAATTAAAAAAGTCACTATTACTTTGCATTTTATCAGCAATGGTGTTTAAATTGATTCTCAAACATGTTTAACAATAAATATGTTTAAATAAGGATTTTTGCCCTTATTTGTGAAAAACAACACCATTTATAACTCATTTTAATTAAACAAAAAAACTATATGATAAAGAAAATCACCAAACAAAAATTATTACCTCAAATAATTTTTTACAACATAAAAGTGTAGAAGACAAATAATATATTGTTAATAATTTACTCTTTTATATTGTTAATATATTATAACATTTGGTGATTATAAATTTATCAGCTGACAAGGCAAGGCCAACTTAAATCACAACTTTTTGTATACTGCATAGACCTTGAAAATTTCTCCTTAATATGATATCAATGTCATTGCTGTTGTGTTTGAGAAAAATATACTATATGATCCGTTGAAATAGAGCCGATATATCGGCTGGGTGTTTTCTTTGCAACAAAAATTGTGAACCGATACTGTTTTAAAAAATAGTTTACTAAGCAGATACCTAAGCAAAAGATTAAATAGTTTGGGAACCATGAATTTTTGATAAATGGTAATTTTATTAAATACAAAAATTATTCATTTACAAATGTTTTAGTATATGAAACCAAAAGATTTAAAAATTTTAGCAAAGCAACGTTTAAAAAAGATTTTAAATTATAATATTAGCAGGTGATTTGTTTAAAATTATTTTGCAGTTTTGAAGAGGCAAAAATTACTTTAACCATGTGCACTGCTAAATGAAACAAATCTATTGTACAGTCTCTATAAATATTCACTAAGGCCCTTTATAAATTGTTCAGCACATACTTCATCTGTTTATACTATATCCGATTTTGAAGTCTCAAAGATAGTGTACCTTTAATGTTTTAGAAGCATTGACAACAACAATCCCAAAACCAGCTGGCTGTATGCCAGAACTGCGCTCAGTGAGCCTTCAGGAGAGGAAGGAAGACTGGGAGTTTTACTTTCCCAGTTGTACAAGGATTGAACAGTGTGGAGGTTGCTGTTCACATAAACTTCTCAGTTGTCAGCCAATAGATGTAGAACAAGTGAACTACCAAGTATGTGTCCACCAAAATGCAAAGTTACTTATCACAACAGTTTATAATTTATTAATAAACATTGTATGTTGTAATTTCCTTAAATATTGGTAACATTAATTTCTGTAAAAGTAAAGCAAATCAATATATTTATGTTGTTATCAGTTATTTATTGGTTTACAGAATTGAATTATTGCATCTAATTATTTTATACAAATTTTTTATTAATAAAGTTGTAGTTTTGCACATCTAATCTGTATTTGAACATCTGAATTACAATTGCTTTTTAAAGATCAATTCATAAATTGGGCAAATGTGTTTTAGAATAGAGATCAATAGGTTTTACCCTGAACATTATTAAAAAAATTTTTTATTGTAAAGCAAGCATCTGTGTGTTTGTAACTCCTTTTAAGTTGTTTAAGTTGTTTAACTCCTTTTGAACACAGATTTTGAAAACAGTCAAAAATATAATGCTTTATATCCTATATTATATATATATATATATATATATATATATATATATATATATATATATATATATATATATAAATTCATGTTTTTCATTATATTTTACATTTAAAACATTAACTATATAGAAATGCAAACAATCAAAATAGTTTGTCCTCTATCAGAAAAAGAATCAAATGTAATATGTGTTTAAACTTTTTTATGACAAATTGTATTATTATCAATATTGCTTTATTTTAAAATTAATTTATTTAACAAAATCGTTCTACATTAGAAACTTCTAAATGAAGGTTAGAGTTGTGTAAATGAATTTAATGGTTTTATTTTTTGTGTTTAGGTGATCGTCTCACAATATCGAAATGGAAAACTTTCTTACAAGGGCAAAGAGATTGTTACAGTTGAAAAACACAACAAATGCAAGTGTGATTGCATCATGAAAGAAAAGGTATGTTTGTCAGTCATGCCTTATCTAAACAAACATTGCATTGCATATAATGTGCTTGATTAATGACTACTTTATGTAGGCTTACTGGGAAAAGTAAACAAAAAACAGATTCTTTAAATATCAGAAAACATTGCAATAACAAAAAATGATGTTTTTGGTCAATTATTGCATATCTTAAAATTTTATTTATTAGTATGCTTTGATATTTATTACGTTATTTTATTATTTTTTATTATTTTCATTGGAAAATGAACTATTCGATTAGCTATCGTTGTAATACTCAGATCCAGAACCTTGAAATGATCCTGAGCTTTCAGATTTATATACTGTATACACAGACCTGTTTACTCATATGCATTTTAGCAACGGCTCCCATTCATCCGCATCGAGCTCAAAAGCTCCTGCTTTTTTAGTAATGGATAACTTCTTATAGAAATATGTTTCCTATCAATTGTTTGAAGACAATGATATTGAAGAGAGTTATCAATGAAGAAGGCTTTCATTAAGGATAGACGTTATTTTGAGATATAATTTCAAAATGAAAAAACTGATGATGCTAAATATTTGAAACTTTTGTAAGAATAGTTGGCACTGTGCTTATCTTATTTAATGTCACAGAAGAAAGTGTTTGGTGTAATCAAAAAAATAAACTGATTTTAGAGTCAGTTTGAACATCAATGGCACACTTTTTCCGTTCATTAAAATGGAACAAACATTTTGAGCCTTCACTTGAACTTCTAAAAACAGCAAAGAAAGCAACAAATTGTGTTACAGGTTATAGACTACATAACATTTGTTTCCAATTCATTTTTATATATATATATATATATATATATATATATATATATATATATATATATATATATAATAAAATAGTCATGGTTATTATTTATACATGGAGATTCTGATTTCAGGACTGCAACCAGCTACAAGAATACCGTAAAGGTGAATGCAGATGTGTCTGTACGAATAGAGATGCTGAACAAAAATGCTCACAAGACAATGACACAAAGCTGTGGAACCCTGACAGTTGTCTGTGCGAGTGTCGGAGGACGACAGAATGTTCTACGGGGTCATACTTCAGTCAAGCAAGTTGCAGGTAAACTGTGTTCATTGCTTGGTGTAATTTTTACTTTCAAATAAATTGAATCAAAATCCCAAACAACAAATGTCAAGACAACTGTATGTAGAATTTTTAACACATTTTTTTTTTTAAATAGACTGACTGATATTCCAAAATGTAAAACAAGATTTTCAGTTTTTTTAAAATAATTTTTTGTTAATACTTAATGCTCTTTAACATTTTTATGTCATGGTAATAAAACAATACAAAAAAATCAACACATGAAAACATAATAAAATTCCTAACAAAAACATAGCTATAGTAGTGGTACAGTAGCCACAGTTTAGCAGCACTTGCAACCTTGCTCTTATTAAAGTTGTACTAGTGACATACAAAACATAATTCTGTGTAATTATAAATGCAGTGTTTGAAAGCCAAAATTTCAGGTCAATAAATATATTGGAAAAATATATTGGAAGAATATTGGAGAAATAATTCTCTTATTAGCAATTGTTAGCCTACTTTAATTTCTGTTTGTTACACTAAACGAAATTTCATGTAGTAGCTACAAAGAATTAATGTTTTTGGCACGGATTTCTCCAGCTTGCCTAGCCATATCTGAAAAAAGGTCACTTACACAGCTAAACTGTGTCAACTGTAGCAATGACAAAATGTGATTAAAATGATGCAATACTATGCTCTGACACTTCTGAAACTATACTAAAATTTAATTCAGAGTGAGGCGAAAGTCAGTCAACCACACGAATCGCCTCTTCCAAGGGACCACAGTACGAGCATCCCTCGACAGGTAGTCAGCGGTCTGTCAGTGAATCATAGTAGATAACTGCAGTACCACTATGCAACTGTTTTTAATTAAAAAATTATACTATTTGTTAACAGTGAAATTTTCAGTTCACTTTAACATGGAAGTTGTTCTTTAGAGAACTTCATAAAATATTACTACAGTGATTAATTTATTAATTTTTTTCTCTCAACATTTCCCAATTTCCTTCAGTTTGTTATCAAAACAAACAGGAAATTTCAATGTAATATTTTTTTTTTCGAATAGCCAATTTAGAGGGTACGCTTAATCAACTTCTTAGCCCATGCTTCCTTCATTTTCCTTGAATGGTTTTCTCTGTCCTCTTGCATCCACTCTCTTCCTCTCCTACATGTGGGTCTTTTAATCTCCCACAACTCAAGTTGCCGTATTGTACTTCTGAATATTGCTCTGTCTCCTATAATTTCTGAGTCTATTGCATTGTTTGCCAGACCCTTGTCTATCTCTGTAAACCAGGTTATCTTGTTCCTGTGCTTGTTTAATATTGTGAAGATCTGTTTAGTTAGTTGGGTGTTCTCTATTCTGTATATGTGTCCATAGAATTGAAGTCTTCTTTTCCTGAATACGTCTGCTATTTTTTCTATTTTGGAATAAAGCTCTCCATTTGACCTCTGTTTATATTCTAACCTTGTGTTACTCTTTGGACCCAATATTTATCGTAAAATCCTTCTCTCCATCTTTCCTATTTTCTCTACATCCTGAGCTGTATGCAGTTTAAGTGTTTCCACCGTGTAGAGGACTGCTGGCCTAACTACCATTTGGTAGTGCCTTAGTTTAGTGTTCCAGAATAGGGATTTTTTGTTGTATATGTTTTTCGTGCAAAAGTACGCTTTTTCCAGCTTGAGTAATCTGTTTTCTAGTGCTATTTTATCGCTATTGTTTTGTGTTATCCACTCTCCCAGGTATTTAGTATTATACACTCAATGTAATATAGTATTATTCATTTTTTAAAATTCTTTGAAACAATAAAAGTTGTATGCTGATACTCCAGCCATTAACATGAATAATAAATAATTCACAGACTCATGCTGCAGGTTACCTGTCATGGAATATTAGCACAATGGACTCTTGGAAGAAACGATTAGTACAATTGACTGGCTTTCAACTTTTACCTCACTCTGACTTAAACATTAATATATTCTGAAACTACATAAACCATAAATACCATCACAAAATGCTAGTTGTTTCTTACATCAACTTATTGTTTCTTATATCTTCCACACTAACAATATCTGCATGGCTTTGCCTATAAAATTCAAATGTAAATTCTCTATAAAATTCTATAAATTCTCTATAAGTAGTTGTAATTATCAGCTAAATATTTAATTTTAAAAAATCAAATTAGAAATTTTAAAATTCAGGTTCGAGGTGTTGTTTGACCTCCGCCTACCTATGTTTAAAACTTCTGCACATATGGAACAACACTTCCTTTTATTAACATAGATTTAACATGGACTTTTTGATTCTGTGACTTACATTTACTGAATCCCGAGTTTTTATTTGTTCTCATTAAAAAAAAATCATAATTATGTATAACTTTAAAATGAAGTAAATTTATAAAGTTATAAAGTAAAGTAAAAGTAAACTAAAAACTATAATTCAAGGTTCCTAGAAAATAAATGGTGCAAAAACATAACACAAACTTTCTCACTATAAATTACTTTACTGAAAAAATCCTTCTAAAAAGCTACTGACAAAAAAGACGTAAAATTCTTCGATTTACTCCTGAACTGAAAATGTCTTTCTTTCAAATTTACTACAAAGTTACAAAATTGAGTGTTTATACTTGGCCAAAATCTGATGAATCAATTTTGAGAAACTAAGTTTTCTTTTGATAGCTTGTGAAGCAGATTTTCAAGACTATATCAAAAATTTTAGTTTTATTTTTAGGTTAGGTTTTTTGGTTTCGTTTTTAGTAATTTTGTCAGGCAAAATTTGGAAAATTAAAAAATAGTCCTGAGATATAAATAAACCAAAACTAAATGCTAAAATTTCATGAAAATCAATTAGTTGAAGACCTTATGTCTGTAAATTTTGTTTACTTAATTGCTACAATGACTCAAATTATGAAACCTGATCTTGACACAGTTTTCTTTAATAGATATGTATCCCCGCAGGGGGTGCAGACTAGCTGCACCTATTAAGAGGATTTAAACGTCCCTCGCGGTACCCGAGTCTAACACACACTTATAACACTACACTTACGATTTTAATACTTTACACTCACATTTACATTTAAGGAGGCGATAAAAGCCTTAATGTGCTTTCCGCCTTAAAAAAAAAAAATATATATATGTACTTAAGTTTTTTCAAATTTTTTGAGTTCAGGGGACCTGAAAAATCCCTCAAAAATTTTTTTGTGATCACCTAACTTTTATTATACTTCATACAAAAGTAAAAAGTATAGGTAAAGAAATTTGTTACAAAGAAGTTCAAGCAATATAATAATACTTGTTATAATATTCTACTCTTCTGCTATAATATTTGAGTCCTTGACCATAAACATTGCAGTCAAATAGACTCCAGAAAATAATAATGTTGTAAACTTCGCCTAGGACATCGTAGTATGGAAAACGTAGTCCACTCTTTTGTTTGTCACATTCCCTAAGCTAGCGATGTCTCTTATTAATGTCTTCTTAAAAATTACAATACTAATAACTGATGTGTCTGTTTTAGCTGTGAGCCCATACCAGATACATACCTAGACTCGAGGTTTGGCACCGGGCCTGTACTGGTAGATGATTACGAGAGAACTAACTCAGAACGGAACAGCAACAGAAATAGGAAATGGCCACCTCGTTATATTGTGAATTAAGAAGAAAAATGCTTCTGCATTCCGGTTAATATAATTAATTAAGAATCATCTATTGAAATCATCCCATTTGTAAATTATGTACAAAATTAGAATTTTAATATTCATTGAACATTTTTTAGTTACTTTAAGGAGCTAAAATAATTGTAAATTAGTGCAATATGTTATTTATGTTGTTGTAAATATTGTACTGTTATGTTTAGCGTTTGATAAATTAATTTTAAGTTATACTGTAATAATTGTGCTGAAAGTAGAGTTGAGTGTCTTGTATGGCTTGATGTTTTATAAATTAAACCTTATTCATTGAATTATTTGACAGAACTATGTGTTTCAGAAAACACTACATAAATAATATAGTATTAATATAAAACTGAAAAAAACAACAGCTTGGCCAAAAACATTTAGAAAACATATAGTAGGCCTATTATGCAAGGTAATTACACAAAATGTTTTTTTAGTATTAAAAACCTTTTGGTTGGTAAATAGGCTACTAAGAATGAACATTTGAATTAATAAAACAATAGGATATTAGTATTGCTTGTGGCCCCCAAATTAGTTTGTCAATTCACCTAAAAACTAGACCTGTAAAAACAATGTTTTAGTTTAAATTTTAATATGCATTTTAATTATTTCACATAATGTTTCAAATGATACATTTCTTCATGATTTTTTTCTTTCAGATTTAGTTTTTTTAATGTTCTTCTGCATATTTTAGTTGCATTTGAAACACATTCTAAATTTCTTTCAGTTTGAGTAAGGAATTTGCCTCAGCGGTCATATAATTTTAACATTAATTTATAATTTCTTTGTAAACCAAGTGCCTTACTCTTATCTAATTTAGACATTAGGTTAACTTGTATTTGATTTAAAAAAGAACCATATAGGAGTCAGTAAAAAAATTCTTAGAGCACTAGACGTTCACCTTAATTACTAAATAAATATGAACAAATCATTGAAATGAACTGACTGTACCAATGGGTGAAGGACGAAGGGTGGGTTTTCACTATCTCACTACTACAAGGGCCACGAGCAGCTAGACAAACTGTAAATTCTTAGCTACTATTACTATATGGAAAAGTAGATTCATTTTATTTACCTCTATATAATACACAGTGTTCAAAAAATGAAGCAACCATGTAGGGAAATAAGACAGTTTTATTCTATCAGTTAATTATGAAAATTGTTGAAAGTGGGCTGCATTATGTGATTTATACAGCCGAATACAAAGTCGCACTTTCTTAAGCACATGTCCGAATTCCACTGTATCACTTAGTTATTAAAAATGTTTCTCATAAGGTTTAGATAACCATAAAAATTTCAAATTAGGTTTTCTTACGTTTTGAAACACTCACATTCAAAAACACTCACCAAGATATTTTTTAAAAATTCTGACCGTAAAGGTGTAAAAATAGGGCTAATGTGTAAATACAAAAACACTTTTTCTAACTTTAAAATAATTAATTGGTAGAATCAATTCTCTGATCCTACAAAAAACAATAATAAAAATTATCCCTAATAACAACACTTAAGAACAAGGCTCTCCTTAGTTGGTGTGGGCCAAGCGAGTAGAATCCCTTCGACACTAGGAGGAATTTTCTACACTACAATTGTATTATGTATACTAAGATTTAAGTGACCATAATCACTGAATATAAACAGACTAGAAATACAGCCACCATTATAGAAAGTGTGCTCGATATCAAGTAAATGGACTATCTACCGCTACAAACACTGCAAGCTGCATTTCAAGAGAAGTTTGAGAAAATAAATAGTGTTATTATCTATTTAACAGTAGTTAAACACTTTGCCACCAGCAGCGAGCGCTCACATATCTCAAGGGTTATCATTCTAGTACGTTTATATACAATGCCATAATGTAACAGTGGAAAAATGTTAATATTATTATTATAATATACATGCAAATAAAAATTTCAACTATTTGTGCTAAGGCTTTGGTTATATTTCCTCATCCATACACATACCATAAATCATTTTTGTCGGAAAGTGCTGATCTGAAGTAAAAAGTCATGTGGGAGAGCGCAAGCAGTGGGGTTCTAGTATATGTGATAACATCTTCAACTGTAGGACAAGTGAATACTGAATTTACGTATGGTTGATTCGTAACTCTGGGTAGAATGCATGTAGGGCATACAACCTTTTTGCATGTGTAGGTTTTAAGTTAGGCTTTTGAGAATGAGAATTTATCCATACTCTCAAAACGTCATGCATTGTTTTATACACGAAAATAATAGCAAATACCTGAATAAACTGTAATAATAAATAGATATTCTGTCATTAAAAACAGAATAGAGCACATTCTGGTTTGTGGTGTTACATTTTCAACAACATGGTGCTGGCCACCACTTGCATCATTACCAAGAGTAAACCTGTTTGTTAACTGTAGCAAACACTGGGAGAATATAAGCCAATCTAATCAAATCACACACACACATGGTATGTCTGTGAATGCTGCTATAACTCCGCAACCCACCCCTGCAGCCCTATGGAGGTTATATGGTATAGTAGTTCACCATCCGCAAAGAAGGCTTTGGTTTGGAACTGCAGGGGTTGGTTCTGAAGATATGCGTGTTAAATAGGGCATCGCACTAATGAATTTCTTAAGGGAAGTCAGTGAATCAGCTGACAATCAAATGCTGAAGGACAACATTTAAGTTAATATGTCTAGATTTAATAGCAAATACTTTTTAAATATCAAATAGAATTTAAAGAGATGTATATATTGTATATATATATATATATATATATATATATATATATATATATATATATATATATATATATATAAGTAAAACACAGCTGATTAGCAACATTCAATGCATCATATTTAAAACATATTTAACACTGACATGGGCTAACCAAAAAGATATTAACCCTTAATTGAAATATCTTTGTAATGCGAAACACTAGTCAAATAAAAAACAGTTAATCCAAAAACTAGAAAAGTAATACCTAAGATGAAATCAAAATAGTTCATTATTCAAAATTCATAAATTACAATGTATATAAATATTAATTAAACCAAAGAAATGCAAATAACAATTAAATTAAAATTATCGAACTATACTTATAATAGACAAAGTTCTGAAACCCGTAGTAGGCCTACATCTAACCAAGCCAAGAGAATAAAATAATTTGAAAAGAAGTTTTAGGGAATGTACAAAGTAAAACCAATGGGTGTTGACTGAACAGCAATGGAAGAAGGCAGTACCTACGCCAGGTGAAAACCAATCAGAAAGCATAACGTTACCTCAAGAAAGTAAAATATATTTTTAACTACTAATGTTATTTTTGTAAAGTGGAATGATTTTGTAATGTCCGAAATTCAATTCTAATAGTTAATGAAATATAATATTAGACACTTAAAGCGTTAAAGTAAAAAGCAATTAAGTGTGATGAAATTAAGTATTTTTTTTAATAAGGACATCTAGAATAGCATATCAAAAAAAAATTATTTTATAAGGAAACATTCAAAATTAACATATGTAACAATTACTCTCTGCCAGTACGATCACCCTGACACAAGATAAAAGATTTATATAATTTAGATAGTCAAATTATTGAACACTTTAAAAGTTAGAAATCGAATGTTTAAGTAACATTTTTAAATTACAGCCTGAAAAAATCTAAGATATTCAGCTAGTAAATAAAATAAAGAACATTGTCCAATTATGTCTATTCATGATACATCTACTCCAAAATCTCATACAAGGTCAAAACAAACTTACAAAGGATAGGCTATCATGATAATTTTGCATCCTATATTAAAACAGGTTTTGAATAGATATTTATTGCTCAGGTACCAAAATAGTGATTTGATGTTTTTTCACAAATTTTAATAGACCCTCCAATTTAATGTTCATATTTTTTTCTAGCCCCTTTCATGAAAATAATAGAATGCCACTGCTTGATGAATATTGGTGAAGGAGACAAAATATTTGTTGAGTGATTAATGTAAACATTACAGCAGCAACAACATGGCTACTGCCTTTGGCCTTCTTCCTTGCACCACACACCAACCTCACTAATGTTACTACTGTCAACTTCCAAGTCCCAACAGTCCCTGAACTCAATAAAAAGTTGTAGCAGTGGAATTTCCTTCATCGTCCACAAATAGGTTGTGACGTTAGGCGTAGTTTTACTTAAATGTTAATGTTATTATGAATAAATTTCAAGGGTTGCTATTGCACTGCGACCTTTGTATATCTATTTTGCCACCTTTCTATATTCCTCCAGTACTAGTCTAGATCTGAAGAGGATTCAAGTGGGTAACTCCTCCACGTCTAATTGGTGACATTCCTGTTCATTATTGAAGTGCTTACAGATGCTTGTTCTGCTAATTCCCTTGCAATTTGTCTTTCTCTTGACTGTTATCATGGAGGTTGTGCTCTATACGGCCAGTGTTTTGTTGTGCAATGAGATACTGCTCCTTGTTTTCACGTTCATTTATTTCAACATCATATCAACAAATAATTAACAGGTTTTGAAACAATAGGTTCTGATTTCTTTTGGGGAAAATAACTTCTCATATATTTTCTTTGAGTATTTAATGACTACATTTAAGCTAACTTAATTTTTTTTGCTCTCGTAATCTGAAAACACATACAAATTTCAAAATCATTTTTTGCATAATAATCAAACTTTTGTTATACTTTGCAATGATTAAAAAGATAATCAAAATTTAAATGACAAATATTTTTTTCTTTAAAACAATTTTCTCTAACTAAAATATACGAAAAATTTAAAAAAGTACTAATTAATCTCAAAGAAATAACACAAACAAAATGAACGGTTTGTCATATCCCTAAAAAAATGTTAAGATGATATTAAAAAAAAAGAAAATAATTTGTTTAATTCTTCAAAACCAATAATCATATTTTTCTCAAATTTTGGTCATGTATGAAAATTTACAACTCAAACCAGTATAGCAAGTTTGAAATTAATTAAATTAACAGTTTAGAAGTGAATTTAAAAAGAAACTAAGAATAAACCCTAACATTAATTTGTTTTTTTTTTAAAGTTTCCATTGAAATACTTTATACATTATAATCAAAGAGAAAGTAAATTAATTAAATTTCAATTTTTATACTACACATTACATTAACTATGAGATAACGCAATGTTTTCAATCCACAATGTTTATAACCACAATGTGTAATAAAATGAAATGATGTTTCTTTTTTTACTGCAATATCCAACCTTTAACTGGTGTTTATCTCAGTTCGCCACATCCTCTCCATAGTGGTTACATGTACAAGGAATACAGTCAGTCTATCCACCATTAAAATAGTGTCTTTTAACTTAAAGTTTTTTTCAATAAATGATGTTTCAGTGGTTATGTGTTTTAGTACTCATTTGGAATATTACTTCAAGTCAATATGTACAGTATGATGACGATGAAGAGAATTTAGCAAGTTCGAAAGAGGTAAGCAATAAAAAAGATAATGATTCGAAAAACTCACTGGGTGGTTTCCATTAGAATCTAAAGTTATTACAGCATGCAACTGTATTGCTGACGTAACGAAAGTCAATGTCCAATTGAATGTAAACATTTAAAATTAATGCAGAATTTAAACACTGTTTACAATGGTGAAACAAGATTAAAAACTTACTTATTTTTTCAAAAATGGTCCCTATTTTTAATTTGAAACTGTTAAACAGATATAAACATTTTAACTCCTTCAAAAGTGATGTAAAAATCAGGATTGGTGTTAATTTCAAAGTCCTGACTCTGAATATTATCATGATGGATATACACTAATAAACCTGTACATTCTTTTGTGAATGTTTTGTCAGTTACCGCTGGTGGATTGGCAATCAAGGGAATTTTTAATGAAGAATTTTTCTATCAATAACTAAAGATTTATTGTTCAACATTTCAATTATTGTTTTATATTTTCACTATATTGTAGAAAGTGTAGTAATAAAAACATTGATTTCACGGAAGGTCCCTAAAATTCTACAAGGACGTATTTTTTTCTACTACAGATAGGTTGAGGATACGATCTGTCTTTTCTCAGAAACTTGAAAGTCAACTAAATATGTTCAAAAATTACTTAAATAGAAAGAGACAGCATCAAATTCACATTCAAAGGATATAGGTATATCTTTTGTCACATCTTCTGAGTTAAAAAGAGCTGTTTTGAATATTATTTCATTTTTGCCTATTCTGATTGTTAATATTCAAACTTGCCTATTTAATTTTTGCTTATTCTGACTGGTTATATTATTATAACTGAAGTGTTATTAATTATATAAGTTATTACTTAAGGTACTAGTGGAGAATAGCGTACCTATCATTATCCAAGATTTTTTTTTTTAAATGTATGCTATTTTGAATATTATGATTTTTTCCTCAAAATTGTTGCAGTAGTGATTTTTTGAAAATTGCTAGTTGTACAAAATAAGGCAGTTTTCAACAATTGCTTTTTTTGCCTGAAGTATTAGTTTTATATCAGATCAAATGTAAGATTTCTTACTAATAGTACAAATATTGCATAACTATACTTTAGCATTTATATAGTCAGTTTATAATACCTTGATAGAAATTTTATTACTTCTTTAAAATATTTTACATAAATATTATTTAAACTATATTATGTTATTTATAAGCTAAAGAAATATTTTATTCAGTACAGTTAACGAATTTGTCACTACAAGCGGAAATCATGTTTTTGTATTACATATTTTAGTTTTTAAAATTTTTAAAGATTCATTTAATAACTTTCAAGCAATAATACTTTTTTACAAAACTGTATTAGTTATGTCCTTGTCATTTTTTTAAAAATAAGTTTCTATTGTTTTCACTGAAAATGTATTAATTATGAAATAAGAAACCAGATAGCCATTCAAAGGAATGAATCGCAAAACAGATAGCCTCTGGAATAAATCGTAAACACACCTCAACATGAAAAAGGTTTTACAAATTTTAGTGGAATAAAAATAACATTCTCAAAATTATAAAAAGTTTAATAAAAGTTTTAAAAAATTGTAATTTGTATTATACGGTGATAAATCTTACATTTATATCTGACATAAAACTTAATATTTTACACAAGGAAAGCAATTTTTAAAGTAGATATCTTATGCCTTACAACTTGCAATTTTCAAAAAAAATCACTACAATGACAATTTTTGAGTTCTCATCAAAAAATTGTTCACCATAATATTCAGAATAACGTATATTAAAATAAATAAATATATATATATATATATATATATATATATATATATATATATTCATCCATCAGCTTCTAAATTAACATCTTTGCAAAAAAACTGATGCCCAATAAGACCTTTAGTAAATTTTACCAATGCACCCACCTACAAATTATCAAAAATCTAAGACTAAATATTAAGTGGTATAACTTTTAACTAAGTTTATACTGTAAAAAACAGCTTAAATCTCATTCAAAAATTAATAATGTAGAAACAGATAAATACAGTACACTTGTATCATTCGATGTAGCAAAATTTGTATACCAATGTCCCAATAACAGAAACTGTACACATTATAAACGAGAATATGTATCATAAAAAGTAATTATGAGTATCATACAAAAAACTAAATTTCAACACAATCTGTCTCTTCCCAGGAAATGAAAGCCAACTAAACATGTTCAACAATTATTTAAATCGTATACACTGTCACTTAAATTTACTAGCCAATTGGAAAAAAGACAGAAGCATTACTTCTCTGGATTTGACTACTACTACAGGCAGCTTCAAATTCACATTCTAAGTGTACAACTAATATTATGAAAATAAATATTGTAATGGTAGCCTACAGAAGTGTAGCATACATTCCATGCAACCATATAACCAAAAAATGTCAGCAACTTCATACACAGAACAATTAATGTACCGATGAACACGCTTTACTTCCACAACAATAAAATATATATATATATATATATATATATATATATATATATATATATATACGAGGGTTGATCAAATATAAACGAGACTGATTTTTTTAAAAATTTATTGCTTACTTACAAATTATTCTTGATACAACTTATTTTTCTACATAGTCTCCGCATGAGTAACACATTTTTCCCACGGATTGGAAGTTTTTAATTCCATCTTCGTAAAAAGTTCTCGGCGTTCATTGAGCCATTGGAGCACGAAGGTCTCCACCGCAGAATCGTCTTGAAACGCTGGCCTCAAGCGCCTCTTTGAGTGGCCCAAACAGGTGATAGTCGCAGGGTGATAAGTCTGGACTGTATGGGGGATGTTCCATTGGTTCCCAGCCAATTTGATCGAGTTTAAGCCTCGTAGCGTTCGCCGAATGTGGTCGGGCATTATCGTGAAGAAGAATGACGTTTCTCGCCGGTTTAGATTTCCTTTTCCTACGAAAAGACTGTTTTGCGGCCTCTAAAACATCGCAATAATATTGTGCATTTATTGTGCGTCGTTGATGGAGGAAATCGACGTGAAAGGCGCCTTGATTGTCGAAAAATACAGTGGCCATTACCTTCAAGTCAGTGGGCGACGATCATGGCTGAGGTTTTCTACTGCTTCCCGTCCTTCGGCGAATTCCTTGTGCCAAGCAAAAACGCGAGCTCTTGACAGGGTCCTGTCCCCGTATTTAGCCGTCAATCTACGAAAGATTTCAGTCGGATTGACCCCCTCCTTGGCCAAAAACTTAATAATAATTCTCTGCTCCACGGAAACGTGCACTTCACTCTCACTCATTGTATAGTTTTATACTGAAGGGTCCGAACAGAAATGTTGCCCGTCTACGCACGTCCCAAACCTCCCAGGCTACCTGAAACCCCACCCTTTAGAGTTCAATGTCCAACGGAAAAGTTTTTAGAAAGTCAGTCTCGTTTATATTTGATCAACCCTCGTATATATATATATATATATATATATATATATATATATATATATATATATATATATATATCAATACCACGGATTACTGGACATGTCATAAAAAAAATACTTAATAAGCAAAGTTACATTTTCACTTTCAAGATGCAGAATAACTTGAATAAAATATTAAAACTGAAAAATAAAGAAGACTCTCAGCGCAATATTTTGTATAAAATAACCTGCAAAAACTGCACGAAACATATTACATCAGCCAAATGGGAAGATCATTTAAAACCAGATTCAAGGAATACCTAACAGAAATCTCAACACATTTAACTCCAAAAAATATGCAGAATCCTCATAGAAACTGGCCATAGTTATTCTAATATACAACCTCTGAAGGTCCAGTAATTAATGTTATGTAGGGATACCAGATATAAACAGACCATTATAGACTCAAATTCCTTGTTAAATGAAAAAAAAAAATTTTTCAGTCCAATACCATATTCATTAGGATTACTAAATTAAACCCCTTCAATCAGGAGATTAGAACCCCCATAGCACAAGACCATTAGTACTAACCAGGTACAAGAAAACTTAAATATATGACTATAAGAGTATGTTACTAATTTGTTCACCGAGTGTTGTTCTTTATCAATATGTTTTGTGTAATGTTATTATTTAAACATTGATGACCATTACAAAAATAGGCAAAATGATTGTTACTAGATAAATGGTTAAACATGACTGCGGGCAGTACAAAATAAGGTATTTATAAGTTTTTTATGTCGGCAATCTGCAAAAATTTTGACATGTATGTATTGTACACATAAATAAAACCTTTATCAACAAATTTCTTTTCAAAATTTTTTTGGTAAAAACTCCTCTAAAAATTAACAAAAACATTTTTTCTTAATTGGTGAATCTATTTTCCTTTAGATTTCGATCAAATCTATTCCTCAAAGTTTGCCTACGCTTGTCGGCATGATGTTTCATAAGACCACAGTTAAACTACAAAACAATTTTTTTCTTCTATGTATTGTCTAGAGCAACAGACCCCAAACTGTGGGTTGTGACCCACTATAGTAGGTAACAAAAGGGCAGAAGACTTAAAACTTTCGCAAAAAAACTTTCAACTGCAAAAAATTGAACATACCTCAAGAAATATTGTGTAATTCCACAAAAACTGCTTAACCGGCAACTGTAAAGATACAAACAAAACAGATATGAATGAGTATGGAAAATAAAATGAAATAAAAAACTCTTCATATATTGTGTGTAATAATTACACTTCATCAGAAGAAAAGATAAAAGGAGATAAAGATAAATTTAAGATAAATGTGAATTAAAATGTGTTAATTTACACATTTCCTTAACACCATGTGATTTTTTCTTCTGATGACGTATAATTATTAGACACAAACAAAATACAGTTTTTTTAAAATTTTTTGTCCTGTTTTTCTAATATAAAATTTTATATATATATATATATATATACATACATACATATACAAGCACACGTATATGTTATGATGGGTCACGAAACCAAATTTCAGGCTCAAGATGGGTCCCATGATAAAAAATTCTGGAAACCCCACTGGTCTAGAGTGATTATCAGCTCAGAAGCTATGATCAAGACATATCTAAATAACTTGAGTTTTTCCTTAGGTTATTAGATAGGAATTCATAATTTTTTTTCCTAAAAAATTTTTCTCATTAACTGAAACCGTAGGTCATAAATTGAAACAGTAATTCAAACTTTATAGCTCAAAACAATACTTGAAATTTGAAAAAAGCATGGTTGGTACTTATCTTGAAGAAAATACTAAAATAAGCCCAGATTACTGACGTACGAATCGTTTAGCTAATTCTAGCCTTCTTGTGAATCTTATTCTAAGTAATTTAATTAACTGAATATGGAGTTTGTACCTGATTTATTCAGTTAATATAAAAAATCAAACTCTACACAATCAATTTACTTACAAGCATATTTTCCAGATTCCTCTTGATTTACTTAGTCGTCTCAACAGCATTACCAACATGAGCGAGCTGCTAGGAACCATTGTTGAAGCAGATGATTATGACACAGAATTGTTATACAATAATTACCCAGAAGTTTTATCAGGTAAACTAATCTACAAGAAAACTAAAGGTTTTCTAAAAAATATATATAGTAAAATTACTAGAATCAATTAACTGAATTCAATTCCCCTATTTAAGGGTAAGTACAGTTGAATTATTACGTGAACTGATGGGTAAATTGAGCAGAAGACAAATTGAGACCGCATGCGCCACCTCAATTCAATAATTTTTGCTTTGTAACTTAATAACATCATCCACGCTTTCTAGATCTTATATACATTTCTAAAAACATTTACCAACAGAATGAGATAAAAGAAAATTATGAAACAGATTGTCAGCTCAAATTGTGACCAATTCATATCTAAATAACTTTTTGAGTTTTTCCTCAAGTAATTAAATAGCAATTAATAAATGTTTTCTTAAAAAATTAAAGATTTTAAAGACAGAGGAAAACACTAACTATTTGAATGTATATTGGCTTTTAAATAACATTTTGATCACAAATTCTACACACAAAATATTTATTATTCATTTATAATAAATATTTCACTTAACGAATATAATATTCCTGAACATATTTAAATGTATTTAGCTAGGATAATAGCCCATTTCTGTACTTGGATACTGATTGTTTCTTCTTATGTCATCTTCAATGTTTACAGAACAAATGGTTTGGTTTTATCATTAGAGGTTTACTTAGTTAAACTGAAGTCACATGACTGACAGGAAATGGACACAGTGGCCAGACATGATAATGTCACCAGTATCATTTCTCTGTATGCAGTAAATTATGTTATTAGTATAGATTGTTCTGTCAATGTATAAGGTGATTAAAAGAAACAGGAAACCATAACTTACTATTATTAAATCAAAATGTAGTTTTATTTACTGGAAAATTTGGAAGTGTTTCAAAGCAATAATAATTAGTTTTGAAGATAATTTAAATAACTACACAAATTTATTTGTTTAAAGTAAGTATTTATTTATTTATTTAGCTATAAATACATCATTCCTAGGAGATACAATGTACCCTTAAAGAGAGTGGCATACCCCTCTGTGATCGGAAGCTAAAACTTATAAACTAACACTTAAAACAAAAGGGATATTTATGCTACACAGTGCAAAGAAAAGCTAAATAATATATATATATATATATATATATATATATATATATGTGTGTGTGTGTGTGTGTGTATGTATGTATGTATATATAGCTAACCAGTAGTCATTTTAAATAATTCATTTCATGGATTTTTAATTTTATTTGTAAAATACAATTTGTTTATATAACTATTAATCAGGTTATTATTACCTCAATCACCATAAGTAATTAATAATTAATTAATATATTTACCGAGGTAAATAATAATTACCTTAATTAGGTATATAATATTAATTCCGGTACAACCTTTATAAAGTTTTCCACTACATATTTTGACTTTGTAATGCTCTCCAATTATCTATACATGTAACTGGACAAAATTCTGCAGTCATCTGTGCAGTAGGTATGCATAAATCAGTCTTATTCTCTCTGAGTGTTTGTTCAATTTTTAATACAGTTGATAATCACCAAAACATTACTTACTACATTTGAATTAAACCATCTGCCCTAACACTAATGTCATTAATTTTCCGGATCATTTTACCATGTGCAGCGTAAGGAGTTTAAAAACAACTAACAATCATGAGCAGTCAGCTACTTGTTATGTTTACGCAACATCAACTAATGTTGCAACATAATTAGCAAGTATAGTAAGACCTACCCGGACTAACACGGTGCTGGATGATCTGGATATCAGACAGAAAAATCCAAATTGATACAATTGAATTGATTATAAGGTGTGATAATGTTTGTTTAAGTTTATGTCATAAATCACCTGCAAAATGCAAAATGACGTACAACTGTTCTGAATGCATTGCAGCACAAGACTGAAGTTGAAGTTGATTGATTGTTAAAACATAATATTGGTAATCATAATATTGTTGGCACATTTTAATTATAGTGTAGTTCATACGTTTTATTTACATGATATAAAAAAATTATAAAAAAGTAATTTCAATAAAACAACTGCTGTTTATACAGTACAATATAAGTTTTAGTCAGGAAAAAGTAACTGTAAATATTACTGCACTACTACTGAACTTGAAAACATGGCACACTACTATTAGTCTTAAAAATATAACATCCCAATAATTGAGCTGGATATCAGAGGGTAAAAGGGTTTACTGTACTTACCATACTTATACTATAATTATTATATTGTTGCCATCAAATAAAAATATTTGATACTGATATCCAGATGAAACTGATTAATTTGAAATTCTAATTCAAAGTACTCTGCAGTCTCTACAGAACGCAGTAGTAAATGTTTAAAATTTGTCAGTATTTTAAAGTGAAATTTACAAACATAAATATGTAGCTATGTAGAAATTTAAAAAAAAGCGCATAATTTGTTTTTGGTAAGGATATTCTTTGCTTTTTCTTGAAATACAACTGGACATCCCAACAATCTGACCTAACCTACATATGTGCCTTCTTCTTTCTTTACCTGCTCAGCGGAAGTGGCAAATCACTGTTAGTTGTACACATTGTTCCTTGAACATCATCAAAACTAAATGCATATTATGAAAAATGACATCGTCTGAAAACATTTACAAAAATAATCATTGTTACCAGTTATTGTATTTTATGAACTACAAGACTCACTTTTTTTCTTCAAAAAATTGCCGCCAAAATTCAGGTGCGTCTTATACCTGAAATACATACTTCAAAAGTAATATAAAACTGCCCAGTGTTTGATTTGAAATTTCCGCCAGTCTTAAAAATGCCCACATATGCTGTGGGAAACCTATCTCTACCTGGCAACATTGGATTTAACTGGCAGAAGCAGTGCACCAATGCGACAAACAAGAGTTGCGGGGATTTACAAGCTTGGTAACACTGTCTCCCACCAATCTTGCCATCACAAACCCAGAACATTGTCTAGCCTATGATGTGTCATTGCAGTCTACGGTGTCATGAAGTTGAATTGAAAATGATTTGTGTCATCGGTAAAAGTACAATATTTTTGTTAGTAACTAGTTTCGTAAGAGAAAAAAATAAAAGGTACTCATATGATGTGGGCCATTAATTGAAAGTAATAGCATATGCAGAAGAACATGGAAACAGAACAGCTGAGCGACATTTGGCCTCCACCATCAGAAAAAACTATTCACAATTGACGGGCTAGCAAAGAACTGAAAAAAATGAGGAAGACTAAGTGTGCAAGTAGAGGATCAAATGCAAAATGGCCAAAACAAGAATCCCTTGAAATGGATTCAGGGGCACCATCAAAATGGCATTAGAATTAATACAGAAATTATTCAAATACACGCTAGTATGTTTAGATGACAGTTTTCAAGGATTTTAAAGGTCAGTTTGGTTTTATAAACTAGGAATTTTTTTAGACTGGTTTTTCAATCTAAAAATACAAATGGTAAAAGTTATTTTTAAAAAATTGCTTAAAAATTAAGATGCATCTTATAGCCTGTAGCATCTTATAGTCTGTAAAATATGGTATTCAAATTTTGAATCATTTTATAAATGAACATGAAAAGGTTATGCATAATATGACACACAGGATAGATTTATCAACTAAAACATTTATTAAAACAAATAACATTTCAGTATTTTTTGTGTCTGATTCTCATTATGAGACTCATTATGGATAATACTTAAAATAAAACTTTCTACAAACTTTTTTTAAAGCTATACTTATTTAACTAAGACTCAAAATATTTTGATTATAACATAAAAATCTCTTTCTTCCTATTTTTTTTGACTTTTCAAAGTAACAAATGCTTGAAGCCTCGACAAAACTACTCATGCTCCTAATGAAAACTACTGTTAAATGGGTTGAAACGCCAGTGATAATGTTAGATATAACAAAAGGAAAAAAAATTAAATAACATTCGCTGGCAAAATTAATTTCTCAGTGATGTCACCTAAAGAATTATAGGTTTGAAAAGAATTAAAATTTAATGCTTATGGTCTAATTTGAACGTGCTTTTTACAATATATTTTAGGCTTTTCTACACATTATTAAAAATACTAAACTAATTAGTAATATCCTTTGGTTGACACAAAACAACTATTTACCTAATTTTTACAAAATTTAACAATGATTCTGCAAAAAATAAAAACAAAATTTTAAAACTAAAAGGCAAATTACATATTAACTGTGTAGGTAAACCTAATATTGCAACACGAAGAATTTTACCATACCTATATTAGCTATCAGTCAGGCTTGAATTCATTATTTAATGAACGTTTACAACTATTCAACCCCTTGTATACAACTAACTTGACCATTCTGTTGGAGTAAGCAATAATTATATGCTTAATTTTTTTCTCATGTACCACACTGTTTCCTTTTTCAAAAGATTGTTTATGTAAAAATTTCAAAGTTCCTTTTATTTTAAAGAAATTCAAAGCTTGGCTTTCATCCAAATCAAAATCGCCTAAAGTCTTTATTCTTGGAGCATTCATAATCGACTTGTCATAAGGAATAGATCTACCTGGCGGAGTTTTACTGATTCCCCAACCGTCTCCTTGACCGCATTCTACCAAAACTGGTTCTTTTTCTACAGTTATTTCTTCAGGCTTTGCTTGTTGTTTTCTCGATTTTACTTTTAAACAACGATGTCTGATAGGAGGACAACTTTTGATTGAATCGATTGAATGCGACGGCTGATCAATATGTTCTCTGACGAACGATCTAATCTGTTTTATGCCTATGAAACATCGGCCGAACCAATCCAAAATGGCATCTTCGTGTAAAACTGATGACCAATCTTGACTGTGATTATCCATTAAGGCGAAAAATGCTTTAGTGAGTGGATCTATAACATCACCTTCCATCTAAAATAATGCACACAAGATTACTTGCATTAGATAAAATTCATTTCAATTTCTCATTATACAAAGAATATAAAAATTAGAGGATCTAAAATTTTGAAGTTTTAATGGATATTTGTTTTCAGGTTTTCTAAGTCAAGACAGTGTTTTTTTGTCAAAAAAACTTTTAAAAACTGGATTTTCTGCAAACAATACATGCTAGATTTTACTGAAATATGTCAATTAGTTTCCAGCGATGTGTACAGATACAAAAAGCTAGACAGACACCTAATTAAAAAATCATCCCCACTTTTTTTTCTTACTTGGAGGATCTTAAAACATAAAGAATGATTTTTTCAAGAACACTATACTTTCTGTATACTTCATATAATGACAAAGTACTTCATATTTTGCTTAATGTGGTCAGACATATTATTAACAAAATTCTAGCAATACAGAAAAGATTTTTTTGTACCTAAGATGCAACGGGGCAACATGAAAGTCATTTTTGCCCTTGTATTGTAATTACGAGTTTCTACATTTTGCTGAGAAATAAAGCTACCTGTAAAATCTAATAAGAAAGTTTCCAACAAATAGATTGTTGGAAAAGTAGATAGCATATATTATTGTTTTTAAAAATATCTACATGAACAAGTATGTTTCAGATTGAAAAATTCTAATTATTTTCCTGGCATTTAAAAACTCAGGTAGTAGTAGTTGGATTTATACATCATACAGACACACACGAGTGCGTGCTCTCTCTCACACACACACACACACACATACTTCATATTTAAAATAGATATTGAAATTTGGCAGTAGAACATGGGAAATGTGTCTTTTCCACAAATTTTACTTAAACATCTTTTATATAAAAAGACTACTGCTTAGACTAATGTTTGTTGTTTTCTACAAACGTTATCAATATGTGGTTGCCAAGTGAGACAACAGACAACCACAAGATATAAGAATTTGGCAAAGTGAGTTTCCCCAAAATCTTCATGACCTATATAATTGCCAGGTATGATAAAACAATTTGATATTAAACATGGTACATAAAATGCTTTTTGTAAAAACTTACGTTTGTTATCCAGTATAATTCATTCAACCATTTCAAAATAATGAGCATTTAAAATTTTAAATTCACAACTTGTTTATCATTAAAAAAAATTGATTTCATCATGAATTTTCAGTGAAATTTAAAAAAATGTTAATACGTATTAACATACAAAATTAAAATGTAATTCATATTTTTGTTGAAAAGCCCAAAAAATGTTCACATATTACAAAGTTGGTTTACGTGATGTTAATAAACTTAATTAGTTTTTGAAAATTTGTTTCCATAATCAGCTACAGGCTGTAAGCTGACTGTAATTATTAAATTATACGAATGACAAGGTCATAAAATCAACTTATACTCACAAAAACACATCCAACTTTTGAATAATTTGACATCCCCTGAACCACCAGCATTATAAGCAGTGGTGAGTAGTTCAATTGTTTAATCATTAATTACAGTTGATTTGTTGAAATAAAAAAAAATGTATTTTCAATTTAATTCTAACAAAAACTTTTGTCTCTTCTGGAACAACGAAACATAAAGTTAAAATTTTGTAGCTTTCCATTATATTACAGAAAAAACAAATGTATAACAACAACAACAACAATAATGCGTACAAAAGTGTAAGTTATTAGATCAAGTTGCTAGGAACTGAATCATACAAAATTCGTGGAAGCCTTGACAGATATTTAGTATAACTTTGTATAATTTTTGACAATTCTCATATTGTGACAAGGCTTAAACAAACAATGCATAAACTACTCCTATTCAATTGAATTATTTAAAAGGATATCAAATACAGTTCTTAACATTAACTTAAAATGTTATGATTTTGACAGCTATCAACAATTATAACAAATGAAAAATCTAGTATGAAGGAAAAAACATAATTTATCAAAATCGGCTCAACAGCATTTGTCTGATCAAAGTTTTGTCAGTTCAAAAAAGCCAATGACAAGGCTGCATATCAAATTTGAAAGAAAATAATACTGTTCTAGATTAAATCAAAAAACAAAAAAAACACTGTCTACAACAGTTGTCGAAGTATTTTTTACTGAAAATAGAGTCCTATTTGTTTTATTGCTCCAACAAATTAATTGAAAATTGTTAGCGCTAATTTTAAGAAATTCTGATTTTAGGTAATTTTAAAAGGCCCTTCCTTAGAAGAAAAGGTTTAAACAAAACATTTGGAAAACTATAAATGATCCGGAAACTTAAACAGGAAGCATGGCAAATTTGATTGAAACTATTAAAACAGTTTAATATCTGGCAATGTCTACTCTTTTTAACTCAGAAGGCCTGAAAACAGTTTTTATCCAACAAAGTTTCAAAACACATATTTTCTATATAGCCTACTTTGTATTTTGAATGAGAAAGTATAAATTGTTGGTATTTTGTTATTTTTTTACAAGTCTACAAAGTAAAATAAATCCTATATTTCATACTGTAGTCAAAACTAAACTAATAAATTGTCCGTTTTTTCCAGATGATGTCAACAATCATGAAGGCATTCGTGAAAAAAGAACAGGTTAGTACTGTTCATTACTGTCAGTCTGCAATATCCAGAAACTATGTTATTACTGCAATAATTCTCACAACAAGATTAACCCATGCACTAGGAAGAATACTACATTGTGGCCAACTCCCACTACCACACAACTTGTATTATATGCTGCTTGCTAGGTCCTCTCAGCTTGAGTGGTCGCTACTAGCTTGGCTACTATCCAGACAGCTGGATGTCACTCGCCTTGGAATTTTTTTTTGTTCATCAACCTAACAATGCTTTATAATCTACTGCCAGATTCAATTAAAAAGAACCTCCTTCACAATGTTCAAAAAAAGAATAAAGTTTTTGCTGTTTCTGAAAATATCTTCTTCCGTGAACGATTATGAATTCCAGTCATGATATATCAAGAGTTAAATTTGTTTGACATTAAGTTCTTATGTATGTAAAATTGTTGCTGTTAAGTTATTAAGTACTAATTTGTTATTTTTTTTGTGTTATTACAAAAGTATTTTATGTATCTTTTATTGTTGATCTGACATATACAAATGTACTCTTTGTCAAAAACGATGAATAAATAAGTGAAATGAAATGGGTAGATATATAAAGTCATTTAATGAAGAAATACATCAAATCATTTAAGTAAACTTGTGTACTGAAAATATAATAATGTTTTTTACAGTATTATTTCAGGTGTGTAACTAAAATATTATATTAAAAAAATGTTTAGTATAGTGCATACTATAATTTTTTTTTAAATCGCTAAATATAAACCTTGGACTATCATTGGGGTTTTATTTTTTATTTACCCTTGAACCATAAGTTTTTAATTTAAAATTTGATATACTAAGTTATTTCATGAATCTTTATGTTTTAGCAAACAAGCTGCACACTGTGACACAGCACAGTTAGATATAACCACGTTTGTTTTGCAAAGGAAGGAAAGTATACCAGTATTGTTGTCTTAGATCACCTCTAATTCCAGCACTGTACAGTGAAAATGAAATCACTTAAACAGACAATGTCTTACAGTGCATTAGCACTCATTGTGGGCCAACTGAGTTTTCGTGTTTTACAAGACGAAACGTTCAGCAGTTTCAACCAACATTGATCGTTTCAAGAAGTCTAGTTTGCAGGTGAACCAACATCCTTTATTTATGAGCGAATAGACCCACCACACATAACTCTGTGGAACCCATAAGCAGTGTATTGCAACAGACTGTGGGGACGCTAATTAGGCCTAACCAACCTGTGATGGTGAAATGGATCTCAGAATCAGCAAGGCTGTCTATTCAGGAGATTAAACCCAGAAATACAACCCTCAGAGGAAAAAGCTTGAAAATCAGTTACAGTATGAGTACTTCAAGAGGCTGATATCTGACGGGATTATCCTGTAGGCAGAAGCAAAGGGAAAACCCAGCTAAAATGATAGGGTGGATGGAAAACTGTGATTGGAGGGTTTTCAGCTAAAATTTCAATTGAAAATGGTTCCTCTACATTGAAAACAGTTGGTCTAAATGGATCTATGTAGAAGGCAACTCAGAAAAACCACCGAGCTAAAATAGTGAATGCTATATGATTTGAGGTACAGAGTAGGATATTTACTATAGAGAAACTATGGTAAAGGGAGAAAACTGAAGGTCACATAACCAATAGTTGTAAGGCTCTTGCTAGCAGGAGGAAAAGAGTGTTTGGTTTCCATGATACCTTCTAAATAAGCTAGTCAATAGGCCGCTCAAATTCACTGAGAGAACCAATCTACTGAACTGAATCTCAGCTGCACTGTAGATCATATGATCTTGGTATAAAAGGCCACCAAACCATATAACAACCAATCTAAAATCTAACAGAGCGCATCAC